>CM038676.1:551917877-552429070 GCA_021605205.1 Aegilops longissima
CGGTGTACCAACCTCTGTTTTTCCTATTTTACCCTTGTCTACTTGCCACCTGTGGTGACCCCTTGTGCCTATAAAAGGAGGCCCAAGTGCAATGTAGAAAGGGTTCGGCTCCGGTTTAGTTCATTCGACTCATTCGAGACTACACTCAGGCTAGGTTTTGTAGCTCCCATTGCTCCCTAGCAAGAACACAAATAATCAGACAAGCAGCAGTAGGAGTGTTATCTCTCCGGAGAGCTCCGAAGCTGGGCAAATCTGCTCGTGTGCATCGCTTTGATCCGCTCTTTGTGCAATCTCCGCCCCCCTCCGAACCACAAGGGACCCGGTCCCATAGGTGTTCGTGGGCCACGATCAGCTTCCCCGACATCTTTGGCGCGCCAGGTAGGGGGCGTCGAGGCTGTGTGAACCTGATCCAGCGGTCACACGAGCAACTTCATCATCATCTTCATCAACATGGCACGAAGAAGAAGTCTTGACGGCAGCAGCGCCGTCGCGTCGAACCCACCACCACCGGAGCTGACGGGTGGTGGGGGAAGACGCTGGCGGAGGAACGGCGTCGTCGAGAGAGCCACGATGCCGCCAGGTCAAGGACAAGGCGGCGCGGGCGTCGGCGTCGAATCCGCACCGCGTCCTTCTCGAGGCCTTGGGACCGACAGCGTCATGATGCTCGCAGCACCATCGCTCGTTGGATCAAGGCCAAGCTGGAGGATCCGAGGCCCTCGAGACCGCATGCACGCCCGACATGCGATGCGAGTGGAATGCGTTCGCAGGCGGGATGCTGCTCCTCCTAAATTGGTTGAGTCCGAGCACATCCGTTCCTCGCTCAAACGCCATTGCCACCCATCACTCCAGCGGAAGCCTTGGCGAGCTCAGCTACTTCTAGACTATCCTCCAATGGCCGACAAAAGGTCGATGAATGGAGGGCCACAATCGTAGTCTCATCGGCTTTGCCAGCGGCGGCGTTCATGACAACCAACTGCATCCTTGCCGCGGCGAGGCGACAAGGCACGAGCCGGTGGCGACGAGACCTGCGGGGGTGGCACCACCAAGCACTCCCCTTCCCGAAGGCCAAGATCACCAGCTCCTCGGATCCACATCGACAGCGACTCCACCGCGTCGTCGGATCCTGAGCTCGCCGTGATCAGCGCCAAGTTCTTAAGGCGACAAGAAGAAGCGCTCGAACCCGCATCGGCGCCGAAGAAAAGCGGCGTCAATCCGACCAGCGCTGGGCCCGCTGTCGATATGCATGCGCCCGAAGGGAACGAGGCGACTTGCCGTCTGTGGTAGGTTGCCCTGCGTTCACTCGTGAGCTGCGGCAAGTCCAGTGGCCCGACAAGAAAAACTTCAAGCCAGATGTGCTGGAAAAGTATGATGGCAGGACAAACCCATCGGAGTTCCTCAGCATCTACACCATCGCGGTGCTTGCTGCGGGGGGACGAGACGACAAGATCCTTGCCAACTACTTCCCTCTGGTGCTCAAACCAAACGTCAGATCTTGGCTTATGCACTTGCCGGACAGTTCCATATCTTCTTGGGCAGATTTGTGCCATCAGTTTGTCGGCGCCTTCACAGGCGGCCACAAGCCTCATGGCCAGGAGAGTGACCTTCACCTGCTTGCCCAAGGAGAGTCCCTGCGCAAGTTCATCCAGAGATTCAGTCGTGTGCATTACAACATCGGGCGTCCACCCTGCGCGGTGATCAGTAGCGTTTCATCGAACATGCGGAACCGTAGGATGAGGAGGAGATGGCGATGTGCAAAGTAAAGGGCGTCGGTGAGCTCTATGCCCTGGCGACAAGTGTGCACATCTTTGAGGAAGGGAAGACTCCACTGGAGAGAATGTTGAAGCAGGATCGAGACGGTGAGGAGACCGCCCGGCAAGGAAGAACCGTGGCGGAACAACGAAGGAAAAAGAACAAAGAGGTACTAGTTGTCGAGCAGTCCGGCAACGGAGGTGGCGCTGGCAAGGCTAAGGCTGGCGACTCCGGCAAGGAGGTTGCCGCTGACACCAACCGCCAAGCTGTGGCGGCCGCCGACAAGCAGGACAACTCCAACAAGCAGTACTGCAAGATTCACCGCACCAAGGGCCACGACCTCCAGAGCTGCAAGAAAGTCGAGCAGCTTGTTGAACTGCGAGAAGGCTGAATCTGGCGGCGAGACAAGGAGAAAGCCAGGAAGGTGCAGGTGCAGCTAACAGAAGAGAGACCGGCCGGGGAGGCGCCAGCAGCAAGGCCAAGTGGCGGCAAGGAGACAGACCCCAGCGGCCGCACAAGGACGAAGAGCGATGATGATGATGAAGATATGGAGGATGTGAAGCTGATGAGCAGGAGTTTGAAGGCACGGAGGTTCTCTGTGTTGACGGTGGTGCTTCTCGCATACCTCACACCGCCAACTCAAGCGGTGGATCACGAGAAGTTAGCACAGCAGAACCATCCATGGAGTCACGCAGGCCTCTGAAGTGGTCCAGCACGCCCATCATCTTTGACATTGAGGACCACCCTGATCGCATAACTGCGGTCGGGTGCTTGCCGATGTTGGTTTCACCAACCATCCGCAACCTCAAGGTCACAAAGATGTTGGTTGACGGCGGGGCTGGCCTGAATCTGATCTCCTCTGCAGTGCTCCAAAAGCTTCAAATCCCCGACAGCGAGCTCGAAGAGACTGGTACGTTCCAAGGGATCAACCCAGGAAGGAGCAAGCCCAAAGGGAAGATCACGTTGCCGGTAACATTTGGCAGCGAGCTCAACTTCAGAACTGAGAGGGTCACATTTGACGTTGCCAATTTCCCATTGCCCTACAATGGCATACTTGGCCGTCCAGCACTTGCCAAGTTCATGGCAGCCTCTCATTATGCTTACAACTTACTCAAGATGCCCGGCCCGATAAGCGTCATTTCTGTCCATGGCGACAAGAAGGATGCGCTTATCTGCGCCGACAAGATTTACCGGGATGCAGCAGCTGTGATAGATAGCAAACCACTTGCCGTTGGAGCTCCCGGGGGGAAGAAGAAGACCACCAAGTCCGGCAAGAGCTCTGATGCCCACTCCGGCAAGCGCACCTCTTTGGAGTGCTGCGCTACCGTCGAGGACGCACCATCGAGCTCCACCGGCAAGTGCAAGAAGAAGATGGCAGCTCCGCCGAAGACCAAGAAGGTGCCGCCAAGGAGGGCGGCAGCGGTGGTACCTTCACCATCAGTGCCACGCTAGACCCTAAATAGGAAGGCGAGCTCGTTGCTTTCCTGCGGGCGAATGTCGACGTGTTTGCATGGCAACCGTCTGACATCCTCGGTGTTCCCAGGAAAGTAATTGAGCACCACCTAGCTGTCTGTCCTCTCACGCGGCCCGTCAAGCAAAAAGTCGGAAGCGAGCGGTGGGCGCCAAGAGTTCATTGCAGAAGAGATCAAGAAGTTGGAAGCAGCATGCCTTGTCAGAGGAGTACTCCATCCCACGTGGTTGGCCAATCCGGTAGTTGTACACAAGGCTAATGGGAAATGGAGACTTTGTATTGACTTCACGGATGTTAATAAAGCTTGTCCCAAAGACCCATTTCCCTTGCCACGTATCGACCAGATTGTTGACTCCACAGCTGGATGTGATCTGCTTTCATTTCTTGATGCATACTCAGGATATCATCAGATCTCCATGGCAGAACAAGATGAAGAGAAAACCGCATTCATTACACCATGTGGCACTTACTGTTTCATACGGATGCCTTTCGGTTTGAAGAATGCTGGTTCAACATTTGCAAGAGTGGTCCACGACGCTTTTGAGCCCCAGATGCACAGAAATGTAGAAGCCTACATGGATGACATAGTGGTCAAAAGCAAGGACAAAGCAACTCTGGTTCAAGATTTGGACGAGACCTTTGCCAATCTGCGCAAGATCAACCTCAAGCTCAACCCGAGAAGTGCGTGTTTGGAGTCCCTTCGGCAAGCTCCTCGGGTTCTTTGTGTCTCGGTGGAATTGAAGCCAATCCCGACAAGATCAAGGCCATTGAGCAGATCGAAGCACCAAAGCGCGTCAAGGATGTCACGAAGACTTGCGGTTGCGTAGCTGCTCTCAGCAGGTTTATCTCTAAGTCTGCTTGAGCCCGCCCTGCCATTTTCAAGATTTTGAAAAGGCAGGTCCAATGAAATGGACTCCCGAAGCGGAGGCTGCGCTGCAGGACTTGAAGAGGTACCTGTCCTCCACTCCAATACTTGTCGCACCTAGGCCACAAGAGAAGTTGCTGCTGTATATAGTGGAAACCAATCAAGTGGTTAGTGTTGCGTTAGTAGCGGAGAGGGAGGCGGATGATGAGCCGGCAACCGAGGCAGGTGCATCCAGCGACAAGCAGGGGGCTTCGCCGTCAAGCTCTGGTCCCGACAAGGACAGATCTGCACAGGATTGCGACAAGATGCAGAAGAAGATGGTGCAGCGCCCAGTCTACTTTGTCAGCTCCCTTCTGCAGGGGGCTAGATCGAGGTACTACGGTGTGCGAAGTTGCTTTTCGGCCTCCTTATGGCCTCGAAAGCTGCGCCATTACTTCAAGCACACGAGATAACAGTTGTCACTCGCTTTCCTCTAAAGAGGATATTGCAAAATCCGAAGCAGCAGGCAGGATTGTCAGTGGAGCCTTTGGAACTGTCAAGCTTTGGCCTCAAGTTTGAAAGCACTTCAACTATCCAAAGCGAGCATTGGCAGAATTCATAGCGAGTGGGCCTTGACGCAAGATGAAGAAATTCGAGAGCGAGCATCCCGTCAAAGAGGCAAGTAAAGAGTGGCTGATGTACTTTGATGGTGCCTTTTTCGCTGCAAAGGCGCGGTGCCGGTGTGCTGCTTATCGCACCCACCATGAGCACCTCAAGTACATAGTCCAGATGCACTTTCCCAAGGAGCAAGCAACAAACAATCTGCAGAGTATGAAGGTTTGCTTGCGGTCTCGAGATCATGATGACCTTGGGATCAAGAAGCTCATTGTCAGGGGAGACTCGCAACTTGTCGTCCGCCAAGTAAACAAAGATTATCAGAGTCCGTTGATGGAAACCTACGTCGATGAAGTGAGAAAGCTAGAAGAACACTTTGAAGGCCTGCAAATGGAACATGTTCCAAGAGCTCAGAATGATATTGCTGATGGCTTGTCAAAGTGTGTTGCACTCAAGTTACCTGTGGAACCAGGAATTTTTGTGCTCAAGCAGACTCAACCAACTGTAACACCATCAACCGGACAGAACAAGAAGAGGAAGTTGGTTTCTGGTGACTATTTTCCGGCAGAGCTCCCTGAAGCCGCTGCCAAGAAGGTCCCCAAAATCAACGCAAATATCGCTGAGGAGCACTCTGCTCCGACAAGCCGTAGGGTTTGCTTCGTTGAAGCGAGGCGCTCCCGACAAGCTTTGCTCGGTAAGCTTGCGGGATCATCAACTCGGCTGAGCCGCGAGTTCTTGCCGTAGAAGCTGATGTTCCTTGGCGGCAGATGTGCCTTTAGTCCTTGTTGTCGAGCCGCGAGCTCCGGCATGAAACACGACAGATTGTCCATTACCTCGAGACGGAGAACTTCCGAAGAGCAAGAAGAAGCGAGAAAGAGTAGCCCGGCGGTCAAGTATGTACCAGTTTGTTGACAACATCACATGCGAGAAGAAGACTCAGCGGTGTGAAATTGAAGTGTATTTGCCGGGAAGATAGGCGGGAGCTGTTGGCGAGATACGGAGGCATATGTGGTCACCACATTGGCGCAAGAGCACTTGCGGCAAAGCTTTCCGGCAAGGTTTCTTCGGCGAAGCCCTCGAGGATGCAAGCGCACAAGTAACCAAGTGTGAAGCGTGCGGTTCCATTCCAAACAAATACACCAGCCAGCTCAAGCTCTCCGGATGATCCCTTTATCTGGCCATTTTGGTGCAGGGGCTCGACATCCTCGGCCCCTTTCCCGAGCTGTCGGGGCTTTGAATACTTATGCGTCATAATCGACAAGTTCACAAAGTGGCGGAAGTGGAAGCGATGAGAAGGTGACAGCCACGATCGTGATCAAGTTCTTGAGTCAATTGTTTGCCGTTTGGGATTCCTAATAGGATCATCACCGACAACGGCACACAGTTCACGACCGCACCTTCATGCACTATGCCCAAAATCTTGGCGCCAAGATCTGCTTTATACATTGCTCATCCGAGAAGCAGCGGTCAAGCGAGAAAACAAGCGCTGAAGTCTTGTGGGGACTCAAGACCAGAACTTTCGACAGGCTGCACAAGTCGCGGAAGAAACTGGATTGAGGAGCTGCGGTGGTTCTTTGGTCGATCAGGACAACGCCGTCGAGCCTTTGGCGGACACCTTTGCTCTAGTCTATGGGCGAAGCAGTTCTCCCCACGGAACTTCGTATCACGGGTCACCTCAGTGCTTTCGCTTATGATGAGCTTGAGCAAGAGCAGCTGCGACAAGATGACGCGCTGCTCCTTGAGGAGATCGTCTTGAGGCATTTGTCGCGAGCCGCTCGCTATCAACAAGCCTTGGGTCGCTACCATAGCCGCAAGGTTAAGCGCCGAAGCTTCGAGGAAGGCGACCTTGTTCTTGGCGCGTTCAATCCGCCAAGAATTCCAACAAGTTGGCCTTGAAGTGGGAAGGCCCTTATCGGGTGAAGCAGTCACTAGGCCGGCGCTGTCCGCTAGAGACAGAATATAAGCGTTCGGTGAGCAACTCACGGAATATAGAGCATCTTCGTAAGTTTTACCCATAGAGCGCGGTTGCGGAACCGTTCGGCAACCACCCCTAATACAAATCTTGCGCTGTTGCATGTAATCCTTTGTACAAAGCGGGCACAGACCCGATGCATCGATAAAGCCTATGTGTTACGCACAACTTGTCAATTTCATGCTTTCGTCATTATTATGCATGTATTATCTGACATTTTGTGCAGCATCAACACCCGGTAAGAAATAACGAGCCACTAGGCTCCATAACTTTATTTTCTCTTCTTTCTTCTCAAAAGAAAGGAAGGTTCATCCACCCACAAGTTAAGCGGGAGGAGAAGATAATAATGTGGACCGCCAAGCGTCGCTCGAGGAAGTATCACCTTGCTTCCTACCTTGCCGGGAAGCAAACGACAGAAAAAGCTAAGTTGCCAAAGTCTGAGCAATCAGTTTTTAAATTTTTAAGTTATCTTCCTCGAACGATAGTACTTTGTATGGAAAACCTGTGCGCGGAGGAACCAACTCGTGGCTAGTTTGCGCCCTTACTTTGTTTCGAGTCCGCTCAACAACTTAAGTGAGCTGCAACTAGTCGCGACAAGGTTGCTTGTCGGGCGGCGGCATCGCCCGTGAGGCTGCTGAAGTTCGCACTCAGCGCTTCATGACAAAGGTGCTTTCGCACCGTCAAGTTCCCCAAAAGCGTAGGGCACAAACATACAAAGGAAGAAATCGAGTAAAGGAAATAAAATTGCATTCGATTGCCTAAGATAGAGTATATTACAGAATAACTTGTCGCGGATCTAATAGATTGATCCTCCTAAACATGATCTACAGCGACAAGGTAAAGATAAACTCGGCGGCCTAGTCCACGCGGTCGCCATCGAGCCTCTTGACTCCGCTCACCCTGTCCACGATGGGTGCGACAAGGGCCTTGAGCGCTTCAACATCTGCAGTTGGAGGCAGGGACTTGAGGACGTTGGCGAAGCTGATGCCTGGATTGCGGAAGGCCACCTTCATCGGCACCTTACGGAGAACCCAGCGCAGATTTGGCGCGACTTCGTCGACCAGCTGCTTTGGGATCTCCTCCGGAGCAGCTTGAGACCCGTCGTACGCCTTTGAAGAACAGGCTGAGCTTGGCGCTGGGCTGGAGGCAGCTCGTCGGTGGAGTACCGAGTCCACCATCCCGGCTCCATCAGCTCATTGTGGATGGGCGGCGATATCCACAAGACCATCCGTCCAATGCATCACGCTGCCTCGAGGTTATTACGGCGATTCTGGCATTCGACAGCAGCTCCTCGTTGGCCTTGATCTTCTCCAACAGGCCTGCTTCTCGCTCCTTGGCGCCGTCCAACGTCTCCGTCAAGGTGGTCAGTTTCAGCTCCAGATCTGCCTTGGAGTCCTTGGCGGCGTCGAGCTCTTTGATCTTTTCAGCGAAACGACCCTGCAACTCACCAAGAGTATGGGCGTCCTTCTCGCGCTCGCGTTTCAGCCCGGTAACCTCCTCGTTGCTCTTCTGGAGGGTGGCCTCCAGCTCGCCACCCTCGTCTCAATTCCTCCTTGGCGGCCTCGGCAGCTGCGGCGGCGTCGCCGCCTCCTTGAGTGCTCCGCCAATTGATTGCTCACGCGCGGCAAGATCTTCCTCGTAGCTGTCGAGGTTGATCTTCCGCTGCGCCAGCTCACCTTCTTGCGCAGAGAGCTTCTCGCCGGCAAGCCTCTGCTGCTCCTCGACCTCGGCCTTCTCCAGAATAAAGGCCGTGCGTTCCTCAGCAAGTTGCTCCCGCGCCTCTCCTATGTCCCGGAGAGTTTCCTTGTTGGCGCGCCGGAGCTCTTCTGCGCGCTTCTCCATATCAGCTCCCGCCCTCGGGACAAGAGCTTCTCGCGACTCCAGCTTAGCTTGTCGGGCGCGGTAGAGCGATAGCAGCTTCTTCAACAGCTACTCCTCCTCAGACTCGCCCTTTGCTGCTGCTTGGCGCATCAACCAGCGACAGCCCAGCGAGCAAGCAGCTCCGTCGAAGGTCTCTCCTTGACCGGCGCCCTGAGCTCGGCGCCCATGGAAGCTTGATGAAGACACCTTCGCGGCCTTGAGATAAGGCGCCGGGCTGGGGCTCTTGGTCAGTGCGGCATCGGTGGCGGGGGATCGTGATCGGTGCAGCGCTGGCGCTCCTGCTGACCTCGGGGCCGTCGATCGATCACGGACCCCTCCCAGCCTCTGCGCCCGGCAGCCTTGGCGGCCTCCTCGCCAGCCGGACCCGTCATCGCCCGGCCTCCTCCTCCATGTTGGCGGCGTCTTCATTGTTGCCTTGGCGTCCTCCTCGCCCGGCAACCTCGGTCTCCATCGGCTCTCCGGCAGATGGATCGATGATCAAAAAAGAAAAGAACAAGTCAAGCCAATGTTGAAAAGAAGAGCGAAGAGAAAAGACCAAGGAAATTTTCAGTCAAGAAGATTACCTGCAATGGGATCTGTTGCGCGGTCTCCACCTTTGGAGGTCGTCGGCGCTGCCTGTCAGACTCCCTTGCGGAGGTGCTCCCTTGGCGGAGAGTTTTCCCTCGGTGGCGTAGTTGAGGCGGACGAGAACTTGGGGTGACCTCGGGGCCTCTGATGAGGCTGCTCTGCTCTGCAGATTCAACAAGTCGAGATATCGGTAAAAAGAGCACCCTAGCACACGAACCGTGAGAGAATCAAAACACTTACGGCTGGGGGCTGTCTTTGGGGCTGCTCTGATGAAGGGTTGCGGATCCGGCAAGGGAGTCTCGGGCGTGCCTCCACAGCCGCCATAGGGGAATCGTCTTGACAGCGATCACGGAGTCTTGGACCTCTTGACGCCCTCTGAGCCAGCGTCTGAAGAAGGAAAAAGCTCGAGAATGAAGCAAGTCGGATACAAGACAAAAGCAGCAAATTGAAGAATTACAAGTAGCAGCGACAAGAACTTACTTTTCCTCTTCATCCTCGGGCTAAGGCGGAGAAGTCAAGTCTGCTCGGTGCGGCAAGCTGGAGGTAGGCTCCCTCGGGCGCTTGGCGGATCACGGGGGCCTTGGTCGAAGGCCCGCTCCCGTTGCCGTGTTGGCGAGGCGCTCCCGTGGCTTGATGCTTGCGGTGGAAGCAGCGTCGAGGCATGGCGGCTGTTGGGCCGTCTGCCGCCCGCCACTTCCCATCTTGCGGAGGCGTCTTCTTGGCGGGGCGCGGGCTCCTCTGCGGCAAGCTACTTGGCCAGCGGAGGGCGCCCGGTAGGCTCATTCAGTGGCGTCGGGCTCGACCTGCTCCTCCTCTTGGCGAGCTCTTCTCGGTCGGCAAGGCTTGCCGCCTCGGCCGTTCCGCCTCCTCGGCGGTGAATCCAAACCGCGGTGGCGGCGGCTGCCGCCTCCTCCAACCTTGGCGATCGCGCCATCTCTTGCTTTCGGTGGTGTCGCGGGTGAGCGCTTACGCTTTCGTCGACGCGGATCGGCACTTCTTCCAAGTTGTCGAAGAACTGCTGCGCGATCTCGTCGGCGGGCTCCTGCCAAGTTGGAGCGATTCCATGGGAATCGCTGGCAGCATCATCGCAGCGGATGCGATCAAGCGACAATTGTTGCACAAGGGCACTACTCCCTCGGCAACATGAACCACTCGGGGTGATCGCATCGAGCTTGAACAGCTCCGCGGCATGCCATCCAGCTCCAAAAGCGGTAAAGTTCGGTTGAGGCCGGACGCAGCCTCATGATGTCGCGCGTTTTGGAATTCCCAAGCAGGCCTCCTCCTCTCTGCAAGGCGCAATCGGCGGCGAAGGAAGTCGCGCCAACAGCTCCTACGGTAAGCCCTGCATGCGGGCGCAAGATCTAGTCACGGCAATCTTCAACTTGTCATCCACGGGCCAAGTTGCTCCAATCGTGCCGCGCACTATAGGGGTTTGGCAGGGCAGTAAAGGCTGTGGCTCCTCCTCTAAAATCCAACACCAGTCAGCTCTCACTCCTCCCACTTGCTGCGCAGCTCTCCGTCAAATCGCTTCCTTCTTGTCGATCCTAGAGACCCATGCAATTCCCCCGGCAAGCGGCTCCCCCCTCTCTACGCTGGGCATGAAGTAATGGCGGAAATGTGCGACATTTGGGTGGACCCGACAAAGTTCTCGCAGAGGTGTGCAGCAGCCATGGTGAGGGGGCGTTGGGGTGAAATCAAGGCGGAGGCCATATGTGTTCATGACATACATAAAAAATTCGGAAAAAGGCGAGGCAGAGCCCTTGATGGAAAAAAGCGAAGAAAGGGTACCCGATGGAAACCTTCTCGGATGTGGCGGCGGAGATCACCCTCGTGCGTGGGTGCGCCAGCGTCTCCGTCGACTAGAAAAGGTAATACAGCTCCTGCAGCTCCTTCCTGTCAAGCAGGGGATCGAAGAGGGCCCGCTCCTTCCGCAGCGCCCTTGAGCGCTATGCCTCCGCCGATTTCCGCCTTTTCCTTGTCGGCCTTGAGACCATGGGGAGGTGGTGGAGGAGGTCGGCAGCGTTAGTGGCGCCCGGTGGCAATGGGGAGGGCGGGCGTCGCTCTGTGGACTTGAGAAGAAAGGGGAGGTGCGGCGGTGGTTTTTGATGTGACAGCAATGGCAAGTGGGCGTCCTGCCCTGTTCCCCTGCTTATAAGGGGGAGGGGCAGGCGTTCAGTTTCCATTAAAAGCCCCACGATCTCTCCACGGCGCCACGTCCGGGCGTGCCGTTCGTAGGGGCGTGGTGGGTCGAGCGAATAAGCTGCGCGATCCGGGCGGCGTGCCGTGCACTGTTTTGGTCCTGGCCCAGAGCTTGGCGCCGTGTGTGGCCCGGGCCGAGGGCTCTGTCGGTGTACTAGGTAGAGGTACCCTAGTATCCCCAACTTCGTGCGAGGCGTCGCAACACCAGCGAGGCTGGCACTGGTGACCGCCAAGGTCCTCGGCGGCTCCTTTAGAGCCATTCAAGAACAAAGTGTTCAAGACCCGGCAAGAGGAGCTTGCGGGAAGATAATCAAGGCACGAAGAAACAAGGCCCGGCAAGAGGAGCTTGCGGGAAAGCAGTGGCGACATGCTCCCTAAGCGTGACAAGGATTCAGCGCGGCAAAGCGCTTGCGCGACAACAACTCTCTTCATCTCCGCTCCGGCTCATCCGTAGCGTGTCGCCGTGAGTCTAATCCGAACGCGCGTGTCGATGGGCTGTGCAGCCAGCGAGGGAGGCGGCGATAAGCGGCGACAAGCTACCATCGTGGCAAGCGGGCGCGCCAGCGGTCCTGTTGCCTTTGTTGAGGCGACAGGGCGGGCATTATAGCTTTGTCCCTTGCCGTCGAATTAGGTATAGATCAGCTTGTACCTTTGTACATAGCGGTGTACCAACCTCTGTTTTCCTATTTTACCCTTGTCTACTTGCCACTGTGGTGACCCTTATGCCTATAAAGGAGGCCCAAGTGCAAAGTAGAAAGGGTTAAACTCAGTTTAGTTCATTCGACTCATTCGAGACTACACTCGGGCTAGGTTTTGTAGCTCCCATTGCTCCCTAGCAAGAACACAAATAATCGGACAAGCAGCGGTAGGAGTGTTATCTCTCGGAGAGCTCGAAGCTGGGTAAATCTGCTCGTGTGCATCGCTTGATCCGCTCTTTGTGCAATCTCCGCCCCCTCCGAACCACAAGGGACCCGGTCCCATAGGTGTTAAATGAGCCACGATCAACTTCCCGACACATGCTTGATCACGAGAGGACCTGGTTAGGCGATGTGATGGCTGTCGAAGTTCTCAAGCAGCGCTCATGTGCGGCTCAAGAATTGAGATGATTCCAATTACTTGGCCGTTTGCGACTTGGGGGCTGGATATGGTGGGGCCTTTCAAAGGTCCAAGGACAAGAAGACCCAGCTTTTGGTGGCGGTTGACAAGTTCTGAAGTGGGTGGAAGCGGAGCCCGTTAGCAAGTGTGATGCAGCCACGGTGGTTCAATTCATCAAAAGGTGATTTTCGGTTTGGCTTTCCACAGCATCATTACGATAATGGTACCAACCTGTCCAAGGGTGCTATGAAGGAGTTTTGTGAGCGTGAGCACATCCGGCAGCGTTTCATCGATGGCTCACCACAGTCAATGGCCAGCGAGAGGGCTAACCAAGAGACCTTACGAGTATCAAACCCGGCTTATGGTCCCTTTGTAGCGGGCCGGGTTGTTGGGTTGAGGAGTTACCATCGTATTATGGAGCATCAATACTCGCCCAACAGATCGACAGGATACACCGTTCTTCATGGTCTACGGGCGGGCGGTTCTCCCGATGATATCCGTCATGATTCACCTCGTGTAGCAGCTTATGTTGAAGTGGACAACGAGGTATACGGCAAGGCGCTTTGGACCTGTTGGACGAGGCGTGACATAGCAACCGCCCGTTCGGCGATTTACCAACAGGATCTTAAATCGCTATCCACGGTAGCCAAGTTAGAACCAGAACCTTTCAAGAAGGAGATTTGGTGCTCCGGCTCATCCAAAGCGCAGACTGATATGCACAAGCTATCCCTGCCTTGGGAGGGACCTTTAAGTAGTCAGCAAGAATCTGCACAATGGGTCATACTATCGATCAATATTCGAGAGCATAAAGACTCACGTACATCGGAGGAGGAGACCAACAGGCCGTGGAACATAGCTCATCTTGACCTTACTATACTTGAGCCATAGGCTCTACTTATGTACATATTATGACAATGTATATATTATGATCAATACAATAAACCGGAGCCTTAGCTAAGCGGGGTCTCTGTTATTTTACATCATGTGTGGTTACATGGAGTTTTTATCTTAAAGCGGCCTCCGGTTTACCCCTTGAGTTAGCTTTTCAACAAGCTTTATATCATATCACTTGGGGGCTTGGTGGGTGTCAGAACCAATGCAACACCTTTTGATAAGCGAAAGCCCTGAGTCACAGGGACTTGGTCACGTCTGAACCAGATCCGCCTCTTGATCGGCCTAAGGCCACAAAATCACTTGGGGCTTTGGTGAGCCAGACCATCGCTACACCTCTTGATCGGCGTAATGCCACTGCATCATTTGGGGACCTGGCTGACTTGAACCATAGCTACACCTATTGGGGGCTTGGTCACGTCCGACCATGGTAATGCCACTTGATCGGCTCAACAACCTCTTTTTGCAAATAATTCTATCTTTGTCTTTGCTTGAAATTCGTTTCTCTTTTTGCATATTTCTCTTGTTGTGTTTTTAAACCGACAATTATTAAACCGATTCGACTATCAATTGACGGAACACGGTCCACTCTTAATCCGGAGACTCTTTGCCCGGTTTGACTTTTGATAACATCTTATTATGGAGTAACACCGGTATCAACATGTGCCTCTTCAGCAGGAATATCATGATCTTGCGATGGTGGGTCGTTCAGCACATCGATGTGGATGTGTTCTTCGGGATCTGGTATTTTGACCGGTTCGGGGCGTCGTCTTCTTCGCGCTTTGTCGGACGAGATTTCTTGCTTGGCCTAGGCTTGTACGAAAGGAAAAAAGCGGATCAGTCCGATGAATATTGAAAGTGATATATCAAACAACATTATTTGGAATATGGCTCACCCAAGCACTGTTTTGAGTGGTGGGAGCTGGGTGGCTGACGACTCCCGGAAGAAGAGTGAGAAGTGCCCTGATAATCGGAGTCAGATGGATTAAGAGGTTGACGAAAACAACCCGCTTTAGGATAAGCATTGACGAAATAGTTAGAGACCTCTGAACGGTGTTTCTGAACCGGACTATTCGGTAAACCGGCGGAGGTAACTACCTGACCCCTATGCTGGGTTGTGCGGAGAGCTTCATGTTGTTGTGTCTTCATAAGAAAGTTTCGGTCCAAATAAGCAAGAGGATGAGAAAATTTAACTTTCCGGTTTGCTCGACGTATTTTTAGTGAAGGTAAAGGGTTTGAATCGGAAGAAAGAGCGATTACCTCTACAACATTAGCGTGACTGACTTTAGCGTCATCCTGGCAATAATCATTATCAATAAGGCATGTGAAAAATAAACCAAGTGAATCAAGCTCTACCTCAAGGTCCGGATTACCCACATCATCGTCAGCTGGTGGATCGGAGGATGCGGTGGTTCTCTTTCTATTGGCGGTTTCTTCACAACTCTGGTCTTGGGCGGGTTGTTTTCTCGGTTTCTCTTGTGGAGCTTCTTTCTCCAAAATGGATCATCACCCTGTTTGAAAGATGTTAATATCAACAAAGGGTACTTAAACATACTCAAATTTCATGAAAGCATAAGATATGAGTCTTACGGCTGGCGGTTTGTTAGTGGTACAAAAAGGAGGCAGGCTGGTTTGAGAGCAGGCAGCTTCGGTTCATTTAATATCTTCTTCACAGCCTCGGTGACCTCGTCATCATCATTTGGATCTCAATATGCCGTGAGGGTCTTTTACATCTCTGTGTATTTGCACATCAAACCGGGCGCTTGAGCTTAAGGGCAATATACTCCAAGATATCCAGCAGCGAGCAAGGTCAACTCCGTCAACCCGTTAGCCATGAAAGCTGAGCTTGGATAATTGAGGCGTATTTGCTTCTCTCCTTAGCGATCGATCTACGAGGAAGGGATGTGTGTTTCTTAGCCGCTCAGGACGATAACCCGGCAAGGGATTTTCTCCATCAGTAGAGGTATCTTTGCAGTAAAACCATGTTCATTTCCACTCTTTGGGATGGTTGTGCAGTTTGTCGTGAGGGTAAGTGACCTCCTTCCTCTTTTGAATCGCCATACCACCTAACTTGGTATTGGGACCGTCAGTAAATTCGGTGCGGCGGTTCTGATGGAAGCAATCCCTGAATAATTCAACTATGGGCTCCTCTTGAAAGAATACCTCACAGAGCACTTGAAAGTGATAGATGTTGGTTACGGAGTTGGGGCCAATATCTTGTGGACGCAGTTGGAAGTTTGCCAAGACATCCCAATAAAACTTTGAACCGGCGGATTTGAAGCCCGGGCTAGATGGTCGACAAAAACAACAACCTCTCCATCTTGAGTTACGGAGGAAATTCCGGGCGAGGACCCTCCGACAAGCGACATCTTTTTTGCCTAAAGCGCGGTGTTGACTAGGTTATTCAGTTGAGTTTGATCGATCAAGAAGGACCCGGTTGCACTCGTACACTTGCTTGGCCATGGTGCATTCTGCAAAGCAGTTATACCGGTTCAAGAATATGTTGGAAGGGTATACATTCATGCATTCATTGCTAAACGGAGCGATTAGTTATAAACCGGAGTTCAGCAAAGTGGCAATACTTAGCTAGGGAATCTGGCGGTTCAACAAGGGACTAATGGTATATACGAGTTATCAATTTTTCTACAAAGTTAAACACTTTGGTCTAAAATATTGAAGAGTCAAGATTGCGGATGAGTAGGTGTGCGAAAACAGGTTTCACAAAATTACATCACAGTTTTGGATCTGGAACATGTTAGAAAAAGAGATAAATATTCAAGGTACAAAGAGGGCGGATGCTGAATCAATGAGCAAGGATACTGAGAGAGATCTATGGTCTTGAGATGCATGAAGTGAAAGCGGATGATAAAACTACCGCTCAGCAGAACAAAGATTCACAGACTCGTCTAAAGTTTATCATATGAGCAGGAAGCAAGTGATGAACCATGAAGAACATGGAAACCCTAGAACAGATCTATGATGAAAAAGATAGAAGACTTACCAGGAAGAAATGGAAGATCGCCCCGATGCTCTGGTGTATTCAGGGTGATGCAGCGGCCAAGGTTGGTGCAGAAGTCGACGGCGGCGGCGGAGCTCGAAGCTAGGCGGCGAGGAAGGCAAGCGAGAGGGCACGAAGGGAAAAAAGCGACCCTTGGTCTTATTTATAAAGAAAGGACATGTGTCGGTAGCGAAAATCGAGGGCGCGAGTTTTATGCGGAGTTATCGCCTCGATTATCGCGAATCTAATAAGCAGAGAAGGTATCGTGGATAGCTTTTACGACGAGTGACGTCACGCGGTTCTGACGACGAGAAGATGACATCATGGCGGTTCACGGACTACACAAAGATCTTTGAAGATGAAGTTTTTGCTAAGGATTGACATGAACTGTTCAAATCAATCGGGGCCTAATGTTGGGGATATTACTACTGGGTGAAAACCGGCCAGGACAGACCGAGTTAACTTCATCAGTAGTTGAGTATGTTAAAGCCCAAGTAGGCAAATGAGGGCTTAAGGCCCATAGTCGGTTCAATGGTTGTAGCCGTAAACCGGCGTAAGTATGTAACTTGTATTGTAAGTTAGGAATAGTAGAGACCGAGCCTGATACATCTATGAACCGACGTCGGGACTCTGTGAACCGACGGGAGCCACCCATGTATATAAGGGGATGACCCGGCGGCGGTTCAAGGACAACAGACAACAACTCGAGACTTAGGCGAAGCTTGTTTGCTCCCTAGTCATCGAAACCCCATCAATTCCATCACAACTAGACGTAGGATTTTACCTTCATCGAACGGGCCGAACTAGTATAAACTCTCTTGTGTCCTTGTGTCCGCTTTAACCCTTTCAAGCTAACCCGTAGTGATGGCTCCACGACTAAGTCCTTTCATGAGGACATCTACCGTGACAAAACCACGACAAGCACGATGCTTCTTTAGAGTTTTCAATAATCTCTCTTCTTCATGCTGTTTAGCACTAATAATAACAGGATATATCTTCTTTTCATCAAGATAAGCATATTTAAGATTATCAGGCAACGGTTTAAGCTTAAACACAGGATCACCCTTGGGTGGAGGAGGATCCCCTAGGATTTCAACAGGCAAATTGTGTCTCAGAATGGGTTCCTGATTAAATAATACTTCATCTATTACCCTTCTTTCATTCATAAACATATCATTTTCATGGTCTAGCAAATATTGTTCTAAAGGATCATTAGGAGGTACGGCAATTGAAGCAAGACCAATAATTTCATCCTTACTAGGAAATTCTTCTTCACGGTGTTGTCTACTAAATTTAGAGAAATTAAACTCATGAGTCATATCATCCAAGCCAATAGTAACAACATTCTTTTCGTAGTCTATCTTAGCATTAACAGTGTTCAAGAAGGGTCTACAAAATATAATGGGACAAAAGCTATCTTGTGGGGAACCAAGAACAAGAAAATCAGCAGGATATTTAGTTTTCCCACACAAGACTTCAACATCTCTAACAATTCCCATTGCTGATATAGTATCTCTATTGGCAAGTTCAATTGTGGCATCAATATCTTCTAACTCAGCAGGTGCAATTTCATGCTTAATTTCTTTGTATAGGGCAATAGGTATAACACTAGCAATAGCACCCATATCACATAAGCCATGATAAACATGATCTCCTATTTTAACAGAAATAACAGGCACGCCTACCACAGGTCTATGTTTATCTTTAGCACAAGGTTTAGCAATTCTAGAAGTTTCACCGCAGAATTGAATAACATGCCCATCAATATTATCAGCCAAGAGACCTTTAACAATAACAATATTAGGTTCAACTTTAATTTTCTTACGAGGTGTGTAAGTTCTAATATTACTTTTACGAACAACAGATGAAGCTTTAGCATGATCCTTTATTCTAACAGGGAAAGGTGGTTTCTCAACATAAGAAGTAGGAACAACAGAATCATTATAAGTGACAATCTTTTCTTCAACTTTAATAGGTGCAGCTACTTTTACTTCTATGGGAGGATGATATTTAAACCACTTCTCTTTGGGGAGATCAACATAAGTAGCAAAATATTCACAGAAAGAAGCTACTATCTCAGAGTCAAGCCCATATTTAGCGCTAAACTTACGGAAAACATCGGTAGCCATAAAAGACTTAACACAATCAAACTTAGGTGTTATACCTGACTCCTTACCTTCGTCAAGATCCCAATCTTCAGAGTTGCGTTAATTCTATCCAATAAATTCCATCTGAATTCAATAGTCTTCATCATAAAAGAGCCAGCACAAGAAGTATCGAGCATGGTGCGATTGTTTTCAGAAAGCCGATCATAAAAACCTTGAGAATTATTTCTCTTGGAAGCTCATGATTGGGGCATGAATATAACATTGATTTAAGCCTCCCCCAAGCTTGAGCGATGCTTCTCCTTCGCGAGGCCAGAAATTATATATATAATTGCGATCACGATGAACAAGATGCATAGGATAAAACTTCTGATGAAATTCCAATTTAATTCGTTTATAGTTCCATGACCTCATATCATCATATAGCCTATACCATGTCGATGCGTCTCCCTTCAAATATAAAGGGAAGACCTTCTTCTTAACAACATCATCGGGTATACCTGCAAGCTTAAATAATCCACAAACTTCATCTACATAGAGTAGATGTTCATCAGGATGCTTTGTTCCATCTCCTGTAAAAGTATTAGCTAGCAGTTTTTCCATCATACCCGAAGGAACTTCAAAGGGAATATTTTCATGTTCAGTAGGTTCGATGGGTTGAGGAGCAACTCTTTGCTCTCTTGGCGGTGAAGATACCCGAACAAGCCCCTCAGAGGATTACTTTCCATAGTAACAAGTGACAGTAAATTTCAGCACACTATAGAAATCTTTCCTTACCAAATTCCACCTACCAAAGGCCTTCACTCCCCGGCAACGGCGCCAGAAATAAGTCTTGATGACCCACAAGTATAGGGGATCTATCATAGTCCTTTCGATAAGTAAGAGTGTCGAACCCAACGAGGAGCAGAAGGAAATGATAAGCGGTTTTTAGCAAGGTATTCTCTGCAAGTACTGAAATAAGTGGTACCAGATAGTTTTGTGATAAGATAAATTGTAACGAGCAACAAGTAACAAAAGTAAGTAAAGTGCAGAAAGGTGGCCCAATCCTTTTGTAGCAAAGGACAAGCCTGGACAAACTCTTATATAAGGAAAAGTGCTCCCGAGGACACATGGGAATATCATCAAGCTAGTTTTCATCACGTTCATATGATTCGCGTTCGGTACTTTGATAATTTGATATGTGGGTGGACCGGTGCTTGGGTGTTGTTCTTACTTGAACAAGCACCCACTTATGATTAACCTCTATTGCAAGCATCCATAACTACAACAAAAGTATTAAGGTAAACCTAACCATAGCATGAAACATATGGATCCAAATCAGCCCCTTACGAAGCAACGCATAAACTAGGGTTTAAGCTTCTGTCACTCTAGCAACCCATCATCTACTTATTACTTCCCAATGGCTTCCTCTAGGCCCAAATAATGGTGAAGTGTTATGTAGTCGGCGTTCACATACACCACTAGAGGCTAGACAACATACATCTCATCAAAATATCGAACGAATACCAAATTCACATGACTACTAATAGCAAGACTTCTCCCATGTTCTCAGGAACAAACGTAACTACTCACAAAGCATATTCATGTTCATAATCAGAGGAGTATTAATATGCATAAGGTATCTGAACATATGATATTCCACCAAATAAACCAACTAGCATCAACTACAAGGAGTAATCAACACTACTAGCAACCTACTAGTACCAATCCCGGACTTGGAGACAAGAATTGGATACTATAGATGAACTAGGGTTTTGAGAGGAGATGGTGCTGGTGAAGATGTTGATGGAGATTGCCCTCTCCCGATGAGAGGAGCGTTGGTGATGATGATGGCGATGATTTCCCCTCCGGAGAAGTGTCCCAGCGAACAGCTCTGCGGAGCCCTAGATTAGTTCCATGAGGTTCGCCTCGTGGCGGCGGAGTTTAAATCCCGGAAGGTTTCTTATGATTTTTCCTTGACGAAAGACCTCATATGGCAGAAGATGGCCATCGGAGAGCCAACAGGGGGCCCACGAGGTAGGGGGCGCCCCCCACCCTCGTGGACAGGTGGGCCCCCCTCTGTTGAACTTCTTTCGCTGGATATTTTTTATTATTTCCCAAAATGACTTTCGTGGAGTTTCAGGAGTTTTGGAGTTGTGCAGAATAGGTCTCAAATATTTTCTCCTTTTCCAGCCCAGAATTCCAGCTGCCGGCATTCTCCCTCCTTATGTAAACCTTGTAAAATAAGAGAGAATAGGCATAAGTATTGTAACATAACGTGTAATAACAGCCCATAACGCAATAAATATCGATATAAAAGCATGATGCAAAATGGACGTATCACACATCTTGTCCTCAAGTGATGTGTTGGATGAGTTCGTTGCTATGAGCATCTTGGACAAGACCGCCGACAATGCGGTACTTTGCTCTCAAAGAGTAAAGAAACCCAACCTTGCTCTAAAGGCCAAGGTTAGTATGGAGGAAGAGGATGAAGAGGAAGAAGAGGAGAGCAACCTCGAAGATACAAAGTATGCCTATCATAAACACATGGCCCTTGCTTCAAGGCAATTTTGGAGCAAGAAAAACTCAAGGCCCAACATCAACAACAACAATTCAAGTGGTGCAAAGGGCAAGCAACGAGTGAGGACTTGTTTCAATTTTGGGAATGTGAGCCACTTTGTTGCGGAGTGCCCTTATGAGAAGAGGACAGACAATGGTGGCAAGCTCATCCGAAAGGACAAGGCCAAGTCTTTCCCCAACAAGAGCAACTTCACCAAGAAGACTCCTCACAAGGCGTTGGTGGTACAAGAAGAGTACAATGAGGATGATGACGATGATGAAGATGGTGAGTCGGTTGCCATGGCCTCCATTGCCATTGAGACGACTCCATGGGTGTCTCTCTTCGACTCACCCAATGAGAGCATCACCGCCAAGTGCCTCATGGCTAAAGCCACCAACAAGGTGTTTGCTTCCGGTGGGGGATCATGGTTTCTCGATAGTGGAGCTACAAATCATATGACCGGAAGCAAGGACTTGGTGGTGGACGTGCACAAGATTCCATCTATGCCCACCAATGTCGAGTAGGGTGATGCCTCGTCTTCTAAGGTACTGTGACTCGGCGAGGTTGTCATTTCTCATGATCTCACGATCGAAAAGGTCATGCTTGTTGAGTCCCTTGCATACAATTTACTTTCCGTTCGTCAACTTGCAATCATGGGCTTTGCCACTTTCTTTGATATTGATACCTTGGCCCTCTTGTGGAGAAAGACTCTTAAAGTAGCCTTTGTTGGGCATGTCGAGAACGCTCTATATGTGATTAACTTTTCGGAGCGACCCACTAAGACGGTGACATGCCTAATGGCTAAAGTTGACGTGGGATGGCTTTGGCATCGCCGTTTAGCCCCTGTCAATATGAGATCTTTGCAAAGTCTTCTCAAGGGGGCCATGTCCGTGGATAACGAATGTTAGTTTTGCTAAAGATCGTGCTTGCAGTGCCTTTATCGAAGGAAAGCTACATGAGAAGGCTCACCCTCCCACGACTATCATTTACTCGAAGAGGCCTTTGGAGCTCCTTCATTTGGATCTCTTTGGGCCTCCATCCTTTGATAGTCTTGGGGGTAGGAAGTATTGCTTGGTGATTGTGGATGACTATTCAAGATACACTTGGGTGTATTTCTTCAAGAGGAAGAGTGAGACCCAACAAACCGTCATTGACTTTGCAAATGAAGCCCAACGTCAACACAATGCAAAGATCTTGACAATAAGAAGTGACAACGGCACCGAGTTCAAGAACTACACCTTGGATGAGTTCCTTAGTGATGAGGGGATCAAGCATCAATATTCCACACCTTACACCCCTCAACAAAACGGTGTTGCGGAGAGAAAGAACCGAACGTTGATGGATGTGGCAAGAACCATGATGGTGGAGTTCAAGTCTCCATACAACTTTTGGGCCGAAGCCATCAACACCGCATGTCATGCATCCAATCGGCTCTATCTCCGCAAGGGCTTGAACAAGACTCCATATGAGATACTCACCAGTAACAAGCCCAACCTCAAGTACTTTCGGGTGTTCGGGTGTAAGTGTTTCATTCTCAAGAAAGGTGTTCGGTTCTCTAAATTTGAGGCTAGAGCTTATGAGGGCATATTTGTTGGTTATGCTACAAACTCTCATGCTTATCGTGTCCTCAATAAATCCACGGGACTTATTGAGGAGACGTGTAACGTGGAGTTTGATGAGAATAACGCCTCCCAAGTGGAGCAAAGTGGCACTTGTGATGTAGGTGATGAAATTCCTCCTCAAGCCATAAGAAGAATGGGTGTTGGTTTTATCCTACCCATTGAGGAACCCCTTGTGGCCAAGGAGAAGGACAATGCTCCACTCAAGCTGGAGCCATCACCAACCCAAGGCCCTGCGCTTGAAGAACAAAGTGAAGGCCCTCAACCTCATGAACAAGACCAAGGGCAAGATCATGCTCAAGAATGTGGTGACACACCAAGTGATGCCCAAGGTCAAGTTCTCTCCCCCGAGCAAGTTCTAGATCAAGAACAAGCTCAAGACGGCGCTCAAGATGATCAAGTGACCGCTCCTCAACTCACCACCGAGGAGGAATTAGAGCGTCGTGCCGCCAAGATTGCATCCAAGCTCTCCACCAAGGGTCATCTCATGAAGAATGTGCTTGGAAGCATTCAAAAGGGGGTAAGCACTCATAGACAATTGGCAAACTATTGTGAACATCACGGGTTTGTCTCTTGTGTTGAACCCCAAAAGGTATATGAAGCACTTTCGAAGACCGGATTGGCTTAATGCCATGCATGAAGAACTCAACAACCCGAGTACAACAAGGTGTGGAGATTGGTGCCAAGGCCAGCGAGGGAACCACAATGTCATTGGAACCAAGTGGATATTCAAGAACAAGCAAGATGCTCATGGGACCATCATTCGCAACAAGGTAAGATTGGTGGCACAAGGCTACTCCCAAGTCGAGGGTATTGACTACGGTGAAACTTTTGCTCCTGTTGCTCGCCTTGAATCCATTCGTTTGTTGATTGCTTACGCTTCTCATCACAACTTTAAGTTGCAAAAAATGGATGTGAAGAGTGCTTTTCTTAATGGTCCCATTAATGAGTTGGTCTACGTCAAACAACCCCCCGGGTTTGAGGATCCCTACTTTCCCGATCATGTGTATCAACTCGATAAGGCACTCCATGGCCTTAAACAAGCCCCACGTGCGTGGTTTGACCACCTTACCGAGTTGTTACAAGATCGTGGATTTGAAGTTGGGCTAATCGACCCCACTCTTTTTACTAAGAAGGTCAAAGGGGAGTTGTTTGTGTGCCAACTATATGTTGATGATATTATCTTTGGTTCCCTAACAAAGCTTTCAATGAGAATTTGCCAATCTCATGACCTCAAAGTTCAAGATGTCTTCCATGGGAGAGTTGAAGTTCTTCCTCGGATTCGAAGTGAAGCAAAGAAGAGAAGGAACCTTCATCAACCAAGCCAAATACACTCAACACATGCTCAAGAGATTCAAGCTAAGCGATGTCAAGTCGGCTTCCACTCCAATGCCCACCAAGTGCCAACTTGACATTGATCCCAATGGTAAAGCGGTGGATCAAAAGGTATATCACTCCATGATTGGCTCCTTGCTTTACCTTTGTGCATCTAGACAGGATATCATGTTGAGTGTGGGAATTTGTGCACAGTTTCAAGCCGAACCTAAGGAAAGCCACTATGTGGCGGTCAAGCGAATCTTTCGATATTTGTCTCATACCCCAAACTTTGGCTTATGGTACCCAAGAGGAGCAAACTTCAAGCTTGTAGGATATTTGGACTCCGATTGGGCGGGAGACAAAGTGGATAGGAAGTCCACTTCCGGAGGGTGCCAATTCCTTGGTTGCTCTTTGGTGAGTTGGTCTTCCAAGAAGCAAAGTTGTGTGTCTCCCTCATCCACCGAAGCGGAGTATGTGGTGGCCGGCAGTTGTTGTGCACAACTCTGATGGATGAGGCAAACTTTAAAGGATTACGGTGTCATTTGTGACAAAGTGCCTCTTTGGTGTGACAATGAAAGTGCCATCAAGATTTCTCTCAACCCGGTGCAACACTTCAAGACGAAGCATATTGAGATTCGATATCACTTCATCCGGGATCACATTAGGCGAGGGGAGATCAAGCTCAACTATGTCAACACTCATGATAACCTTGAAGATATCTTCACGAAGCCTTTGGATGAAGCAAGATTTCGCGAGTTAAGGCATGAGCTAAATATCATTGATTCAAGCAATGTTGCTTGAACCCTTACACACCCCACCATACTCAACTTGTTGTCTTGTTTAGGTGTAGGCATGGACATAGGTGGATAACGGTTGGATTTTGTCCACGGCTGTAAAAGGGGTGTCTTCTTCCTCTAGTTGACTACCTCTTCCAACCCTAAGCTCCATTGTTGCTCCAAGCTCCATTTTCGCCCGATCTCACTCCCTAGCCAATCAAACTTGTTGATTTGCTCGGGAGTGGTCGAGAAGGCCCCGATCTACACTTCCACCAAGAGAAATTTGATTTCCCCCACTAATCCCTTGCGGATCTTGTTACTCTTGGGTGTTTGAGCACCCTAGACGGTTGAGGTCACCGCGAAGCCATAGTCCATTGTGGTGAAGCTTCGTGGCGTCGTTGGGAGCCTCCAATTAAGTTGTGGAGATTGCCCCAACCTTGTTTGTAAAGGTTCGGTCGCCGCCTCCAAGGGCACCAATAGTGGAATCACGGCATCTCGCATTGTGTGAGGGCGTGAGGAGAATACGATGGCCCTAATGGCTTCTTGGGGAGCATTGTGCCTCCACACCACTCCAACGGAGACATACTTCCTCTCAAAGGGAAGGAACTTCGGTAACACATCCTCGTCTTCACCGGCTCCACTCTTGGTTATCTCCTGCCTTTACTTGTGCAAGCTTATTTGTGCTATATCTCTTGCTTGCTTGTGTGCTTATTGTTGTTGCATCATATAGGTTGCTCACCTAGTTGCATATCTAGACAACCTACTTTGATGCAAAGTTTAAATTGGTAAAGAAAAGCTAAAAATTGTTAGTTGCCTATTCACCCCCCCCCCTCTCGTCAACTATATCAATCCTTTCATTGGTGATAGTGACTAGAGAACTCTGTCAATCACTATCTTATCTGGAAGATTAACTCCGACTTGATTCAAGCGATTGTAGTACTCAGACATTCTGAGCACATGCTCACTAGTTGAGCTATTCTCCTCCATCTTGTAGGCTATGTACTTTGTCAGAGGTCTCATACCTCTCGACTCGGGCATGAGTCTGAAATACCAATTCCAGCTCTTGGAACATCTCGTATGCTCCGTGGTGTTCAAAACGTTTTTGAAATCCCAGTTCTAAGCCGTAAAGCATGGTGTACTAAACTATCAAGTAGTCATCATACCGAGCTTTGTCAAACGTTCATAACGTCTGCATCTGCTCCTGCAATAGGTCTGTCACCTAGCGGTGCATCAAGGACATAATTCTTCTGTGCAGCAATGAGGATAATCTCTGATCACGGACCAAGTGCGCATCATTGCTACTATCATCTTTCAACTTATTTTTCTCTAGGAACATATCAAAAATAAACTGGGAGCTACATCGTGAGCTATTGATCTACAACATAGTTATGCAAATACTATCAGGATTAAGTTCATGATAAATTAAAGTTCAGTTTAATCATATTACTTAAGAACTCCCACTTAGATAGACATCCCTCTAGTCATCTAAATGATCACGTGATCCATATCAACTAAACCATGTCCGATCATCACGTGAGATGGAGTAGTTTTCAGTGGTGAACATCACTATGTTGATCATATCTACTATATGATTCACGCTCGATCTTTCGGTCTCAGTGTTCCGAGGCCATATCTGCATATGTTAGGCTCGTCAAGTTTAACCCGAGTATTCTGCGTGTGCAAAACTGGCTTGCACCCGTTGTATGTGAACGTAGAGCTTATCACACCCGATCATCACGTGGTGTCTCAGCACGAAGAACTGTCGCAATGGTACATACTCAGGGAGAACACTTATACCTTGAAATTTTGGTGAGAGGTCATATTATAATGCTACCTTCGTACTAAGCAATATAAGATGCATAAAAGATAAACATCACACGCAATCAAAATAAGTGATATGATATGGCCATCATCATATTGTGCCTTTGATCTCCATCTCGAAAGCACCGTCATGATCACCATAGTCACTGGCTTGACACCTTGATCTCCATCGAAGCATCGTTGTCTTCTCGCCAACTATTGCTTCTACGACTATCGCTACCGCTTAGTGATAAAGTAAAGCAATTACATGGCGATTGCATTTCATACAATAAAGCGACAACCATATGGCTCCTGCTAGTTGCCGATAACTCTTACAAAACATGATCATCTCATACAACAAATTATATATCATCACGTTTTGACCATATCACATCACAGCAAGCCCTGCAAAAACAAGTTAGACGTCCTCTACTTTGTTGTTGCAGGTTTTAAGTGGCTTCTACTGGCTTCTAGCAAAAATCGTTCTTACCTACGCATCAAAACCACAACGATTTTTCGTCAAGTGTGTTGTCTTAACCTTCAACAAGGACCGGGCGTAGTCACACTCGATTCAACTAAAGTTGGAGAAACGGACACCCACTAGCCACCTGTGTGCGAAGCATGGTGGTTGAACCAGCCTCATGAACGCGGTCATGTAATGTCGGTCTGGGCCACTTCATCCAACAATATCGCCGAATCAAAGTATGACATACTGGTAAGCAGTATGACTATTATCGCCCACAACTCTTTGCGTTCTACTCGTGCATGTAACATCTATGCATAGACCTGGCTCGGATGCCACTGTTGGGGAACGTAGTATTTCAAAAATCTCCTACGATCAAGCAAGATCTATATAGGTGATGCATAGCAACGAGCAGGGAGAGTGTGTCCACGTACCCTCATAGACCAAAAGCGGAAAAGTTATATCAATGCGGTTGATGTAGTCGTACGTGTTCACGATCTGGCCGATCCTAGCACCAAACGTACGGCACCTCCGTGTTCAACACACGTTCCGCTAGAAGACGTCCCTCGTACTCTTGATCCAGTTGAGGCCGAGGGAGAGTTCCCTCAGCACGACGGCATGGCGACGATGATGATGAAGTTGAAGGAAATATGCCCTACAGGCAATAATAAAGTTGTTATTTATATTTCCTTATATCATGATAAATGTTTATTATTCATGCTGGAATTGTATTAACCGGAAACTTAGTACATGTGTGAATACATAGACAAACAGAGTGTCACTACTATGCCTCTACTTGACAAGCTCGTTGAATCAGAGATGGTTATGTTTCCTAACCATAGACATGAGTTTTCATTTGATTAACGGGATCACATCACTAGAGAATGATGTGATTGACTTGACCCATTCCGTTAGCTTAGCATTTGATCGTTTAGTATATTGCCATTGCTTTCTTCATGACTTATACATGTTCCTATGATTATGAGATTATGCAACTCCCGAATACCGGAGGAACACTTTGTGTGCTACCAAAGCGTCCTGGCGTAAGCTGGGTGATTATAAAGGTGCTCTACAGGTGTCTCCGATGGTACTTGTTGAGTTGGCATAGATCGAGATTAGGATTTGTCACTCCGATTGTCGGAGAGGTATCTCTTGGCCCTCTCAGTAATGCACATCACTATAAGCCTTGCAAGCAATGTGACTAATGAGTTAGTTGCAGGATGATGCATTACGGAACGAGTAAAGAGACTTGCCGGTAACAAGATTGAACTAGGTATTGAGATACCGACGATCGAATCTCGGGCAAGTAACCTACCGATGACAAAGGGAACAACGTATGTTATTATGCGGTTTGACCGGTAAAGATCTTCATAGAATATGTAGGAGCCGATATGAGCATCCAGGTTCCGCTATTGGTTATTGACCGGAGACGTGTCTCGGTCATGTCTACATAGTTCTCGAACCCATTGGGTCCGCACGCTTAACGTTCGGTGACGATCGGTATTATGAGTTTATGTGTTTTGATGTACCAAAGGTAGTTCCGAGTCCCGGATATGATCTCGGACATGACGAGGAGTCTCAAAATGGTCGAGACATAAAGATTGATATATTGGACGACTATGTTTGGACTTCGCAAGGGATCTGAGTGAGTTCAGGCATATACCGGAGTAACGGGGGGTTACCGGAACCCCCCGGGGAGTTTAATGGGCCTTATGGGCCTTAGCAGAGAGACAGGGGCTGCCAGGGCAGGCCGTGCGCCCCCTCCCCCTCTGGTCCGAATTGGACTAGGAAGGGGGCGGCGCTCCCCTTTCCTTCTCCCTCTCTCCTCCTTCCTTCTCTCCTACTCCTACTACATGGAAGGGAGGAATCCTACTCCCGGTGGGAGTAGGATTCCCCCCTTGGAGCGCACCCTATGAGGCCATGACCCCTCCTTGCTCCTTTATATCGTGGCGGGGGCACCCATGAACACACAAGTTGATCATTGATCTCTTAGCCGCAGCGGTGCCCCCTCCTTGTAATCCACATCGGCCATATCGTCGTAGTGCTTAGGCGAAGCCCTGCGCCGGTAGCTTCATCATCACTGTCATCACGCTGTCGTGCTGACGAAGCTCTCCCTCGAAGCTCTACTAGATCGTGAGTTTGTGGGACGTCGCCGAGCTGAACGTGTGTAGATCGCGGAGGTGTCGTACGTTCAGTACTAGGATCGGTCGATTGTGAAGACATACGACTACATCAACTGCGTTCTCTTAACGCTTCCGCTTTCGGTCTACGAGGGTGCGTGGACAACACTCTCCCCTCTCGTTGCTATGCATCACCATGATCTTGCGTGTGCGTAGGAGAATTTTGAAATTACTACGTTCCCCAACAGTGGCATCCAAACCAGGTTTATGCGTAGATGTTATATGCACGAGTAGAACACAAGTGAGTTGTGGGCGATACTAGCCATACTTCTTACTAGCATGTCATACTTTGATTCGGCGGTATTGTTGGATGTAGCAGCCCGGACCGACATTACGTGTACGCTTACGCGAGACTGGTTCTACCGACGTGCTTAGCACACAGGTGGCTGGCGGGTGTCTGTTTCTCCAACTTTAGTTGAATCGAGTGTGGCTACGCCCGGTCCTTGTTGAAGGTTAAAACATCACATACTTGACGAAATATCATTGTGGTTTTGATGCATAGGTAAGAACGGTTCTTGCTCAGCCAGTAGCAGCCATGTAAAACTTGCAACAACAAAGTAGAGGACGTCTAACTTGTTTTTGCAGGGCATGTTGTGATGTGATATGGTCAAGACATGATGCTAAATTTTATTGTATGAGATGATCATGTTTTGTAACAAAGTTATCGGCAACTGGCAGGAGCCATATGGTTGTCCCTTTATTGTATGAAATGCAATCGCCATGTAATTGCTTTACTTTATCACTAAGCGGTAGCGATAGTCGTAGAAGCAATAGTTGGCGAGATGACAACGATGCTGCGATGGAGATCAAGGTGTCGCGCCGGTGACGATGGTGATCATTACGGTGCTTTGGAGATGGAGATCAAAGGCACAAGATGATGATGGCCATATCATATCACTTATATTGATTGCATGTGATGTTTATCCTTTATGCATCTTATTTTGCTTAGATCGATGGTAGCATTATAAGATGTTCTCTCACTAAATTTCAAGGTACAAGTGTCCTCACTGAGTATGCACCGTTGCGAAAGTTCGTCGTGCCGAGACACCACGTGATGATCGGGTGTGATAAGCTCTATGTTCACATACAACGGGTGCAAGTCAATTTTTGCACATGTAGAATACTCGGGTTAAACTTGACGAGCCTAGCATATGCAGATATGGCCTCGGGACACTGAGACCGAAAGGTCGAGCGTGAATCATATAGTAGATATGATCAACATAGTGATGTTCACCATTGAAAACTACTCCATCTCACGTGATGATCGGACATGGTTTAGTTGATATGGATCACGTGATCACTTAGATGATTAGATGGATGTCTATCTAAGTGGGAGTTCTTAAGTAATTTGATTAATTGAACTTTAATTTATCATGAACTTAGTACCTGATAGTATTTTGCATGTCTATGTTGTTGTAGATAGATGGCCCCTGCTGTTGTTCAGTTGAATTTTAATGCGTTCCTAGAGAAAGCTAAGTTGAAAGATGATGGTAGCAACTACACAGACTGGGTCCGTAACTTGAGGATTATCCTCATTGCTGCACAAAATATTTACGTCCTGGAAGCACCGCTAGGTGCCAAACCTCCTGCAGGAGCAATGCCAGATGTTTTGAACGTCTGGCAGAGCAAAGCTGATGACTACTCGATAGTTCAGTGTGCCATGATTTATGGCTTAGAACCGGGACTTCCACGACGTTTTGAATGTCATGGAGCATATGATATGTTCGAGGAGTTGAAGTTAATATTTCAAGCAAATGCCTGGATTGAGAGATATGAAGTCTCCAATAAGTTCTACAGCTGCAGAATGGAGGAGAATAGTTCTGTCAGTGAGCATATACTCAAAATGTCTGGGTATAACAATCACTTGATTCAACTAGGAGTTAATCTTCCAGATAATAGTGTCATTGACAGAATTCTTCAATCACTGCCACCAAGCTACAAGAGCTTCGTGATGAACTATAATATGCAAGGGATGGATAAGACAATTCCGAGCTCTTCGCAATGCTAAAGGCTGCGGAGGTAGAAATCAGAAGGAGCATCATGTGTTGATGGTCAAAAGACCACCAGTTTCAAGAAAAGGGTAAAGGGAAGAAGGGAACTTCAAGAAGAGCGGCAAGCAAGTTGCTGCTCAAGTGAAGAAGCCCAAGTCTGGACCTAAGCCTGAGATTGAGTGCTTCTCTTGAAAAGGACTGGTCCTTTGAAGCGGAACTGCCCCAAGTATTTGGCGGATAAGAAGGATGGCAAGGTGAACAAAGGTATATGTGATATACATGTTATTGATGTGTACCTTACTAATGCTCGCATAGTGCCTAGGTATTTGATACTGGTTACATTGCTAATATTTGCAACTCGAAATAGGGACTACGGATTAGCGAAGATTGCCTAAGGGCGAGGTGACGATGCGGCGTGGGAAATGGTTGAAAGTCGATGTGATCGTAAATCGGCACGCTACCTCTACATCTACCTTGGGATTAGTTTTAGACCTGAATAATTGTTATTTGGTGCAGCGTTGAGCATGAACATTATATCTGAATCTTGTTTGATGCGAGACGGTTATTCATTTAAATCAGAGAATAATGGTTGTTCCATTTATATGAGTAATATCTTTTATGGTCATGCACCCTTGAAGAGTGGTCTATTTATATTGAATCTCAATAGTAGTGATACACATATTCATAATATTGAAGCCAAAAGATGCAGAGTTGATAATGATAGTGCAACTTATTTGTGGCACTACCGTTTAGGTCATATTGGTGTAAAGCGCATGAAGAAACTCCATTCTGATGGTGGAATCACTTGGTACTTGCAAACCATGCCTCATGGGAAAGATGACTAAAACGCCGTTCTCCAGTAGAATGACGAGACCAACAGATTTGTTGGAAATCATACATACTGATGTATGTGGTCCGATGAATGTTGAGGCTTGCGGCGGGTATTGTTATTTTCTCACCTTCACAGATTATTTGAGAAGATATGGGTATATCTATTTGATGAAACCTAAGTCTGAAACATTTGAAAAGTTCAAAGAATTTCAGAGTGAAGTGGAAAATCATCGTAACAAGAAAATAAAGTTTCTACGATCTGATTGTGGAGGAGAATGTTTGAGTTACGAGTTTGGTCTTCATTTGAAACAATGCAGAATAGTTTCGCGACTCACGCCACCCGGAACACCACAACGTAATGGTGTATCCGAGCGTTATGTCGTGCTTTACTAGATATGGTGTGATCTATGATGTCTCTTCTTGATTCTTGCTATCGTTTTGGGGTTATGCTTTAGAGGCGGCTACATTCACGTTAAATAGGGCACTATCTAAATCCGTTGAGACGACACCTTATGAACTGTGGTTTGGCAAGAAACCAAAGTTGTCGTTTCTTAAAGTTTGGGGATGCGATGCTTATGTGAAAACGCTTCAACCTGATAAGCTCGAACCCAAATAGGAGAAATGTGTCTTCATAGGATACCCAAAGGAGACTGTTGGGTACACCTTCTATCACTGATCCAAAGGCAAGACATTCGTTGCTAAGAATGGATCCTTTCTAGGGAAGGAGTTTCTCTCGAAAGAAGTGAGTGGGAGGAAAGTAGAACTTGATGAGGTAACTGTACCTGCTCCCTTATTGGAAAGTAGTTCATCACAGAAATCTGTTCCTGTGACTCCTACACCAATTAGTGAGGAAGCTAATGATGATGATGATGTAACTTCAGATCAAGTTACTACTGAACCTCGTAGGCTAACCAGAGTAAGATCCGCACCAGAGTGGTACGGTAATCCTGTTCTGGAGGTCATGTTACTTGACCATGACGACCCTACGAACAATAAGGAAGCGATGATGAGCCTAGATTCCGCAAAAATGGCTTGAGACCATGAAATCTGAGATGGGATTGATAACCCACAAGTATAGGGGATCAATTGTAGCCTCTTTCGATAAATAAGAGTGTCAAACCCAACGAGGAGCTAAAGGTAGAACACATATTCCCTCAATTTCTATCGACCACCGATACAACTCTACGCATGCTTAACATTCGCTTTACCTGGAACAAGTATGAAACTAGAAGTACTTTGTACGTGTTTTTGGACAGGTTTGCAAGATAACAAAGAGCGCGTAAATAAAAAGTAGGGGCTGTTTAGATAAAGATATAATAAAGTAAATATAGCGAGTGTGGAAAAGTGGTGGTCGGAGTTGCGAAATTGTCCCCAAGCAATTGACTAGTTTACTAGACCGATAGCAATTTTTATGTGGGAGAGGCCACTGCTAGCATGTCATCCTTGACTTGGAATTCCATGCACTTATGATTGGAACTATTAGCAAGCGTCTGCAACTACTAACGTTCATTAAGGTAAAACCCAACCATAGCATTAAGATAAATTGGTCCCCCTTCAATCCCGTATGCATCAATTTCTATGCTAGGTAGAAGCTTCTGTCACTCTTGCCCTCCAATACATAGTCCTATCAACATACAACTAACCCTATGGTGTGATCCACGTGCATGCTCATATGATGGGCACCAAAGGACAACAACATAACCACAAGCAAATTAAATCAATCATAGCAATTCATCAACCACCGATAGGACAATGAAAATCTATTCAGACATCATAGGATGGCAACACATCATTGGATAATAATATGAAGCATAAAGCACCATGTTCAAGTAGAGGGTACAGCGGGTTGCGGGAGAGTGGACCGTTGTAGATAGAGGGGGGAAGGTGATGGAGATGTTGGTGAAGATCACGGTGATGATGATGGTGTCCACGGCAGCGTTCTGGCACCACCGGAAGAGAGGGGGAGAGGGGCCCCCTTCTTCTTCCTCTTCCTTGAGTTCCTCCCTAGATGGGAGAAGGGTTTCCCCTCTGGTCCTTGGCCTCCATGGCATGGGAGGGGCGAGAGCCCCTCCGAGATTGGATCTATCTCTCTATCTCTCTCTCTGTTTCTGCATTCTGGTATTCTGCCCTTTCACCATTTTGTATATATATGGAGATCCGTAACTCCAATTGGATTGAAACCTTCGCCAAGATTTTTTTCCAAAAATTAGCTTTCTTGTGGCAAAAGAATAGCAGCAACCGCCTTACGAGGGGCCCACGAGGGTCAGTGGCGCGCCCCCCTGCCTCGTAGCCACCTTGGGCACCGTCTCGCGTTGATTCTTCTTCCCATATTCTCCAAATATTCCAAAAATATTCTCCGTCCATTTTTATCCCGTTTGGACTCTGTTTGATATGGGGTTTCTGCGAAACAAAAACATGCAATGACAGCGAGGCTGCACTTTGAGCCTTTGGATTAATATGTTAGTCCCAAAAATTGTATAAAAAGTTGCCAAAAGTATATGGAAGTTGTATAATATTGGCATGGAACAATCAAAAATTATAGATACCACGGAGACGTATCAGCATCCCCAAGCTTAATTCCTGCTCGTCCTCGAGTAGGTAAAAGATAAAAAAGATAATTTTTGATGTGGAATGCTACCTAGCATAATCTTGATCATGTATCTAATCATGGCATGATATTAAGACACAAGTGATTCAAAGCAATAGTCTATCTTTTGACATTAAGACAAGAATACTTCAAGCATACCAACCAAGCAATTATGTCTTATCGAAATAACATAGCCAAAGAAAGCTCATCCCTACAAAATTATATAGTTTGGCTATGCTCCATCTTCACCACACAAACATTCAAATCATGCACAATCCCGATGACAAGTTGAGCAATTGGTTCATACTTTTTAACGCGCTTCAGCCTTTTCAACCCTCGCGCAATACATGAGCGCAAGCCATGGACATAGCACTATAGGTGGAATAGCATATGATGATGGAGGTTGTGTGGAGAAGACAAAAAAGGAGAAAGTCTCACATCGACGCGGCTAATGAACGGGCTATGGAGATGCCCATCAATTGATGTCAATGTGAGGAGTAGGGATTGCCATGCAACGGATGCACTAGAGCTATAAGTATATGAAAGCTCAAACTGAAACTGGGTGTGCATCCAACTTGCTTGCTCATGAAGACCTAGGGCATTTGAGGAAGCCCATCATCGGAATATACAAGCCAAGTTCTATAATGAAAATTCCCACTAGTATATGAAAGTGATAACTCAGTGAGACTCTCTATATGAAGAACATGGTGCTACTCTGAAGCACAAGTGTGTAAAATGATAGTAACATTGCCCGTTCTCTCTTTTTCTCTCATTTTTCTGTTTTTTTCTATTTTTTTGGTGGGCTTTTTTGGCCTCTTTTTTATTTGGGATTCTTTTGCCTCTTTTATTTTGAAAACCTCACATGGGACAATGTTCTAATAATGATGATCATCACACTTTTATTTACTTACAACTCAATATTACAACTCGATACTAGAACAAAGATATGACTCTATATGAATGCCTCCGTGATGTGCGGGATGTGCAATGATCTAGCGTAGCAATGACATCAAAAAGCGGACAGGCCATGAAAACATCATGCTAGCTATCTTACGATCATGCAAAGCAATATGACAATAAATGCTCAAGTCATGTATATGATGATGATGGAAGTTGCATGGCAATATATCTCGGAATGGCTATGGAAATGCCATGATAGGTAGGTATGGTGGCTGTTTTGAGGAAGATATAATGAGGCTTATGTGTGATAGAGCGTATCGTATCACGGGGTTTGGATGCACCGGCAAAGTTTGCACCAACTCTCGAGGTGAGAAAGGGCAATGCACGGTACCGAAGAGGCTAGCAATGATGGAAGGGTGAGAGTGCGTATAATCCATGGACTCACATTAGTCATAAAGAACTCATATACTTATTGCAAAAGTTTATTAGCCCTCGAAGCAAAGTACTACTAGGCATGCCCCTAGGGGGATAGATTGGTAGGAAAAGACCATCGCTCGTCCCCGACCGCCACTCATAAGGAAGACAATCAATAAATACCTCATGCTCCAACTTCGTTACATAATGGTTCACCATACGTGCATGCTACGGGAATCACAAACTTCAACACAAGTATTTCTACAATCCACAACTACCCACTAGCATGACTCTAATACCACCATCTTTATATCGCAAAACTATTGCAAGGAATCAAACATATCATATTCAGTGATCTACAAGTTTTATGTAGGATTTTATGACTAACCATGTGAATGACCAGTTCCTGTCATCTCTCTAAATAGATATAAGTGAAGCAAGAGAGTTTAATTCTTTCTACAAAATATATGTCCATGCTCTAACAAATATAAGTGAAGCAAAAGAGCATTCTACAAATGGCGATTTTCTATGTAAAGACAAACAGGCAATCCAAACTTCAAATGATATAAGTGAAGCACATGAAGCATTCTATAAAGCCATATGAGGGAGTCCTGGATTAGGGAGTATCCGGACAGCCGGACTATTTACAACGTCCGGACTATTGAAGTATGGAGATACAAGACTCAAGACTTCGGCCCGTGTTCGGATGGGACTTTCCTTGGCGTGGAAGGCAAGCTTGGCGATCCGATATTATATTTCCTTCCTTGTAACCGGCTCCATGTAAACCCTAGCCCTCTCCGGTGTCTATATAAACCGGAGAGGTTGGTCCTTAGAAGGCCGATCACAATTACAATCATACCATCATAGGCTAGCTCTTAGGGTTTAGCCTCTACGATCTCGTGGTAGATCTACTCTTGTACTACCCATATCATCAATATTAATCAAGCAGGAAGTAGGGTTTTACCTCCATCGAGAGGGCCGAACCTGGTAAACATATGTGTCCCTTGCTTCTGTTACCATCAGCCTTGACGCATCAGATCGGGACCCCTACCGAGATCCGCCGGTTTGACACCGACATTGGTGCTTTCATTGAGAGTTCCTCGTGGCGTCGCCACAAGGCTCGATGGCTCGTCTCGTGTCAGGGCGACATTACCTCGGAGGGGCTCGGCGAGAGGCCGGCGCTCCAGCTAAGCGGCTTTATCATGGCCGCCCCATCGGCGGTGGCGCCGACGATGACTTCTCGGGTCATCAATCATAACCTTCACGTCAGTTCTGAACTTGCCGAACACATGGATCCAATGGAGCTCTCCTCCCTTAACGAACTCTTGGATCGCATCGCCGCTCTGTGAGTCGCTAGAGACTACGACCGGATTGGGCTTAAACCCGACCAAAGGGACATCAGGTCCCCGCCGGCCACCCATGAGATAGCGATAGTGGAGGAACCACATGCGGATTGCCCCTCAACTTTGAGGACAAGTTATGTTCGGATCACCGAACTCCTTGAGCCAAAGACCTGCTCAAAGGAAAACCTGACCCAGGTCCCAGACTTAGAATCGAGCATTGGGCCGAAGAAATTGGGCACTCCGGATTCTGAGCTGTTGATCTCGGGACCGCCCGCGCCCTTGGGCTTTAGATCAGATCAAAATCCGGACTCTAAACTGGACCTAAACTGTCTCTCCCACATCAGGCAAGAGCCCCAGGAAACCGTACATCGCTACTAGGTCAGATTCCTCCTTGCGCTTAGCAAGGTCAGGGACTGCCGCGAAGAGAACATGGTCTCACTTTTCTGCAAAAACTGCACGGACGAAGGACTCCTCAATGCTATAAGCCGCCGCGACATAGTACGCTTCGCGGACTTGGCAACCATAGTACGGAAGTACTGTGCGATGGAGAGCGCTTGGAAGACTCAAACAGAATTTTGGGATAGTACTGCTCTCACCAAAACCTTTGTCCGAACTAAACAGACGAACTCTCGTAAGTCGTCCGACCCAACCCCCAAGAAACCAAAGCCCACCCCTGGGCAGGGATCGTATTGGAAGAATGGCTCGACGGGCCATGTAAGCTCAACAGTACTCCAGATACAACACCTACTCATAGCCTTAAGGCATGTTGGATACTCCGGCAGGTGGCAAAAGGTGGTGAGGATCTTCTTGTGGGCCATAAAGCGGAACAACGTCCTGCCAGCGAACACAATACGGTACTAACAGTCTTCGAGACTTTCGCCTCGAACAATAGGCGCAAGCGAGCTCGTCGAAGCTCCGCTGAAATTTACCATGTGGCAAAAATAAACCCTTGGAATGACACTGCTATAACTTTTAATGCCAGTGATGAACCTTGATTTTGGGCTGTCCGGGCACCAGCCGCTCTGGTCCTTAGTCCGATCGTAGATGGCTTTCGGCTCACAAAAGTACTCATGGACGGCGGAAGCGGATTAAATCTGATTTATGAAGAAACACTCAACAAGATGGAGATTGATAAAAGCCGCATTGAACAAAGCGGCAAGACCTTTAGGGGAATTATCCCTACTCAGGAAGCGCGGTGTGCGGCAAAAATCACACTCGATGTGGTATTCGGCACCCCGGAGAATTATAGGTCCGAGGAAATCACATTCCAGGTGGCTCCTTTTAACAGCGGATACCACGCCCTTCTAGGGCGGGACGCGTTTACAAGATTTCAAGTTGTACCCCATTATGGGTACATGAAGCTTAAAATGCCCGGACCCAATGGAATCATCACTCTAGCCAGTGATCCGGACGTTGCACTTCGCGCCGAAAATAAAACCGCAACTCTAGCCTTGGAAGCATTATCTGAAGCCCTAGCAGCCGAAGAGTTTACAACACTGCGGGCCACCGTGGACAGGGACAACGTGATACTAGACAAGCGACCCAAGTCCACCTCATTCAAACCTGCAGACGAGATAGTCAAATTCCAGGTCCATCCAACGGACCCCACGAAGACAGCTTCCATCGGGACACAGCTGAGCCCCGCGATTGGACGCCAAGCCACTGAGATTTCTTACGCGAGAATTGGGACATTTTCTTTGGCACCCATCGGACATGCCGGGCATCCCACGCAGTGGCGAACACAGCCTCAACATTCTAAAAGGATATAAACCGATCAAGCGGACCCTAAAGGCGATTCTCGAGCCCAAGCGATAGGCAATGGGGGAAGAGTTAGCCAAGCTACTCGAGGCAGGATTCATCAGAGATATCAAACATCCGGATTGGCTGGCAAATTTGGTGATGGTACCAAAGAAGGACAAATCCTGGTGCCTATGTGTCGACTTCAAAGACCTCAACAGGGCTTGCCCCAAGGATTCCTTTCCCCTCCCTCGCATCGATCAAATCATCGATGCCACAGCTGGACACGACTCGCTATGTTTTCTCGACGCATACTCTGGATACCATCAAATAAAGATGGCAGAGTCTGACCAAGCTGCAACAGCTTTTATAACGCCATATGGACCTTTTTGCTTCAACACTATGCCCTTCGGGCTCAAGAATGTCGGCGCAACCTATCAACGCATGATTCAAACATGCCTGGAAAAATAAATCTGCAAAACAGTGGAAGCATATGTGGACGACGTGGTCATAGAAACTAGACACGTCGAAATCCTGATAGATGACTTGAGGCTCACATTCGATAACCTCCGGACATACGACATTAAGTTGAATTCGGAAAAATGCATCTTCGGTGTCCCATCGGGGAAACTGCTGGGCTTTGTTTCCAATAGAGGAATTGAAGCGAACCCGGCAAAAATCCGAGCTCTGTCTCAGTTGGCTATACCAACAGACCTCAAGCACATCTAGAAGCTAGCCGGATGCGTGGCCGCTTTGAGCCGCATTATCTCCAGGCTAGGAGAAAAGGCATTGCCTCTTTACCGCCTCCTGCGGCGCACCGGACACTTCGTATGGACGGATGCAGCCGCGGCCGGACTCAATGAAATAAAGACCTTACTGGCCAGTAATCCAGTCCTAACAGCGCCGAACACCGGCGAGCCTATGCTATTATACATAGCGGCAACACACCAAGTTGTAAGCGCAGTACTCATCGTCGAACGAGAGGTTGACGGATACAAATTCCTGCTCCAAAAGTCTGCTTATTACGTATCCACAGTCCTCACCCCATGCAAATCCCGATACCCACACTATCAAAAAATAGCATACGTGGTCTTCATGGCATCCCGGAAGCTGCGACACTACTTTCAAGAGTGTTCGATCACGGTAGCCTCAGTACCACTCAATGACATAATAAACAACCGTGGCGCTTCTGGGCGGATTGCTAAATGGGCGTCGAGCTCCTTCCGATTCGACATAATGTACAAACCACGGCGGGCCATCAAATGCAAATCTTGGCCGACTTTGTCGCCGAATGGAATGAAGCGAACTCCCTAAAGAGTACAGCGCATACTCCAGCTGGATCATGCACTTTGACGGCTCTAAAATGCTGGCCAGATTGGGAGCAGGTGTAGTCCTAACATCCCCACGGAACCACGGTTGATGGGTCCTCGGATATTATATCTGAGACTCCAACAATGCAGCGAATATGAGGCTCTGTTGCATGGTCTTCGGATGGCGGTCTCTATGGGCATCCAACGCTTGGAAGTCTTGAGGGATTGAACCTCGCAATCTCACAAATAAACGGAGACTTCGATGCCAAGGATCCGAAAATGGCGGCCTACCATAATGCCGTCCTAAAATTGTCTGCGCGGTTCTAGGGGCTCGAGTTCCACCATGTGGCTCGAGAAAATAATCAAGCGGCGGACTTCCTCGCCCGCATCGGCACCAAACGCGACCCTGTTCCACCTAACATATTCCTGGAAAGGCTGTTCAAGCCATCCGTAGTATGGGAAGGGGAGTCCGGCAATACCAGCTCGGACCCGAATACACCCCCAGATATCGAACCATCAGACACAATCGGAGGCTCTGGCACCGAAATAACATCCTCGGCCCACGAAATCATGGCCATTATTGCCCCGTGGACCGAGCCTTTCTTGGCCTACCTAAATAGGCAGGAGCTACCCGAAGACCAAAATGAAGCACGCTACATAGTCCGGCGTTCTAAAGCTTACAAAGTCCATGAAGGGGAACTCTATAAGAAAAGCGCGACTGGAGTGCTCCAAAGGTGCATCTCCGAAGAGGAGGGGCGTCAACTCTTAGCTGAAATCCATGCCGGACTGGGCGTACACCACGCCGCGGCTCGAGCGCTAGTCAGCAAAGCCTTCCGCACAGGCTTCTATTGGTCGACGGCCCGAGCAGACGCACATGACCTTGTCCAACATTGCGTCGGTTGACAGCTCTTCGCCAATCAGAGTCATATGCCCCCTACCGCTCTCCAAAGAATCCCCATAACTTGGCCGTTCGCGGTCTGGGGGCTGGATATGGTTGGACCCCTTAAAGGGGGAAGCCATAAGAAAAAATACTTATTAGTCATGGTGGACAAGTTCACCAAATGGATAGAAGCCAAGCCAGTTAAAAGGCCGCATCCGGACCAGTAATCGACTTCATATCCGGGGTCGTACACCGATATGGTGTCCCCCATAGCATCATCACTGATAATGGCTCAAATTTCACAGCCGATGAAGTGAAAACTTGGTGCGGCAAAATGGGCATTAAGCTCGACTATGCTTCCGTCTAGCACCCCCAAACAAACGGCCAGGTCGAACGGGGAAACGGTCTCATCATGAGCGGCATCAAACCCAGACTAGTGCGGTCTTTAACAGAATCGATACGCCTTTGGGTGGAGGAGCTCGACTCCATACTCTGGGGGCTGCGGACCACACCGAATCGCACCACCGAATATACACCATTTTTTATGGTGTACGGTGCGGAAGCAGTACTACCCTGCGACATAATACATGATTCGCCGCGCGTACGCATGTACGAAGAGAAGGAAGCCGAGTTAGATCGACAGGATAACTTGGATGCCCTGGAGGAGGAGCGCAATGTCGCAAAAGCCCGTTCTGCATTCTATCAGCAGCAGGCTCGACGATATCAAAGCAGAGAAGTGCGGGCCAAAACTTACAATATTGGCGAGCTCGTTCTACGCCTACCGGAGAAGAAGAAGGACAAGCTAAAACCCAAGTGGGAAGGACCCTTCGTCATCGACAAAGTTCTCACCGGAGGAGCGTACCGCTTACGTAATGCATTGGACAACAGACTCGAGCTGAACCCATGGAACGCGGCCAGACTCCGGAGATTCTACGCCTAACGCCGAACTCAGCGTTCGTCTCCCTACTCCCCTATTTTACTTATGCTCCACCCCTTTTCCCTTTCTCGACCTTTTTTCACACAAAGTATTCAATACAGTGCAGATTACCGGATCACTCTGGCCGCACTAAGTGTACATGGGGGCTTCCTATACGGAAGCTAAAAATAATTACTCACATGGCTTTCTGCCCATCACATGTGCATTCTTTTTCCATATGTGCCTTTTCTTCACCATTATATGCATCGATATGACTTAAGATGTTGCCAAGCTGGGTTGCCTGGCTCTTGTGTTTATGCCCTCGTTCCCGTTAATTCGGCTAGGGCATAAGGGCGCACCTCTGCGATTATTACTGCGGTTCAGCGGATGTGTACCTCGATCGGGTGAAGCGAAAGCTAGCTTCCTTAAAAGAATATTCGGTCGGTGAACAAAAGATGTGTTCGTTTATTACAACGTAAATCCCGAAGTCTTGTATCCTGCGCCATCGTTCGCGAGTCGGGCATGCGCGTCGCATGCGCGTACCGGAAAGAACCCCTAACGGAACTATTCTCCTTGGAAGATGTTTCTTACTATCCATGTAATATAACATAACTAGTTGGGTACTTGTGCATTCAAGCACTTATGACCCCTACGCCTTGTTTCCACGCATACCCGGTTTTGTATAAGCGAGTGGGTATTGGACACACCGGACTATAGGATCCGGGGCTGAAGCGAAAAGGTCCGCCATGACAAATGATTTTAATCCGGCTAGGGCTAATCATGCCCATTAAATTACGATCACTTGGACTGACTATATTCCTCCTCTATACCGTCCAACAGGCTATCTAGCTTACAATCATGTTGAGAATACTTAGCGGCTAACGCTACCTGGTCATACACCGGACTCACGGGAATTTCTTGCCCATCGGGCCCTTGATCCTACTTCGCCATATGGTTCGGGTCCAGCTTGGTGTAGCGTCTTCACCATAGCGAGCTTCTCTTGCGCCTTGCGGCAAGTGAACACCTTCCAGAGTCGGAAGCGCCGCCGTGCTCCTTGAAGCATATTCACAAGCTCCGCCATGCCATTCGGCAGCAAGCTTGATGGCCATAAAGCCTTAGCAACACCCTGCATCACTTGCCGAGCTCGCTCGTGCAGTTGCGAAAGATCTTGCAGTAAATCACTTGTAGATGAGGGCATCTCCTCCTCAGGGCGACCCGTTAACATTCCTGCAAGCAAAATTCTTTCAATATACTTCCTCGCCGAACTATACTACAGTTCGTCTAGGCACTTACCGTAAATGTCGCGTCGAAGCCTCTTGTTCTCCTTCACGGAGTCCGCCAGCTGAGCGCGGAGATCTTTTAACTCCACGTCCAGCTGGACTTTGGCATCTTGAAGATCGTTCTTATCCTGCCTAACTCGCGTAAGAATGCGCTCGCCAGCCTCTAGCTGCCTTTTGAGATGCGATGCGTCCTCTCTTACATCCTCCGGATTCACCCCGGGATTGTCTGCAAAATTTTCTGTTAGACTTGTCACATCAGCCATTTACTAACTGGTGCATCTTCGTACAATTGTGACAATTGTTACCAGGGCTTTTGGGGTTCCTCTAATTTGGCAACTGCGGCCCTCAGTTCGTCCTTGCATCCCTCCAGCTCCCGAGACAATTGCTCATTCTTCTCTACAAGGACCTGTACATAAATTGATCCTTAAAATTGTTGTTCGAACCGTTTCAAGTCTCAGGGGCTACTGCTATACATACTTATCAAAAATTCTTACCCGTATGTCTTTGGTATACTGGTTTCTCGCTTAGGCAAGCCCGCCCCGAGCAGCTCGGACGTATGCGTCCGCCGAATTGAAGGCATTAAAAGCCTCTTCGGAAAAGATGTTGTTCCGGAGCACGGCCCTCCGGCTCCGGTGATTCATGGAGCTCTCCACTTCGGAGTTCGTGGCCGAGTGCATATCCGCATCCTCCGTCGGGGAACTATGCGGTGCTGGCCCCGTGTCCGCCTCTGCCCCCGAAGCCGGCTCTGGAACCCGGCTGGTGGAGGCGTGATTGGTGGGGTCTCCGGATATAGTCCGATTATTCCTCTTCCTGCCAGACACAAAGGGCGTGTCGCATTTCAAATTCTATAATTACAGGACAGGTTATTACTTTACCTCTGTAGTGGTGTGTCAACCCTCTCCGCCTTCCTCTTGAGCCTGCCCGATCCGGACGCCCGTCGTTGACGAGTCCCTAGGGGCTTGGCCCCTCGCTCCGGTCATCGTTTCTGCAAATAGAACGACGCCTCAACAGTTAATTATAATACCTGGGAGGAGTCCTCTTCGAAGGACAAGGGTTTTTTAGTTCGGCTTACACGCGACGCGGGGAGCAGTCCACGGTAGTCGGTCGTAATGGCCACTAGGGTGCCATCCCAGCTCGCTTGATAAAATACCCCATTTACGAGCTCCACGGAAATATCCGGATCTTCTTTGAACCCTGGATCCCGGGCCCTTCCGGGGTCCTCCGGCTGCGGGGAGGGGCTGAAGATTCCTTCTACGGCCCTCCTTAGTTCCTGTTCGGAAGCATCGCTGTAAATCTTAGCAAGAAGAGTACTCGAGTAAGTGAAGAAGTGAAAAGAATGGCTACTTACCCACACTGGGGGGTTGTACATGGAGAATCCGTCCCGTGTTTTGATGCGAAGGAATTCCTCTTCTTGCCCTTTGTACAAATCGGACAGTTTCCTTGCCAAAGCGGCAGCGGAGTCCAGACCCTTACGGCCGCAGCGGGTGGCGTCGTCTTCCCCGTTGAAGTGCCACATGGGCTTCCCCCGATATTGAAGCGGTTGCACTCCAGGCCTTATGCATATCGCCATGACCTCAACTATGGTTAGTCCGGATTTGGCCAGTAGCTTTATCCTGCTCATCAGGGAGTATATTTCCTTGTGTCCTCTTCTTGAGGGCCCTGGGCGCCAGCTTAGGCGTGTTTTGGCGGGCATTGCTGAACTTGGGAGACCCGTCCGACTGGATCCGGAAGGGGAACGTCGTCTATATAGAACCACTCTGAAGGACAGTTTTCGGTGCCTTCTCAGAGTGCGGACAAGTATCGGTCTCGCAATGCGCCATACTTGCCCCGCCCACTTGACATAGGGACTCCCCACAGGTGCGGGGACAAGGCGAACAGCTTCCTCCATAATCCAAGTGTGGTTTGCAGCCTAAAACAGCTCAAGAAGGGCAACATACCTGCTATGTGCGAGAATAGAGGCAGGGGTAAGATTGTGTAATGGAGGTCGAGAACTCTAGGAGCCCGCCAAGAAATGGGTGGATAGGGAACCCGACGCCTCAGCAGATGTGGGATGAGGCATATCGCTCCTCCGGAGATGGGTTAGAGATCCTCAGCTTGTTCCTCCGTCATAAGTGGCTATTCCAGCTCGGACGGGGCCATGAACGCCGGTGGGAAAAACCCTTGGGCTTGTAACTCTATCAAACGGCTATGAGGAACTGAGCACTCTCCCCAATCCCCCGACTTGGAACGAGAAGGGCAAGCAGAAGAGCTGCGACGGCGGCCATGTTGGAATGGCTTTTCGGAGGGCTCATGGATGCTAGCCCAGGAGGAGAGTGAGGTTTGATCTGAGAATCCCGTCCCTTCAAATAGACGGTTAGCCCGGAGGATCGAGGGTGGCAAATGCAAAAATGCCTCGACTCCTAGCATTCGCTCGACACGTGGAGATGGTCATTACTGAGGCACTGAAGCCGAGGAGCACAACATTGATTGGAGGCCAGACACTATTCGTCGTAACAGGTACTTTGGAGTATTCGAAGAAGGAACCTGCCTTGCAATGCCGGAGACAATACTGCACGTCGGACTCATCGTCATTGAAGCCTGGTTCAGGGTCTACTGAGGGAGTCCTGGATTAGGGGGTATCCGGACAGCCGGACTGTTTACAACATCCAGACTATTGAAGTATGGAGATACAAGACTCAAGACTTGGGCCCGTTTCCGGATGGGACTTTCCTTGGCGTGGAAGGCAAGCTTGGCGATCCGGATATTATATTTCCTTCCTTGTAACCGTCTCCATGTAAACCCTAGCCCTCTCCGGTGTCTATATAAACCGGAGAGGTTGGTCCTTAGAAGGCCGATCACAATTACAATCATACCATCATAGGCTAGCTCTTAGTGTTTAGCCTCTACGATCTCATGGTAGATCTAATCTTGTACTACCCATATCATCAATATTAATCAAGCAGGAAGTAGGGTTTTACCTCCATCGAGAGGGCCCGAACCTGGGTAAACATCTGTGTCCCTTGCTTCCTGTTACCATCAGCCTTGACGCACAGATCGGGACCCGCTACCCGAGATCCGCCGGTTTTGACACCGACACCATACTCAAAAGATATAAGTGAAGTGCATAGAGCATTCTATAAATAAATCAAGGACTATCTCATACCAGCATGGTGCATAAAAGAAAAGTGAAAACTTAATGCAAAAGACGCTCCAAGATTTGCACATATCGCATGAACGAAACGAATCCGAAAACATACCGATATTTGTTGAAAAAAGAGGGGATGCCTTCTGGGGCATCCCCAAAATTAGACGCTTGAGTCTCCTTGAATATTTACTTGGGGTGCCTTGGGAATCCCCAAGCTTGAGCTCTTGCCTCTCCTTCTTCTCCTCACATCGAGACCTTCTCGATCATCGAACACTTCATCCACACAAAATTTCAACAGAAAACTCGGTAAGATCCGTTAGTATAATAAAGCAAATCACTACTCTAAGTACTGTTAAAAACCAATTCATATTTTGTTTTGGCATTCTATATACTGTAATATAACTTTTTCATGGCTTAATCCACTGATATAAATTGATAGTTTCATCAAAACAAGCAAACTATGCATCAAAAACAGAATCTATTTTAAACAGGACAGTCTCTAGTAATATGAACATTCACCATACTTCTGATACTTGAAAAATTCTTCAAAAATTAGGAAAAATAAAAAAAATTTATAGAAATACAATGCAAAAAGTTTCAGAACCATTTGACGTTCCAGTAAAAAATGTAAAATCACGCACTACAGCCAAAGTTTCTGTCCTGCACCGCACAAACCAACAAGCATTGTAAACATCCTAAAGGCAAACCTTGGCACATTATTTTTATAATACAATGGAATTTTACAAGGGGATAATTATTTTTGTTGAAATGTTTCTGTAATTAAGATTCAAAAAGTTTCCATGGGCATGAACAAAGTTCAAGGACGTCCCCCACTTTCACAATACTCGTCTATCTCACTTTCACTTTTCTTTTTGAAAAAGTTTTAGGTTCCCCTCTTTATTTTTTTGTTTTTAAACTATATGAAAGCACACAACAAAAATAAATGACTCTCTAAAACTTCCGGGTTGTCTCCCTGGCAGCGCTTTCTTTAAGGCCATTAAGCTAGGCATATAGTGCTCAGGTAATGGATCCACCCGGATCCCAAGGTATATCAAAGCCAATTTTAATTAACAATAATTTGTGATTTAGTAATGAGCACAAAGTAACATATATCATGCAACAACGAAGTCTAACTCTCTTCCTATGCATCGGCATGTCATAAAAGAACAATTCATGCACACATAGTAAAGGCCAATGCATAGTATAAACTGTTTCTTGCAATTTTATCGTGTGGGAAACATAGAGAGGTGGAGATATAGTTCCTCTCTCATAATAATTGCAGTAGGAGCAGCGAGCACATGCATATTATATCTATCAAAATCATCATGTGTAGCAGTAAAAGGCAACCCATCAATATAATCCTTAATAAGTACAAACTTCTCCGATATAGTGTAGTCGGGAGAATTCAAAAAGATAATAGGACTATCATGCGTGGGTGCAATAGCAACAATTTCATGTTTAACATAAGGAACTATAGCAAGTTCATCTCCAAGCATAATTCATATTGGCATCTTGGCTACAAGCATAGCAAGCATCATCAAAAAGGGATATTTCAAAAGAATCAACGGGATCATAACAATCATCATAGCAATCATCCTTCGGTAAGCACGAAGGGAAATTAAACAATGTATGAGTTGAAGAGTTACTCTCATTAGAAGGTGGGCACGTGTAGCTAATCCGCTCTTCCTCCTTTTTTTTCTTCGCTCTCCTCGTCATCTTTTTCATCCAATGAGCTCATAGTTTCATCAATTTCTTCTTCCATAGATTCCTGCAAAATATTAGTCTCTTCTTGGACAGCGGAGACTTTCTCAATAAATGCATCAATATTAGAATTGAATTCATAATTGGCATAGAAATATTTAAGGATGGCTAAATTTTCAGGTCTATAAACAGCATCATAAAGATTTCCAAACTCTTTGAACATAGATTCAATTTCATAAGCACCCATAAAAGCAACGAATTCTTCTATTTCCACATCATAGTAATCATATATACCATTAGCATAAGAAGCTAAGGTTTTATTATCATTAAATTTGCATGAAAAGGGAAGGTGTGGAGCCTGTTGGAAATATGCCCTAGAGGCAATAATAAAAAGTTTATTATTATATTTCCTTGTTCATGATAATTGTCTATTCTTCATGCTATAATTGTGTTATCCGGAAATCGTAATACATGTGTGAATATATAGACCACAACATGTCCCTAGTGAGCCTCTAGTTGACTAGCTCGTTGATCAATAGATGGTTACGGTTTCCTAACCATGGGCATAGGATGTCATTGATAACGGGATCACATCATTAGGATAATGATGTGATGGACAAGACCCAATCTTAAGCATAGCACAAGATCGTGTAGTTCATCTGCTAAAGCTTTTCTAATGTCAAGTATCCTTTCCTTAGACCATGAGATTGTGCAACTCCCGGATACCGTAAGGGTACTTTGGGTGTGCCAAACGTCACAATGTAACTGGGTGGCTATAAAGGTACACTACGGGTATCCCCTAAAGTATCTGTTGGGTTGGCACGATTCGAGACTGGGATTTGTCACTCCGTATGACGGAGAGGTATCTCTGAGCCCACTCGGTAGGACATCATCATAATGAGCTCAATGTGATCAAGGAGTTGTTCACGGGATGATGTGTTACGGGAACGAGTAAAGAGACTTGCCGTAACGAGATTGAACAAGGTATCGGTATACCGACGATCGAATCTCGGGCAAGTATCGTACCGATGGACAAAGGGAATTGTATACAGGATTGATTGAATCCTCGACATCGTGGTTCATCCGATGAGACTATCGTGGAGCATGTGGGAGGCAACATGGGTATCTAGATCCCGCTGTTGGTTATTGACCGGAGAGTTGTCTCAGTCATGTCTACGTGTCTCCCAAACCCGTAGGGTCTACACACTTAAGGTTCGGTGACGCTAGAGTTGTAGAGATATTAGTATGCGGTTAACCGAAAGTTGTTCGGAGTCCTGGATGAGATCCCGGACGTCACGAGGAGTACCGGAATGGTCCGGAGGTAAAGATTTATATATATGAAGTCCAGTTTCGGCCACCGGGAGAGTTTCGGGGGTCACCGGTATTGTACCGGGACCACCGGGAGAGTTTCGGGGGTCACCGGTATTGTACCGGGACCATCGGAAGGGTCCCGGGGGTCCACCGGGTGGGGCCACCTATGCCGGAGGGCCCCATGGGCTGAAGTGGCGTGGGAACCAGCCCCTGGTGGGCTGGTGCGCCCCACCCCAAGGGCCCAAGGCACATAGGGTTGGAAACCCTAGGGGCCGTTGCCCCCCGAGGGGGCATGCGCCCCCCTGGTTGGAAACCCTAAGGGGCCGTTGCCTGGAGGGGCCGCCTCTAGATGGGATCTCCAAGGGGGCATGCGCCCCCCCCCTAGCCCCTATATATAGTGGAGGGGAGGGAGGGCATCCGCACCCTAAGCCTTGGCGCCTCCCTCTCCCTCCCGTGACACCTCTTCCTCCTCCAGTAGCGCTTAGCGAAGCCCTGCTGGAATCCCTTTGCTGCCACCACCACGCCGTCGTGCTGCTGGATCTCCATCAACTTCTCCTCCCCCCTTGCTAGATCAAGAAGGAGGAGACGTCTCCGCTCTGTACGTGTGTTGAACGCGGAGGTGCTGTCCGTTCGGCGCTAGGATCATCGGTGATTTGGATCGCGACGAGTACGACTCCATCAACCCCGTTCTCTTGAACGCTTCCGCTCACGATCTACAAGGGTATGTAGATGCACTCCTCTCTCTCTCTCTCTCGTTGCTAGATGACTCCATAGATTGATCTTGGTGATGCGTAGAAAATTTTAAATTTCTGCTACGATCCCCAACAGTGGCATCATGAGCTAGGTCTATGCGTAGTTTCTATGCATGAGTAGAACACAAGTTGTTGTGGGCGTCGATTTTGTCAATTTACTTGTTGTTACTAGTCTTATCTTGATCCGGCGGCATCGTGGGATGAAGCGGCCCGGACCGACCTTACACGTACACTTACGTGAGACAGGTTCCACCGACTGACATGCACTAGTTGCATAAGGTGGCTAGCGGGTGTCTGTCTCTCCTACTTTAGTCGGATCGGATTCGATGAAAAGGGTCCTTATGAAGGGTAAATAGAAATTGGCATATCACGTTGTGGTTTTGGCGTAGGTAAGAAACGTTCTTGCTAAGAAACCTATAGCAGCCACGTAAAAATTTGCAACAACAATTAGAGGACGTCTAACTTGTTTTTGCAGTATATGTCGTGTGATGTGATATGGCCAAAAGGATGTGATGAATGATATATGTGATGTATGAGATTGATTATGTTCTTGTAATAGGAATCACGACTTGCATGTCGATGAGTATGACAACCGGCAGGAGCCATAGGAGTTGTCTTAATTTATTTATGACCTGCGTGTCAACATAAACGTCATGTAATTACTTTACTTTATTGCTAAATCGTTAGCCATAGTAGTAGAAGTAATAGTTGACGAGACAACTTCATGAAGACATGATGACAAGGATCATGATGATGGAGATCATGGTGTCAAGCCGGTGACGATGATGATCATGGCGCCCCGAAGATGGAGATCAAAAGGAGCAAAATGATATTGGCCATATCATGTCACTATTTGATTGCATGTGATGTTTATCATGTTTTTACATCTTATTTGCTTAGAACGACGGTAGCATAAATAAGATGATCCCTCATTAAAATATCAAGAATTGTGTTCCCCCTAACTGTGCACCGTTGCTAAGGTTCGTTGTTCCGAAGCACCACGTGATGATCGGGTGTGATAGGTTCTAACGTTCACGTACAACGGGTGTAAGCCAGCTTTACCCACGCAATACACTTAGGTTGACTTGACGAGCCTAGCATGTACAGACATGGCCTCGGAACACGGAAGACCGAAAGGTCGAACATGAGTCGTATAGAAGATACGATCAACATGAAGATGTTCACCGATGATGACTAGTCCCTCTCACGTGATGATCGGACACGGCCTAGTTGACTCGGATCATGTATCACTTAGATGACTAGAGGGATGTCTATCTGAGTGGGAGTTCATTAAATAATTTGATGAACTTAATTATCATGAACATAGTCTAAAACTTTGCAATATGTCTTGTAGATCAAATGGCCCACGCTAATGTTGCCCTCAACTTCAACGCGTTCCTAGAGAAAACCAAGCTGAAAGACGATGGCAGCAACTACACGGACTGGGTCCGTAACCTGAGGATTATCCTCATAGCTGCCAAGAAAGCATATGTCCTTGATGCACCGCTAGTTGAAGCACCTATTTTCCCAGCAACTCGAGACGTTATGAACGCCTGGCAGTCGCGTAGTGATGATTACTCCCTGGTTCAGTGCGGCATGCTTTACAGCTTAGAACCGGGGCTCCAAAAGCGTTTTGAGCAGCACGGAGCATATGAGATGTTCCAAGAGCTGAAAATGGTTTTCCAAGCTCATGCCGCGACAAGTTCTACAGTTGTAAGATGGAGGAGAATAGTTCTGTCAGCGAGCACATACTCAAAATGTCTGGGTTGCACAACCGCTTATCTCACCGGGAGTTAATCTCCGGATGATGCGGTCGTGATGACAGAATCCTTGATCGCTCCCACCTAGCTACAAGAGCTTTGTGATGAAATTCAATATGCAGGGATGGAAAAGACCATTCCGAGGTATATTCAATGCTAAAATCAGCAGAGGTGGAGATCAAAAGGAACATCAAGTGTTGATGGTGAATAAAACCACTAAGTTCAAGAAAGGCAAGGGTAAGAAGAACTTCAAGAAGGACGGCAAGGGAGTTCTTGTGCCCATAAGCTAGTTGCCGTGAAGAAGCCAAAGCATGGACCCAAGCACGAGGTGAGTGCTTTTATTGCAAGGAAACGGTCTTTCGAAGCGGAACTGCCCCAAGTACTTAGTGGATAAGAAAGCCGGCAATACCAAAGGTATATGTGATATACATGTTATTGATGTGTACCTAACCAGCGCAGTAGTAGCTCCCGGTATTTGATACCGTGCGGTTGCTCATATTTGTAACTCAAAACAGGAGCTGCGGAATAAGCGGAGACTGGCGAAGGACGAGGTGACGATGCGCGTCGGGAATGGTTCCAAGGTCGATGTGATCACCGTCGGCACGCTACCTCTACATTTACCTATGGGATTAGTTTTAAACCTCAATAATTGTTATTTAGTACCAGCTTTGAGCATGAACATTGTATCTGGATCTCGTTTAATGCGAGATGGCTACTCATTTAAATCTGAGAATAATGGTTGTTCTATTTATATGAGAGACATGTTTTAGGGTCATGCCCCGCTGGTCAATGGTTTATTCTTATTGAATCTCGAACGTGATGTTACACATATTCATAGTGTGAATGCCAAAAGATGTAAGGTTGATATTGATAGTCCCACATACTTGTGGCACTGCCGCCTTGGTCACATTGGTGTCAAACGCATGAAGAAACTCCATCCAGATGGACTTTTGGAGTCTCTTGATTATGAATCATTTGACACGTGTGAACCATGCCTCATGGGCAAAATGACCAAGACTCCATTCTTCGGAACAATGGAGCGAGCAACCAACTTATTGGAAATCATACATACTGATGTGTGCGGTCCAATGAGCGTTGAGGCTCGCGGTGGTTATCGTTATGTTCTCACCCTCACTGATGACTTAAGTAGATATGGGTATGTCTACTTAATGAAACACAAGTCTGAGTCCTTTGAAAAGTTCAAGGAATTTCAAAGTGAGGTTGAGAATCAACGTGACAGGAAAATCAAGTTCTTATGATCAGATCGTGGGGGAGAATATTTGAGTCACGAATTTGGCACGCACTTAAGGAAATGTGGAATTGTTTCACAACTCACGCCGCCTGGAACACCTCAGCGTAATGGAGTGTCCGAACATCGTAATCGCACTCTATTGGATATGGTGCGATCTATGATGTCTCTTACCGATCTACCGCTATCATTTTGGGGTTATGCTATAGAGACTTACGCATTCACTTTAAATAGGGCTCCGTCGAAATCCGTTGAGAAGACACCGTATGAATTGTGGTTTGGGAAGAAACCTAAGTTGTCGTTTCTGAAAGTTTGGGGATGCTATGCTTATCTCAAGAAACTTCAACCTGAAAAACTTGAACCCAAATCGGAAAAATGCGTCTTCATAGGATACCCTAAGGAAACTATTGGGTATACCTTCTACCTCAGATCAGGAGGCAAGACCTTTGTTGCCAAGAATGGATCCTTTCTAGAGAAAGAGTTTCTCTCAAAAGAAGTAAGTGGGAGGAAAGTAGAACTTGTTGAAGTATTGCCTCTTGAACCGGAGAGTAGCGCAGCTCAAGAAAATGTTTCTGTGGTGCCTGCACTGACTAGAGAGGAAGTTAATGATGATGATCATGAAACTTCAGATCAAGTTGCTACTGAACTTCGTAGGTCCACAAGGACACGTTCCGCACCAGAGTGGTACGGCAACCCTGTCCTGGAAATCATGTTGTTAGACAATGGTGAGCCTTCGAACTATGAAGAAGCGATGGCGGGCCTGGATTCCGACCAATGGCTTGAAGCCATGAAATCCGAGATAGGATCCATGTATGAAAATGAAGTATGGACTTTGACAAACTTGCCCGATGATCGGCGAGCCATAGAAAATAAATGGATCTTTAAGAAGAAGACAGACGCGGATGGTAATGTAACCATCTATAAGGCTCGGCTTGTCGCTAAGTGTCGTGGATTTGTCACGGCAGATGTCCTTAGTGTCAGGACTTAGTCGCGAGGCCAACGTATCTATGTAGTAGCTTGAGAGGGGTTGATCGGGACGAGAGACGCGACACACAAGACAAGGATTTAGACAGCTTCGGGCCGCGGGAAACATCATCCGGAATAGCCCTACATGTTGTTTGTGGCTAGGTCTTATTATGCTCATGAGGGAGTCGCCGCATAAACCGGCTCTCCTCTTAGATGTGTCTAGCCCTAGAGATTATTTTCTTGTCCCTCTTGGGGAGCCCTGCCCCTCCTTATATAAGTTAGAGGGGCGGGTTACATGTGGAGTCCTAGTAGGACTGGGACTAGTCTATCTTCTCTTACAAGTTGATTACAATTCCGGGTCATGCTTCCTTGTAAAGGAAATATTCGTCATCCCTTTCCTCTTAATCCGGCCCATCATAACATGAGCCGACCTTCTGGGCTTTGGGCCTTGTTGTCCATCTGACCCGCCCACCGGGTTACTAATGAGTCGCCAAGATCGAGCAGGTTATCTGTGAATCGCCAAGCTTCGGGCGGGTCACCAGTGAGTCGCCAATTACGGTCGGGTCATACCGCGGGGTATATCCCCGACATTGGCCCCAGTTTAATTTGGATTTATCCATGTTAAACTGATCCTGTAAAATAAACACAAGAACAAACTTGATAGGTTGTGCTCCCGGTTAAATTTTTGTAAGCTGGCACCTGATCATCTTTAAATCCTTGCCATTTCCTTCTTGATACATGCCCATGAACTCATAGCAAATCTCCTTTAGTAGATATGTTCAAACTTTGTGAATGCAAAAAAAATCCAGATACTTCTTTTAAGAAATCCGGGTCAATAGGCCAGCTTCAGAATCAATTTGCTGGCATTGGTCTTTTGTAGAGAAATATTGTAAGAAATAATCCACTTGAATCGGCTTCCAAGAGCCGGCTTAATAAACATATTGGACTCAAGATTCATCTGGTGATCCGCTGGTTTAAAGATGTAGAGGCTGGCGAGCAAAGTTGCCGGCATGTAAATATTGATAACACCGGGTCATAACTGTTGCTGATGCCGGGTTAATCTTATGATGACGTCGGGTCATAAACTTTGCAGATTTCTCTGATAATAATATAATACCTGATTTTCTCAAAACTGATAATTTGAAGTTATTCCTCCCTTATATGCATATCACATGTAGCCCCCAAGTGCCGGGTTGTCATGCTTGGAGCAACCTGGGACTTGTAATTGCCTTATGCTCATAAAGATTTCAAACAGTGTAGCCGCCAAGTGTCGGGTCATGTAACGCCCTCGATGCGGCTATATCTCCCACGTGTCGAGGCACGACTTAGAGGCATAACCGCATTGAAAGCCATGTCGCAAGTGAGGTAATCTTCACACAACCCATGTAATACATAAGGGAAAAAGATACATAGTTGGCTTACAGTCGCCACTTCACACAATAAACATCCATCATTCAGAGTACACTCAACGTCCGACTACGGAACCAAAATAAAAGAAGATACCCCAAATGCTACACCGATCCCCGATCGTCCCAACTGGGCACCACTACTGATCATCAGGAAAAGACACATAGTAACGACCACGTTCCTCGTCGAACTCCCACTTGAGCTCGGTTGTGTCACCTGACCGCATCATCGGCACTGCAACTGTTTTGGTAGAATCTGTGAGTCACGGGACTCAGCAATCTCACACCCGCGAGATCAAGACTATTTAAGCTTATAGGAAGGACAGAGTTGTAAGGTGGAGCTGCAAAGCGACTAGCATATATGGTGGCTACATCGCAAAAGAGAGCGAGAAGAGGAGCAAAGCACGGTCGTGAAACTAGTAGCGATCAAGAAGTGATCCTGAACTACTTACGCCGACATAACTCCAACATCGTGTTCACTTCCGGACTCCGCCGAGAAGAGACCATCACGGTTACACACGCGTTGATGTGTATTTTATTTGAGGTCAACTTCGGTTTTCTACAACCGACATTAACAAATTCCCATCTGCCTCATAACCGCGGCACGGCTTTCAAAGATAATACCCGCAGGGTGTCCCAACTTAGCCCATTATAAGCTCTCACGGTCAATGAAGGATATTATTTCTACCGGGAAGACCCGATCAATCTCGGAATCCCGGACTACAAGACATTTCGACAGCAATAAAACAAGACCAGCAAAGCCGCCCGAATGTGCCGACAAATCCCGATAGGAGCTGCACATATCTCGTTCTCAGGGCACACCGGATGAGCAGTACGTACAGCAACCGAAGATGCCCCAAGTTGCCTCGGGGTGGCACCGCAAGTGGCTCTAGTTTGGACCAACGCTCAGAGGAGCATTGGCCCGGGGGGTTAAATAAAGATGACCCTCGGGCTCGCGAAAACCCGGGGGAAAAGGCTTAGGTGGCAAATGGTAAAACCAAAGTTGGGCCTTGCTGGACGAGTCTTATTCAAAGCGAACTGTCAAGGGGGTCCCATAAATCACCCAACCGTAAGGAACGCAAAATCAAGGAACATAACACCGTATGACGGAAACTAGGTGGCAAGAGTGGAACAAAACACCTGCATAAGGCCGAGCCTTCCACCCTTTACCAAGTATATAGATGCATTAATTATAGCAGATATATATTGTGATATCCCCAACAAGTAAACATGTTCCAACAAGGAACAACATCTCCATGTTCCAACAAGGAACAAACTTCACTTCACCGCAACTAGCAACGCTATAAGAGGGCTGAGCAAAGCGGTAACATAGCCAATCAACGGTTTGCTAGGAAAGGATGGTTAGGGCTGACATGGCAATATGGGTGGCATGATATAGCAAGTGATAGGCATCATAGCATAGGCATAGCAAAAGAGCGAGCAACTAGCATAGCAAAGATAGAAGTGATTTCGAGGGTATGGTCATCTTGCCTGCAATGTTCTCAGAGTTGTCGAAAGCTTGATCCTCGTAAGCGTTCTCAACAGGTTCCTCGCTCACGCACTCGCCTCCGGCTCTACCCAAAGCAAGAACACAAACAAAGGAACCACAATAAATCACGGTGCAATGCACAAGCAACATGATGCAAAACATGACATGATATGCGGGATGTGATATGCAATGTGTATGCGCGCCGGAAGGAAAATGATGAACCAGGCATCAACTTGGCAAACCAAGTATGCCACTGAAAGATGAGATGATTTCGTTGAAATCGATATAAAGATCACCGAATCGGATGCACGGTTTGCAAATGACAAGCAAAACAAGAATGGCACAAATCTGCCATTAACATCATGATGCCACTTAGCAAGCAACAAGAAATTAAGCTACTGCACCCAAACGTACCAACAAAGTATATGGCAGTGATCTACACAAGATGCTTGACAAAAGATGAACACTGAGCTACGGCTAAATCACATCATAACAGGTTCAAACAAGCATGGCAAAAGTGCACAAAATATCAGGCTGGACATGGCAAAAACAGCATCAGGTAGCAATGTTCAGAGCAAGAAAACAACATGCTACAGGAACTTATAATAGCAAAACAAGGCATGGCATGAATCTACTCAAAGCATAGAACAAAAGTCCCTTACTGACCATAAGCCAAAAAGGATCAGAAAATATAGTAACACCCATGTCAATATCGCAAGTTTCGTTAACAGATTCAGCAACATGGCATGTCAAAAACTGATAACAAGTAGGCATGTTTAAGAGCTCGATGCACTCACTACAGAGCCTTATATGATAAACTAAGCATACATACATCAAGAAGACATGGCATAGAAGATATACATGGCAAGAACAACATCATAGCATACACGGATCAACCACAACAACCTTGGCAAAATTGAATAACATGTAAACAATCTGCCAGGAAACATTTGATAGCAAAAGTAGAGCTCGATTGACTCAAGCTATGGCACTCCATAATTGCAAACAAAGGCATGGATGGATAGAGCAAGACATGTAGAACAAAACATCCTTACTGAAGTATCTCAAAATATGCATGGATCTCTTGGTAGCACCAAGTTAACATGGCATCAAAATATCAGCAAAACAGAGCTGAAAATCAGCAACATCAGGACACCTACTTTGCATGCTTGTGCTAGTCACCACATAGATCACAAAAATACATGGCATACACCCTTGGAAAGATGGCATGGCATATTACAAAACACATGTAGGACTCAAATTCATAGGGTGCACACATCAATCATAGCAAAAATAACAAAAGTGCAAGTTCTGTTAAGAAACAGAAACTAACATCACATAGCCCTCTTCTAACAGCATTTCGGGCATCAAGATGAGCTCAAAAGAAAATGATGCAATGAGATGAAATGATCTACTCTTCCAGACAAACATTTTGACATATTATACGCGCAAAATGGAGCTACAGATGCAAAGATATGCTATGTAGAAAATGCAACAAAAATATTAACGGAAGAAAAACTTAGAAGAAATATGAGGGGGGAAGAAGGTCAACCCTCGTCTAGATCGGGATCCGGCCCGATCCAGATCGGGCGAGGCGGCGGCGCGGGCCGGCTCGCCGGAGGAGGTAGCAACCGGGCGGGCCGGCCGGAGGAGGGGACGGGCGGCGGCGGGTGGCAGGCGCAAGGGCAAGCGGCGGCGGGAAGGGGCGCTTGAAGCGTGAGGCGAGGAGGCGGCGATGCGGGCGCCGGGCGCGGGCGAGGGCGGCGCGGCGGGCCGGCGGTGGCGGGCGATGGCGGCCGGCGGGCGGCGAGGCGGCGGAGGAGGCGCTAACAGCAACGGCCATGGGGCGGGCCGCTGGCTCGGCGGGCATGCGCGGTGGTGGTCGGGCGCCACGTGCGCGCCTGTTCGGCGCCGGGCGGCAGCGGCGCGGGCGGGGCGGACGTGTCCGGACGGCGCGGGGGTTTCGTCCGGGCGCGAGGTAGGGGAAGGCTAGGGTTGATCCGGATTTAGAATGGGGGGTGTTTAAATAGGCATAGAGGGAGCTAGGAGAGTCCAAATGAGGTGTAGTTTTCGCCCACACGATCGTGATCGAACGACGGAGAGCATGGAAGTGACTTAGATGGGTTATTGGACTATTTTGAAAGGGTGTTGGGCTGCAACTTAAAAGAGGCATTTGCGAGAGTGCGGTTAACCGTTGGAGTACCAAACGAGCTCCAAATGACCCGAAACTTGACCGGTGGTCTAACGGCGGTATACCAAGGCCACTTGACAAACCTCGGTCCATTCCGAGAAGGTTTAGTACCCGCTCACGGAAAAACGTAAAAGGGGCGCCGGGGAGATAGGAGTGCCGGATTGCAAAACGGACAACGGAAAAATGCTCGGAATCATGAGACTAACACGTATGCAAATGCGATGCACATGATGACATGATATAAAATGCATGACATGGACAAAATGCAAAAGAAGAAAACCCAACCACGGAGGGAATATCATATCACAATGCCGAAAATGGCAAGAGTTGGAGTTACAAATATGGAAAGTTACGTCCGGGTGTTACAACACTCCACCACTACAAGAGGATCTCGCCCGAGATCTAGGACTGAAAGAACTCCGGATATTCGAACGGAGGTGATCCTCGCGCCCTGTGTGGCTTCTCGGTCGGAATGGTGTGACCACTTCACTTTCAGGAATTTGATTGACTTGTTGCAGTCTTGCGCTCGGTTTCTTCAAGAATAGCAACGGGTGCTCATGATAAGAGAGATCTTCTTGAAGGTCAATTTCTTGAAGTTGATAGTGCGCTCAGAGTCTTGAAGCACTTGCGAAGCTGTGACACGTGAAACACATCATGCACGTTCGCGAAGTTGGATGGAAGCTCGTTGATAGGCGAGATCGCCTCTTTTGCCAATGATCTTGAAAGGACCCACGATCTAGGGGCAAGCTTCCCTTTGATACCGGGTTGACGAGTGCCTTTCATTGAGAGACGCGGAGGTAGACATGGTCTCCGATTTCAAAAGCCACATCACGGTGCTTATCATCATAATAGCTCTTCCGCGCGACAGCGGCTTTGAGATTCTCACGAATGACTTTGCACATTTCTTCGCTTCGTGATCAAGTCATTGCCAAGAAGTTGGCGTTCACCTGTCTCGCACCAATTGAGAGGAGTACGGCACTTTTCGCCATAGAGAATTTCGAATGGGGCCTTGCCGAACTCGCTTGGAAGCTGTTGTTGTAGGAGAACTCGCATATGGAAGACAATCTTCCCACTTCATACCGAAAGAAATGACACAAGCCCCGAGCATATCTTCAAGGATTTGATTTACTCGCCGACTTGGCCACTTGTTTGAGGATGGAAAGTTGTTTGAAACGAATGTTGGTGCCCATGGCCTTCTCAAAAGAATCCCAAAACTTGGAGGTAAAGATGCTGCCACGGTCTCAAGAGATCACTTGTGGAATGTCGCAAGGAGACAATCCTCGAGGTGTATAGCTCGCCAACCGAGCTGCTGTGATGGATTCTTTGATAGGAAGAAAATGAGCCACTTTAGTAAGCTTGTCAATGACAACGAAGATAGCATCATTTCCACGCTTGGACTTAGGAAAACCAGTCACGAAGTCCATTTCAATATGATCAAACTTCCATTCGGAATAGCAAGAGGTTGGAGGAGACCAGCTGGTCGTTGGTGTTCTGCTTTCACTCTTCTCGCAGACATCACATTCATTCACGAATTGAGCAATTTCTCGCTTCATTCGAGTCCACCAATATGACTGCTTGAGGTCCTGGTACATCTTCGTATTTCCGGGATGAATGGATAGAAGCGAATTGTGAGCCTCGCTCATAATGACTTTCTCAGATCACCCTTAGGAACCACAATCCGTCCTCAAAGAAAAGAATATCTTTGTCATCAACGTGGAAGCACTTGTACTTGAATGCCCTTGTCGATACCATGTTTCACCTTTTCACCATGGTATCCGAAGTTGAGCCTCACGAATCTGATCTTCCAAAGTAGGAGAGACTATGAGGTTGGCAAGAAAGCCTTGAGGAACAACTTGAAGATTCAGCTATGGAAAGCTTCACAGAGATCCGTTGGAAGGGCTTGAGGATTAAACTGTTGTAGTAAGCCTTCTTGCTCAAAGCATCTGCAATGACATTGGCCTTGCCCGAGTATATTCAATACTTGGGTTGTACTCTTGAATCATTTCACCCATCGAGTCTGCCCGAGGTTGAGGTTGGGTTGAGTGAAGATATACTTGAGGCTCTTGTGATCGGTGAAAATGTCCACTTTCCTTCCCAACAAGAGATGTCTCCATGTTATCAATGCATGGACAACTGCCGCCAACTCAAGATCGTGAGGGGTAGTTCTTTTCGTTGGGCTTCAATCTGGCGAGAGGTATAGGCCACAACTCTCTTCTCTTGCATTAACACAGCACCGAGACCTTGAAGAGAAGCATCACGTAAAACTTCAAATGGCTTGGATTCATCGGGAGGAGTCAAGACAGAGCTGTGACGAGTTTCTCTTTGAGAGTATTGAAAGCAACATCACACTCGGGAGACCGGATATACTTCACATGCTTCGAGGAGGTTGGAAAGAGGCTTTGCAATCTTGGAGAAATTCTCAACGAATCTTCGCAATAGCTTGCAAGACCAAGAAAATGCGGAGCTGCTTGACATTACGAGGAGGTTCCCAATTCACAATTGCGACACCTTCTCGGGTTAACAGCGATGCCCTTGGCGGAGATGATATGACCAAGATAAAGCACTTCATCAAGCCAAAATTCACATTTGGAGAACTTAGCATAGAATTGATGCTCTCTGAGCTTGTCTAGCACCAATCGCAAATGTTTGGCATGATCCTTCTTATTCTTGGAGAAGACCAAAATATCATCAAGATAGACCAAGACGAATTCATTGGTGTAGGGGTTGAATATGAAGTTCATCATCCGAGAGAATGTTGGAGGAGCATTGACAAGGCCGAAAGACATGACAGTATATTCATAAGAACCAAAGCTTGTTCTGAATGCTGTCTTGGGAATATCTTGTTCACGAATGCGAATTTGATGATAACCCATACGAAGGTCAAGCTTGGAGAACACTTTAGCACCTTTGAGTTGCTCGAAAAGCTCATTGATGTTGGGAAGTGGATACTTGTTCTTGATTGTCTTCTTATTCAATGGACGGTAATCGACGCAAAGTCGGTCCGCGCCATCCTTCTTCCGGACAAAAGAACACCACAACCCCAAGGAGATGAACTCGGTCCGATCAAACCAGACGCTCTTGTTCATCGAGCTGCTTCTTCAATTCCTTCAGCTCATCAGGTCCAAGCTTGTATGGACGCTTGCAAACGGGTTCGATGCGGGCTCAAGATCGATAACGAACTCAAGCGGCCGATGAGGAGGCATACCCGAAGCTCTTCCGAAAGACATCTTGGTACTCACAAACGATCGAATCGAGAGATAGCATCCAATTCGCCCTTCTCATTGAGAGAAAACAACCAATGGTTTCATCACGAAGCGCATAGATGATCACATCATTAGAAGAGTGAGTCAATTGAATTTCCGGCAGCACAATCAAGCTGAGCTTTGTGCTGATAAAGCCATCCATCCCGAGAATAAGATCAATATCCGAGTCACCAAGGACAATTGGTTTAGCAGAAATCTATAATCGCCCATCTTGATACCGACATTCGAACCAAAACTCTAGAAGTCATCTGCTTACCGGGGACACAATCTTCAACAGAATAGGAATCTTTTCCGTCACCAACTCATGCTTGGCAACAAAAGGTCTGAAATGAAAGAAAGCGATGCACCAAAGATCAAATAAGACTTTTGCAGAATATCATTAATCGAGAGATTACCCATTATCACATCGGAAGATTCCTCCGCTTGAGCTGCATTCATCATATTGACCTTGGCATGCTTTGGATTATGCTTGACCACTGCATTGCTGGAAGATTTCACAGAGGAGGAGGCGGAAGGCGCCTTTGGTTGAAGCACTTGTTCGCATAGTGACCTTTCACGACATTTGTTGCAAGTCACCTCGAGAGCGGACGGTGGTAAGGAGCACTTGACCTTGGAGCTTGAGAATTAGACTTGTTTCGATAGCTTGGGTTGGGTGGGTGGGAAGATCCACGGCCACCTGAGTTCTTCTGCGATAAGGCCGACGGAACGGAGGAGGAGGAAGGTAGAACTTCGCTGCTTAGCTGCCACTTGAGAGGAAGAAGAAGACTGAACTGCATCCCTGATTCTCTTCTTAGAAGCCTCACATTTGAGCTGGGCAGCTTCTTGCTTCAGTGCCATGTTGTAGAATTCATCATACTTTTCTCGCTCAAAAGCACAAGAGCTAATTGCAGATCTTCTCTCGCACCACCTCTGAATTGATAGATCATACTCTTTTCATCGTGCACGCCTTGCTTAGCAAAGCGAGCGAAGTTTCTCGAACTGGATATTGTATTGATAGACGACATGTTGCCTTGCTTGAGATTGCGGAACTCCTCACGCTTGCTCTCAACAACACTTTTCGGAATGTGGTGAGCTCAAATCTCATGAACTCATCCTGTAATGACACGACCTCCTATGGAATCTTTGTATTGCTGGTACCACTCAGCAGCTTGGTCCTTGAGTTGAAACGATGCAAACTTGACAAAGTCCTCGTGTCCGACATTGCTACATTCAAAATGTTTGCAGATGTCCACAAGCCAATCGTCGCGCTCGTGGCCTCGACTACGTAAACCGAAAGACTTCGCTGATTAGCGAGGAACCGATCGAGAGTAGCAAAGTGCGGCTGATTGTTGCCTTGACCTTGATTTCCTTGATTGCCTTGCCCTTGAGTACGCTTCTTGCAAGAGCTGCAAAATCATCTCGAGCATTGGCATTGGTGGCTGCCATGATAGTTGCCAGGCCTCCGGAGGCGGAGGTGGAGGTGGAGGGTTCGACTGATTCCCATCATCACGATCCGGATTAGCGCGTTGGCGGAGCCATCTCAAGAGGGTGACATCCGTTAGTCCTTTGATAGACAAATAGTCAAGTTGAATCAACGGATAGAAATTGCAACATATAGTCTTCACAATAAACATTCGAACAATGATGAACGAATGAATTCCAAAGTTAACATCACACATCCATTAAGGTGAGAAGCCACTTAGATAAAGGGTTGATGAAAAAAAATAACAAGGTAAGACTGGAACAAATAAGTGGTAAGGATTACCCAATCACGAACCAAATATCTGCGGGAAGAAATGCTAGGAGCTACTTGAATCCCACCTAAAACTCCCAAAACTTTCTCGGTTATGCAATGCGGTGTTGGGGATACAGGGACACAAAATATATCACCCAAACTAACAATACCTAGATCCAATTGTATCCATCCGTCAACACATAACCAAGAAACCTTCGAAATCGTGTACCTCGACCTTGAAAAACATCCGTTATACAAGTCATGGCAATACTCGAGCTCGCCCGAAGATTGGGTTATCGGGTTATCTCACCAACAACTGCACAAAAGAGATTTCGATGTCGGTAAAACTCAGGTATTCGAGAATCTGCAACGATAAAATTGTGACGACAACACCTCGGAGCTCAACTCCCGGGACACCGCCACAACCCCTAAATGTCGAGGCACCAAGAACAATGTTCTCGTCACAAAACCATTGGAACGATTCCAAGATACCCGCGTGATCCTAAAAAATTTTTAGTGAAATTTGAGGAGAGAAGAGTCAAAACTCTACGTCGGGAGACCTCACAGAGCGATTTAAGGACTGGGAGTAAAAGAATCCTACTCTCGATATATATAATCCTAAGACTCAAAACATTTTCCGTTCTAGACTCAACAACGCCAAAAAAAACAAGTAGGGGCTCCTAAGTCGGGAAGGCTCGATTACCAACTTGTAACACCCTCGATGCGGCTATATCTCCCACGTGTCGAGGCACGACTTAGAGGCATAACCGCATTGAAAGCAATGTCGCAAGTGAGGTAATCTTCACACAACCCATGTAATACATAAGGAAAAAGATACATAGTTGGCTTACAATGCCACTTCACACAATACATAAATAAACATCCATCATTGAGTACACTCAAGGTCCGACTACGGAACCAAAATAAAAGAAGATACCCCAAATGCTACACCGATCCCCGATCGTCCCAACTGGGCACCACTATCGATCATCGGAAAAGACACATAGTAACGACCACGTTCCTCGTCGAACTCCCACTTGAGCTCGGTTCGCCACCTGACCGCATCATCGGCACTGCAACTGTTTTGGTAGAATCTGTGAGTCACGGGACTCAGCAATCTCACACCCGTGAGATCAAGACTATTTAAGCTTATAGGAAGGACAGAGTTGTAAGGTGGAGCTGCTGCAAACGACTAGCATATATGGTGGCTACATCGCAAAAGAGAGCGAGAAGAGGAGCAAAGCACGGTCGTGAAACTAGTAGCGATCAAGAAGTGATCCTGAACTACTTACGCCGACATAACTCCAACATCGTGTTCACTTCCGGACTCCACGAGAAGAGACCATCACGGTTACACACGCGTTGATGTGTATTTTATTTGAGGTCAACTTCGGTTTTCTACAACCGACATTAACAAATTCCCATCGCCTCATAACCGCGGCACGGCTTTCAAAGATAATACCTGCAGGGTGTCCCAACTTAGCCCATTATAAGCTCTCACGGTCAACGAAGGATATTCCTTCTACCGGAAGACCCGATCAATCTCGGAATCCCGGACTACAAGACATTTCGACAAAGCAATAAAACAAGACCAGCAAAGCCGCCCGAATGTGCCGACAAATCCCGATAGGAGCTGCACATATCTCGTTCTCGTGGCACACCGGATGAGCAGACGTAAAGAATCAAGATGCCCCAAGTTGCCTCGGGTGGCACCACAAGTGGTTTAGTTTGGACCAACTTCGAAGGAGCATTGGCCCGGGGTTAAATAAAGATGACCCTCGGGCTCGCGAAAACCGGGGAAAAGGCTTAGGTGGCAAATGGTAAAACCAAAGTTGGGCCTTGCTGGACGAGTCTTATTCAAAGCGAACTGTCAAGGGGTCCCATAAATCACCCAACCGTAAGGAACGCAAAATCAAGGAACATAACACGGTATGACGGAAACTAGGGTGGCAAGAGTGGAACAAAACACTGTGCATAAGGCCGAGCCTTCCACCCTTTACCAAGTATATAGATGCATTAATTATAGCAGATATATATTGTGATATCCCCAACAAGTAAACATGTTCCAACAAGGAACAACATCTCCATGTTCCAACAAGGAACAAACTTCACTTCACCGCAACTAGCAACGCTATAAGAGGGCTGAGCAAAGCGGTAACATAGCCAATCAACGGTTTGCTAGGAAAGGATGGTTAGGGCTGACATGGCAATATGGGTGGCATGATATAGCAAGTGATAGGCATCGTAGCATAGGCATAGCAAAAGAGCGAGCAACTAGCATAGCAAAGATAGAAGTGATTTCGAGGGTATGGTCATCTTGCGCAATGTTCTCGAGTTGTCGAAAGCTTGATCCTCGTAAGCGTTCTCAACAGGTTCCTCGTTCACGTACTCGCCTCCGGCTCTACCCAAAGCAAGAACACAAACAAAGGAACCACAATAAATCACGGTGCAATGCACAAGCAACATGATGCAAAACATGACATGATATGCGGGATGTGATATGCAATGTGTATCGCGCGCTCCGAAGGAAAATGATGAACCAGGCATCAACTTGGCAAACCAAGTATGCCACTGAAAGATGAGATGATTTCGTTGAAATCGATATAAAGATCACCGAATCGGATGCACGGTTTGCAAATGACAAGCAAATGCCATTAACAAAGATGATGCCACTTAGCAAGCAACAAGAAATTAAGCTACTGCACCCAAACATACCAACAAAGTATATGGCAGTGATCTACACAAGATGCTTGACAAAAGATGAACACTGAGTTACGGCTAAATCACATCATAACAGGTTCAAACAAGCATGGCAAAAGTGCACAAAATATCGAAAGTGGACATGGCAAAAACAGCATCGGTAGCAATGTTCAGAGCACGAAAACAACATGCTACAGGAACTTATAATAGCAAAACAAGGCATGGCATGAATCTACTCAAAGCATAGAACAAAAGTCCCTTACTGACCATAAGCCAAAAAGGATCAGAAAATATAGTAACACCCATGTCAATATCGCAAGTTTCGTTAACAGATTCAGCCACATGGCATGTCAAAAACTGATAACAAGTAGGCATGTTTAAGAGCTCGATGCACTCAATACAGAGCCTTATATGATAAACTAAGCATACATACATCAAGAAGACATGACATAGAAGATATACATGGCAAGAACAACATCATAGCATACACGGATCAACCACAATAACCTTGGCAAAATTGAATAACATGTAAACAATCTGCCAGGAAACATTTGATAGCAAAAGTAGAGCTCGATTGACTCAAGCTATGGCACTCCATAATTGCAAACAAAGGCATGAATGGATAGAGCAAGACATGTAGAACAAAACATCCTTACTGAAGTATCTCAAAATATGCATGGATCTCTTGGTAGCATCAAGTTAACATGGCATCAAAATATCAGCAAAACAGAGCTGAAAATCAGCAACATCAGGACACCTACTTTGCATGCTTGTGCTAGTAATCACATAGATCACAAAAATACATGGCATACACCCTTGGAAAGATGGCATGGCATATTACAAAACACATGTAGGACTCAAATTCATAGGGTGCACACATCAATCATAGCAAAAATAACAAAAGTGCAAGTTCTGTTAAGAAACAAAAACTAACATCACATAGCCCTCTTCTAACAGCATTTCGGGCATCAAGATGAGCTCAAAAGAAAATGATGCAATGAGATGAAATGATCTACTCTTCCAGACGAACATTTTGACATATTATACGCGCAAAATGGAGCTACAGATGCAAAGATATGCTACGTAGAAAATGCCAAAAAATATTAACGGAAGAAAAACTTAGAAGAAATATGAGGGGAAGAAGGTCAACCTCGCTCAGATCGAGATCGCCCGATCCAGATCGGGCGAGGCGGCGGGGCGGGGCGGCTCGCCGGAGGAGGTAGCAGCCGGGCGGGCCGGCCGGAGGAGGGGACGGCGGCCGGCTGGCGGCAAGGGCGCAATGCCGAAGGGCGAATGGCAATGCCGGACGGCCGGAGGCGAGGAGGAGGCGACGGCCGGCTGCCGGGCGAGGGCGGGCGGGCGGGGCTGCCGGCCGGGCGGCGAGGCGGCGGAGGAGGCGCTGCTGGTCATGCATGCCGAGGAGGCTGCGGCAGAACGGGTCATGGCGCGGCAGGCTCATGGGGCATGCATGGGCGCAGGTGGTCAAGCGCCACATGGCGCGCTCTGGTTTTCGGGCGGCGGCGGCGCTGGCGGGCGGACGTGTCCGGACGGCGCTGGGGTTTCGTCCGGGCGAGGTGGGGAAGGCTAGGGTTGATCCAGTTTAGAATGGGGTGTTTAAATAGGCATAGAGGGAGCTAGGAGAGTCCAAATGAGGTGTAGTTTTACCACACGATTGTGATCGAACGACGGAGAGCATGGAAGTGACTTAGATGGGTTATTGGACTATTTTAAAGGGTGTTGGGCTGCAACTTAAAAGAGGCCTTTGCGAGAGTGCGATTAACCGTTGAGTACCAAACGAGCTCCAAATGACCAAACTTGACCGGTGGTCTAACGGTGGTATACCAAGGCCACTTGACAAACCTCGGTCCATTCCGAGAAGGTTTAGTACCCGCCACGGAAAAACGTAAAAGGGGCGCCGGGGAGATAGGAGTGCCGGATTGCAAAACGGACAACGGAAAAATGCTCGAATCATGAAACGAACACGTATGCAAATGCGATGCACATGATGACATGATATAAAATGCATGACATGGACAAAATGCAAAAAGAAGAAAAACCCAACCACGGAGGGAATATCATATCACAATGCCGAAAATGGCAAGAGTTGGAGTTACAAATATGGAAAGTTACGTCCGGGGTGTTACAGGTCATTATGCGTTAATGAGCAGGGACTTTGTAAATATGATCATGTAAACTTGAGCAACAACGTGTAGCCCCCAAGGGCCGGCTCAATAAGATATTACTGAGCTGGGACTTTGTATATGATTCATTGATAATACCATCAAATGATGTAATCTCCACCATGGGGCTTGAACCCACGTCCACAAGGTTAAGATCTTTGTACTCTACCAACTGAATAATGGATCTTTCAATATAATGGATTAAGGCTTGTGTACCTTAAATTTCCGACGGGAGCAATTGGTAGCCCCCAAGGGCCGGCTCATTTAAAATGTGATGAGTCGGGTCTTCAATAAGTTGAGCAAAAAATGACTTTGCATTAGCCCCCAAGTGCCATGGTGCATGCTTGCAGTGACATGGGACTTGTATATTAGATGTAATCTCGATTTGAACAATGTAGCCCCCAAGTGTCAGGTCGTAAGCCTGCAGCGACTCGGGACTATTTCCTCCATTGTGTAATAAATCATGCCCATTGATAAAAATAATAGCCGTTGCGCTAAAGCGACTTTGGAAACCTCAATCATAACACTGGTTATTGATAATCACAATAGAAATCCAGCCATGTTGGCTATTAAAGATTTGAATAATATAATCTGGTATGAAAACCTCAATCATTCAATATCATCATGAAAATCCAGCCGGTTTTGGCTATTAAAGATTTGAATACCTCATCGGTTGACAAGTAAATCCAGAGTTTAAATACCTAGCGGCTCGTGGCCGATGACGACTTAATGCGCATTCATTGTAAGCCGGGATTTTTGTAACCCAGTGGCCTATAGCCCTTGAGAAAATCAATAATTGATAACCCTTTTGAGACACCAATTTCAGTGATTAGCTTGGGTGAAGCATTTATATAAGTCATAGTTCGCAAATCCTGCATGAGTTTAAACAACATATGCCTGGCGACTTAACGTCAAGAGCCAGGGGGTAACCACCCAAATGTAGTCTTACCCTGCACACAAGTAGATCACCAGAACCCTTGGCGGTTTGTCGCAGGGCGGGTCATAATACTTCACATATAACCACTGTGATATTAAATTTGTACTGCCGGTTTACATGATATGTGCAGTAAGGGTGATAACCCAATCTTTAGAAGCCAATGCTTCCACATAGATGATGATTGTCATAAGCTAGCGACTTATAGTCAAAAAGTCAAACCATGTTAAGCATAAACCACCCATATATATTTGAGATATGATCCAAAAAAGGTCTCAAGTCAAACCCAAAAATTGTTCGCAAAAAAGACTTAAAAAGTTTAAGGCTTCTGATTCGTATACGATCAGAAAACCGTTCCAAAGGGGTTGAGCTAAGATTCAAATACGATCATAGCCCCCAGTGGCTTTGGCATTGCCGATCAAGAGGGTACCGACAGCTATGTTCTCTTTTGTTCGAATACGACCTATGTTTGAACAGGAAGCCCCCAGATGACCTTGAGAGTTGTTTAACAACGCTGATTCGAATACGATCCACGTCGGACCCAAAAGAGGTTAAGCTATGATTCGGATATGATCAAGAAGCCCCCTAGTGAGTTTGGCAGTGTGCCGATCAAAAGGGTTTCGACAGCTATGTTCTCTTTGGTTCGAATACGACCTATGTTTGAACAGGAAGCCCCCAAGTGACCATATATTAGCATTGCACCGATCAAGAGGGTACCGACAGCTATGCTCGATGAGCAGGAAGCCCCCAAGTGACCATAATAAGATAAGCCGTAAGGCAGGATACCTATGTTTGAACTACGCATCATGGCAGCAAGTTCTTTTTGGCAACCTTTAATTTTTCTTAGAACTCGAACTTGCAAGAGATTAATTCTTTTTGAACCGGAACTTTAAACCGGATTTGAAAGCTTCAAAAATTTGTGAGGGACAAATTTACCTTGAGCCGGATTTTGAACCGGATTTGAGAGCTTCAAGAATTTGTGAGGGACAAATTTACCCTGGGCCGGCTTTTGAACCGGATTTGAGAGCTTCTGTGCTTTGTGGGAGAAAGATGTCTCTTGAACCGGATTTTAAACCAGAGTCCTTATTTTGAGCCGAAAATCTTCTGACGGCTTTTTAATTTTCATCGATCTAGCAGTAATCTCCGGGGCCCGGGTTATTTTTCCCTTCAATGACCGGAGTTCTTGAATTCATTGAAATCGGATAATTTTGCCGAGTCATACCATTGTAGCCCCCGAGTCTCAAGACGACTCGAGGAGTTGGCTTGAGATTCTCCATATTTGACCATAGCAGAATGTATACATCATTGGCGTTGATAGCGCAATGTGAATCCACAGAAGGTTGAGGTGACTGCGGCGGGTTATAAATCATCCAGTATGAGCCGTGTCAGCAACTCGGCCAATGGTTCCTTCCAACTGGTTGTTTTGAAGTTAACCAAACTGTAGTGGCGGCGACTTGTGCACCTGCCCATTGAACCATCCAGTGCAGACGGCGGCTGATAATATATGATAATTTTCCTCTAATTTGTTGGAAAAAAACCAGGCTTCCCAAGTAGTGACTTGCTCATACTCAATAAACAGCTCATCCAGACAAATGCGGCCCGGTGTGTCGATGTAGACCAGGCCGCGAGAGACGGACGGTAAAGATGACCGTAACATCATAGGCGGCATAGACAGATGAACCGGCCGTGGCGTTGTAAGCCGGTGCGGACGGGCAAGTTTTCCTCCTTGTTGTAAGCCGGCGTGGTCGCGAGAGACGGCCACAGCGTTGTAAGCCGGCCTGAACGCGGGCAAATCGGCGACACGCGCAGACAATGAGTCCATCGCGTGTGTTGATGTAGCATGGGCGACAACTTGCGCATGTATCCGTCCAGCAGCACAGCACGAACGCGCTAATGCAAAAATAATATTGGCGCACGCCCCTTTGCGACACCTTTGTGATGAATAATGGCCCTGCGAAAATTTACCACATACCAGAGTAATTGTTCTTTGATGAAAATAATATGTTTAATAAAATAAATTTGGATGGATATCACCTGGCATTTATTTTTGTCAGATAGACAGAGACGGAGCATACCAAGTTTCAATACGCAGATAAATCCACAGTTGGAATTATGGATAGCATCCAGCATCCCAGCGCTAGGTTATATTGACTGGCATCGTTGACGTGATTCCGGGCAGATTTTATCTCCTTACTAGATCATTGATGGCGCGCGTTGCCGCGCCCGTCCCTTTCTTCAATGTAATATGAATTTATTTACTTAGATATAAGATGGTATGCGTGAGAGCCAATCTATATGTCACAAATTTAAGAATGATCGTGCTGACAAAGAAACAACTACAGTCACATCTTTGCAGGCACTATCAATGAATAGTCATTCATGTGCAAGAGATGTCAAACTGTACAATATAAAACAGGTCGATTGAGGATTTTGAAAAGTTTTACCTTCAAATGTGTTCCATGTCTAAATAAAGCTGACTTCAATTAAGCTGAAAACAAAGTTGTACATACCTCTAAGAAGATCTTCTTGCTGGTTTATATCACCAAAACATCATATGAAGTGAAAATCTCCTCAGCATCACCTTGATTCCTGTATATTGCAATCATGATACATGGTACATAGTATGCGGCATAATTCCATAAAAAGAGAGATTGGGAGTGAACCTCCAGGTTCCTTGTCTATTTGTTGTAGATCCAGCATTGGTGGAGTTCAATGGCAGGTGAAGGAATTGTTGTATGAAGAAAATTGTAGGTATTGTAAGACAAATTAAAATGTATTGTCTCCAAGGAAATGGTTTGAACAGTGTTGTTATACCAGGGAAACAACGAAGAGCCGAAGAGGTGATGTGCTTGTGGTAGAAGAGGACTGCAAGGCGTTTTCTTATTCTGTGACCAAGTTGGAATCGTCACTTGGTTGGATCTGAATCTGGCATGAAAAAGCAATCTAGCCAAATATATGAAGATATATGAAGGTATCCAACATAAAATTAGGTAGATTTTTGTTCAAGGAATATATAACTTATTTGCAAAAAAGAAATATATTTAACCTCCAATCTAGCAAATTATTTACCGAACAGTGTTGTAAGGCAGTCCAATTGATCGATTAGTCCATTCATAGTTGCAAGGTTCGGTAAATAAATACATAGATTGCTCATAATTTGCTAGTTGTCTGTGCATAATTGAAAGGTTTTTAAAACGAATAGGTATATGCCCATAATTTGCTAGCTTCGGTCTGGTAAACTGCATTCAAGATATGTAGTTGAGTGATCAAATACTCCTCTCTGTTCCAAAATATAAGAGGTTTTGGTATGCTTAGTTTAGCCTACGAAACATCTTATATTTTGAAACAGATATGATACAATATTCTGTGATTAAAGAAGATCACTAAATCTATGTTGCTGCTGTTTGTTAGAAACTTAGCATTAAATAATTATCATAGGTTATTAGGTTCCAGATAATAAAGGTCATATACACCTCAGTACAACTACGAACCGATGCCAACCATCTAGTTCACCTCCTAAGCAAACAATCTGATCTTAAGCGCCACTGTATGCATGGCCTCCATCGCCAAGACGTCTCCAGTTTCAGAACTCCTGCAGGAAGATGCTAGAACCAAAACCACATAAAATCCTTCCAAAGTTCAAATTAATTTATCTATATTGTTCCTACAGACTGTATAGAAGGCAGTACACACCTTGCAGTCTTCGCGAACTAGAATAAGCAGATCGGTTTGATTTGCCACCGACTTAGTGCTCACTCCTGAAAACAAGCACATATGGATTGGATTTGCCACCGCTACTGCTGCCCGCACTTGTGGATGACTCCGGGAGGACCATGCTGCTTGCTGCCGCTCCACACGAATCTGGCGCTCCACTGGAAGGCAGCAGCATGCCCAATTGGGTCCCACGCGTGGAGGCTGCGACAAGCATGGGAAGCTGATGCGCCCCGGTCGCCATTGTCTTTTATTTAGAAAAGAATGCTTGTATTCATATTCTTATACGCAGTACATGATAACAGCACATACAAGCACTCCCTACACAAACAAAGACTGAAACAGACCACAAGCCCTGCAACCTAAGCACAACGATCCTTACAACATTAAACTCCAGGCTCGCCTTAACCACCTGCCGGCCGGCCGCTCGTCGTCTGCTCGAGCCGAAAGAAGCCATTTTCCCGCATCGCCATCTATGGCTTTTGAGGCCACATAATAGGTCCTACCCGATGAGACGGGAACCGAGGTCAGATTTCGGCATATCGGTCGGGGACAATCCCCACGGAAAAGTCAGCTCCATACCTTCATCATGGCTCCAGCACACCAAAGACGCGAAGGTAGATGAACCACCACAAACCATAACCCGAAAACAGGGCCTCTAGCCCCAACTCCGACTCCGCTCCGGTCGCCATCACCACATCCGGCGAAGCTTTCGAACGCGAGATCCACCGCCACGGCCTCCGGTCTCCCGGATCCGCAACGCACAAAAGCCCCCAGATTGTCGCCAACACCGCAGCCAGCGCCAGACGACACGAAGAAGTCGGACTCGCCATTATTCAGCTCGCCGCCATCTTCCCCGCCCCGATGGCGCCGCCGCCGCCGTTGCCATTGTTATCTGCGTGGGAAACGGATGGGAGCGAGAATAGGCAGGCCAGGAGGGGAGGGGTGAGGTGCGCGTATCACAGCCGTTCGCTCAGGATCATACGCTAGACTGTGTAGGAGAACGAGAGGGCTCCAAAATAGTTTCGGGAATAGCAGCCCACAGAACAGTAGGCCCAGGAGTAGCCCACGCGCGTGGAGACATGCGTGAAACGTGGTGTACAGATCAGATCGGACGACCGAAAATAGTTTGATCGAAAAAACGAACGGCCGAAGACGCTAATCGCTGATAGAGCTCGGTTTAAGCTCAGTTTTACTGTTCTTAATTGCTGTAAATGGCAAAGTAACAACAATGCCCTGCTTGTCTTTCCTTTCCTTACTTTCTTTTTCTATTCTCAGAGTGGCAGCCGATTGCATCCGTGGAGCCAGTGCGCCCGCGGACCGGAGGTAGAAGTGAGGCTGGGCCCTTCAACACACCCAAAAAACCCTAAGCTCAAATCATCAGCAGGAAAAAAACCCATAGTGAGTATGTTCTCTGTATCCGCCAAAACTGAAACTTGCGTTTCTTCAGTAGTCAATTGAGTTGAAGCAGAATGTTTGTGGACGTAAATATTCAGGAACCCCCACATCAGCAGCAATTTAACTCGAGCACTTAGAAACTTCCTGGCATCATTAAACTGATGAAGTTATTTCTCCAGCATGTACATCCTTCCATTTCTTAAAATATCAGATTTTATTGTGGAAAAGAGCATCTTTTGGTCCTTCGGCTTGTTGCAGTTTATCTTCAGTTTGCCGCAACGGAAAAGGCGACTCGCAGGCGCAGACGACTCCGCAAGGGTAGGGGTACTCAGGAAGAGTCCCAACGCGGACGGACGCGGAAGAGGCCGGCGAGGTCTGATGGCAACCCGGACGGGAGGCGGCTCCAGGCCGGTTGGCGCGGCGGCTTGTAATAGCGGCTCTAGGCTGGTCGGCGTTGGGTGGCTCTCCGCAAGGGTGAGACGGCGGCGGAGGCGCGAAGCGCCGCGCGGCTCGACAAGGTGGCTCGGGGCAGCGGCGGGGTTGGCCTGGCGCGATCGAGGGCTCAACGCCACGGACTAGAACCGCGGGCGCAAGCTCGTGCGCGGCCGAGAAAACCCGCAGTGAGATGACTCAAGACCAGAACAAAATGCAGCAACGACGACTTATAGTGGACGGCTCAACGGCAACGGAGGCTCGCCGGTGGTTCCGCAGAAGTGGAGTGAAGCGGCGGCGTCCACTTGGCGCACCGGCGGAGGTTTAGAATAGAGGTGGCCCGACGCTCTGGCAGAGAGGCACCGGCGACTTGGAGCGTGGCAGCTTGACGCAGAGAGGTGACCTGGAGTCGGCGAGAAGGTACCTCGGCGAGGCAAGGCAGAGGCCAGAACGGCTCACAGCGCGGATCTGCAGCGCCGCGGGCGCACGGCTTTGGGCGCGCGAGGGCAGCGACTCGATGTGGCAAGGCAAGGGCCGCGGTGATAGCGGTGGCGGCTCAGGCAGGTTGCCCGGCGAAGGCGACTCGACGGCTGGCGCGTCGAGGTCGGCCCGAGGATGAAGCGTCGGGTCACCAGCGGTAGAGGCTGAAGCGGAGGGACGAACCAGCAGCGGCCTTCAGTCGACGGCGGCTGATGGAGCGAGGCAGACGATGACAGCGCAGCGGGTCTGGTCAACGCGAGATTGAAAACGGCTCGGAGTTGTCGTGCGTCCATGATCAAATCTTCCTCCGAGTTGTCGTTGATTTGACTTTTCCTCTCATGCTGATGGATCAATGGATGGATCACCTTTGCCTTCACGTCAGGAACTAGTAGTACTAATCACGTGGGTACTAAATCAGCCATTAATATGAAGTACGCTGATCTGATTTGATGTTTTGGCGCAGTGTCGACCTGACCCGCTCCAAGTCACGGTCATAAAACAATGAATTTGACGGCTCTTTCCTCATATGATGAAGTCGCGAGCTTCTTGATCCCTGTGAGAGATCCCTTCAAGAACTCAATACCACCGTGTGCAGGCCTCATGGTGAGCGCTAACTGTCGTGGATTTGTCACGGTAGATGTCCTTAGTGTCAGGACTTAGTCGTGAGGCCAACGCATCTATGTAGTAGCTTGAGAGGGGTTGATTGGGACGAGATACGCGACACACAAGACAAGGATTTAGACAGCTTCGGGCCCCGGGAAGCATCATCCGGAATAGCCCTACATGCTGTTTGTGGCTAGGTCTCATTATGCTCATGAGGGAGTCGCCGCATAAACCGGCTCTCCTCTTAGATGTGTCTAGCCCTAGAGATTATTTTCTTGTCCCTCTTGGGTAGCCCTGCCCCTTCTTATATAAGTTAGAGGGGCGGGTTACATGTGGAGTCCTAGTAGGACTAGGACTAGTCTATCTTCTTTTACAAGTTGATTACAAGTCCGGGTCTTGCTTCCTTGTAAAGGAAATATTCGTCATCCCTTTCCTCTTAATCCGGCCCATCATAACATGAGCCAGCCTTCTGGGCTTTGGGCCTTGTTGTCCATCTGACCCGCCCACCGGGTTACTAATGACTCGCCAAGATCGGGCAGGTTATCTGTGAATCGCCAAGCTTCGGGCGGGTCACCAGTGAGTCGCCAATTACGGCCGGGTCATACCGCGGGGTATATCCCCGACACTAAGGGTTATCGACAAGTTCAAGGGTTGACTACGATGAGACCTTCTCACCCGTAGCGAAGCTGAAGTCTGTCTGAATCATGTTAGCAATTGCCGCATTCTATGATTATGAGATATGGCAAATGGACGTCAAAACGGCATTCCTTAATGGTTTCCTTAAGGAAGAATTGTATATGATGCAGCCGGAAGGTTTTGTCAATCCTAAGATTGTTGACAAGGTATGCAAGCTCCAACGCTCGATCTATGGGTTGGTGCAAGTATCTCGGAGTTGGAACATTCGTTTTGATGAGATGATCAAAGCGTTTGGGTTTACGCAGATTTATGGAGCAGCCTGTGTTTACAAGAAAAGTGAGTGGGAGCTCTGTGGCATTTCTCATATTATATGTGGATGACATACTATTGATGGGAAATGATATAGAACTCTTGGAAAGCATAAAGGCCTACTTGAATAAGTGTTTTTCAATGAAGGACCTTGGAGAAGCTGCTTACAAATTAGGCATCAAGATCTATAGAGATAGATCGAGACGCCTCATTGGTCTTTCACAAAGCACGTACCTTGACAAGATATTGGAGAAGTTCAATATGGATCAGTCCAAGAAGGGTTCTTGCTCAGATTGCAAGGTGTGAGATTGAGCACGGCTCAATGCCCGACCACCTGATGTAAGATAGGGAAAAGATGAGTGTCATCCCTATGCCTCGCCATAGGGTCTATTATGTATACCATCTTGTGTACAGACTGATGTAAACCTTGCCGTAAGTTTGGTGGGAAGGTACCAAAGTAATCCCGGCATGGAACACTGGACAGCTGTCAAGAATATCCTGAAGTCCCTGAAAAGGACTAAGGATATGTTCTCGTTTATGCAGGTGACGAAGAGCTCGTCGTAAAGGGTTACGTTGAAGCTAGCTTCGATACAGATCTGGATGACTCCAAGTCACAAACCAGATACGTGTATATTTTGAATGGTGGGGCAGTCAGCTGGTGTAGTTGCAAGCAAAGCGTCGTGGTGGGATCTACATGTGAAGCGGAGTACATGGCAGCCTCGGAGGCAGCACATGAAGCAATCTGGATGAAGGAGTTCATTACCGACCTAGGAGTTATTCCCAATGCGTCGGGCCCGATGACTCTCTTCTGTGACAACACTGGAGCTATTGCCCTTGCCAAGGAGCCCAGCTTTCACAAGAAGACCAGGCATATCAAGCGTCGCTTCAACTCCATTCGTGAAAATGTTCAAGATGGAGACATAGAGATTTGTAAAGTGCATACAGACCTGAATGTCGCAGATCCGTTGACTAAACCTCTTCCACGTGCAAATCATGATCACCATAACTCTATGGGTGTTCGATTCATCACAATGTAACTAGGTTATTTACTCTAGTGCAAGTGGGAAACTATTGGAAATATGCCCTAGAGGCAATAATAAAAAGGTTATTATTATATTTCCTTGTTCATGATAATTGTCTATTGTTCATGCTATAATTGTGTTATCCGGAAATCGTAATACATGTGTGAATACATAGACCACAACATGTCCCTAGTGAGCCTCTAGTTGACTAGCTCTTTGATCAATAGATGGTTACGGTTTCCTAACCATGGACATAGGATGTCATTGATAACGGGATCACATCATTAGGATAATGATGTGATGGACAAGACCCAATCCTAAGCATAGCACAAGATCGTGTAGTTCGTCTGCTAAAGCTTTTCTAATGTCAAGTATCCTTTCCTTAGACCATGAGATTGTGCAACTCCCGGATACCGTAAGGGTACTTTTGCAAGTGCGTTATATCGACTAGAGGGGGGTGAATAGGCGATTTTATGAATTCTTCACTAAGGAATTTGCCGGTGAGGAAATTCCTTAGCGAAGAACTACTTGCAGCGGAATAAGTACTCAGAAGTAAGCATAAGAGAATGCGGGCATGGTCATCATGATGAAATGAAGACAATCAAAGAGTACAGAAAGCGTAAACACAGGATAGCACAAGATGAAGACAAAGCAGATCAAGAAATTGAACTGAGGAAATTGAGAAAGTCTTCATCAAAGTCTTCAAACACAGATATGAATGAACACTCAACACAAAGAATGAGGAAATGAGAGGGTTGAGGAAATAGAACCAGAAGGTTGAGAAGACAATGATTTGGTAGACCAGTTCAAACTGTTGTCTCGGTTGTACGTCCGGTTGGAGCGGTGAGTATTTAAACTCGAGGACACAGTCCGGACACCCGATCGTGAGCACGCAGCTCGGGACACCAGTCCTCACCGTATTCTCCTTGAACTAAGGTCACATGACCTCGCCCAATCACTGTGGTAAGTCTTCAGCGACTTCCAAACCTTCACAGACTTGGTCACTCGGCGATCCACAATTCCTCTTGGATGCTCTAGACCATGACGCCTAACCGTCTGGAAGAAGCACAGTATTCAAAGGTAACAAGCGTCGGATCCACGCAGATCAATCTCTTGATGATGCTCAATCACTTTGGGTTTGTAGGGTTTGGTTTTGGGTTTTCCTCACTCGATGATTTTCGCTCAAAGTCCTCGGAGGATGGGTTGCTCTCAAATGACAAGTGTCAAGTTTCTCTCGGAGTAGCCAACCAGCTAGTGGTTGTAGGGGCGTGCTATTTATAGCCTAGGAGCAGCCCGACATGATAAGACATAAATGCCCTTCAATGATATGACTGTTAGGTGGATAAGATATTTTTGGACAGGGGCAAGAAGACAAAGAACGGTCGAAAATTTGAATCTCAAATTCCTCGTGGCTATCATGTTCCTCATGTAGGCAATCCGACTTTGGCGAATTCCTAACTCCTCGGTCGAACAAATTCTCGTGACAGAAGAACTTCGCATCACATCAAGAAATTGACTGAATCAGTATGAGATTTCTAAAGGCTTCACTCAAGGATTGGTAGGTGTAGGATTTTGAGTTGAGCATCACATGGAAATTTTTCCTTAGTATTTCCTCGACCCCCTTTAACACTACGGTGTTTCCTACGACTCAAGAAAGAGAAAACGAAACTACGAAAACAAAAGTCTTCACACTTCATGTTCCTCAAGTGAATACCAAGTCTTCAAGGTCACACCAATTTCTTCACTTTCAAAGTCTTGTAAAGTCTTCGAATATCAAAGTCTTCATCGAAGAACTTCATTTTAGGGTCGACTTTCTCTGTAAATATCAAACTCCTCATAGACTTATAGACCTGTGTACACTCATAAACACATTAGTTTCTTAACCTATAAGTCTTCAATACACCAAAATCACTAAGGGGCACTAGATGCACTTACAATCTCCCCTTTGTGGTGATTGATGACAATATAGGTTAAGTTTTCAACGGGATAAACATATGAAGTGTAAATACTGATATTGAGGAATTTGATTGCAAGATATAGAAGAACTCCCCAAGATGTGCATAGTGAGGAATTTGCTTTTGAGGCAATGCACATTTGAAGAGTTGAATCATGGAGATCTCCCCTATATCTTGTAATTCATACACGATTTGACATATAATATGAAGAATTTGAAATGCATGATGAAATATGGTGCTTGATGAAATTCAGCATGCGTGCAATAACATTAATGAGGAACAGGCATGCAAAATAACGCATCAAGAGAATCAGAGCTCAGTGCATCAAAAGTATCAGAGCACCATCGGGTTTAAGATTACAAGTCGATCCAATAAAAGTTTCAGAAGAACGAGAGTTGTAACTTAACAAAAAAAATTCCCATATAATAGACCCGCTTGAAGACTAACTCAAATTTCTCCCCCTTTGTCATCGAATGACGAAAAGGATCGAAACTGAGGACTAACGCCCCTAAAGAATTTCAAGTTGATGAAGGAGCGCCAGCGTTGTTGGGGTCGGTTGTTGTAGTAGGGCCTGCCGCGGTGTCGTCCAAGTCTTCATTTTCATCAGTGTCTCGTGATGAAGAATAGGATCTGGCCACCAAGGAAGGAACTTTGACCTTCTTGTATTTCTTCGGAGGAGGTGCAGACCAGTCAAATTCTTCCTTGAGACCCATTGTCGTCAATTCTTCCGCGCTGTAGACATTGGAAAGAACAGCCCAGGTGCGTTTGAAGGTTTCATGGAGGTAGTAGTGGTTTTTCTTCACTGCATTGTGTGTAGAGGCCATGTTGTGAAGAATTAAACCAAACTGACGTTTGACCCATTTATGATTGCGATCAACCTTCTGATGAAGACTGAGGAGTAACTCACGATCAGTCATCACCCTGGGTGCTGTGGCTTGAGGACTTTGCTTGACTGAGGTATTTGCGGCAGAGTCATGTGTGGCAGAGTCATCATTGGTGGAGTAGGATGCAACTTTGCGAAACTGTCGATCCAATGGACGAATGCCTTCATCGATCACAGCAGTTGCCTTGCCCTTGTCATCAGCTGAGGTAAATGTCCGTTTGAGGACTTCAATCGGGGGCAAGTAGCTGCAGTGGTTCAGAGTATCAGCCTTGTAATTGAGTGAAGACCTTGTCCTGATGAATCTCATTATCCAAGGCGCATAAGGCTTCAGCTCAAATGGTGACATAGCAATGTTTGCCAGAGTCCTCATGAAGAAATCATGGAAGTTGACGGGAACGCCATGAATGATATTGAAAAGCATATTCTTCATTATGACAACGACTTCTTCATCATTTGAGTCGTGGCCTTTGATAGGACTCATTGTCTTCGTCAGAATCCGATAGACAGTCCGAGGCACATATAATAATTCCTTGACGAGGAATTTGGTTCTTGGGGCCTGCCCTGGCTTCAAAGGCTTCATCAGCACTTGCATATAGTGATTTGAAAGCTCAGGTTCGTTGTAGATACAACGAGAACCATCAAGTGGAGGACTGAGTGATAGAGCACGAAGTAATTCAGTTGCTGGTGCCTTGTAGTGAGTATTTTCAGACATCCAGTCTAACACCCATGAGTTCACGTCTTCAGCGTCTCCGGTGATGTGCAGCGTTGCATAGAATTGAAGAATGAGTTCTTCATTCCAATCACGTATATCGCAGCAGAAATTGAAGTCTGCGTCGTGAAGAACACCGAGGACTGGCTCAAAGCTGGCAGAGACTCCATGTCCACATGAGGAATATGTGCATGATCAAGACTTTGTCTTTGTTGAAGAGCACCGAGGAATAGAAATTGGCTTGGTGGCAGTCCGTAAACGCCTCTTCCTTATGCGAGCGTAATCATATGGATTGTAATCGATGAAGAATACATGCTCATTTGAAGAAATCTTCAGCCTTGAACTTTTGCTTTGTTGAGAAGGATTCTTTGGCTTTGGCGGTGGAGTGTCTATGAGTTGCATCACGACCTCTGGAATCGCAATCTCAGGTTCTTGTCGAGGAATTTCTTGTTCTCTCAGAGTGCGCCCGAGGATCAGCAGAAGAAGTTCATCGGCGCTAGTGGCTGGAATTTCTTCATGGACAAATGAAGTGGGGTGAGTTTCTTGAGCCCATTTGAACTGTTGGAGCAGGGACCGAGGTATCTGTTGGATTGGGGTGAAGAGTGGAGAATTTGGATCTTGACTTTCCCAAAAGTCATCATTCATCACCGGCGTTAATGCTTCCAATATCCACATCTTCTTCAATTTCTCAACACCGGCCTCTTCAGCTGTGAACTGCGGCATAGGCGAGGAAATGATTGGGGTTGAAGGGATTGCTTCCACTTCAATTTCTTCATCAATCTGCTCTGACGAAGCAGCAGAATGATTATCTTCATCAGATCCGCTTGGGATCTCATAATCTTCACCAAAAGGAACAAGGTCCTTTGATGGAGTTGAGGAAATTGGAACAGCATCAATAGGATTTTCAAAGGAGCTGGTCATTGGCTTCATTTTCTTCACAGCCGAAGAATTTGACGCAGCTGATGCTTTCCGTTTCTTCACTGCAGCTCGTTCTGCAGCCTTGGTCTTCTTCACATCAGAGGCAGATGGAAGAATTGGAGTTGGTGTAAGCGCAGGAGGAGCTGAGGAATCTGGTTGATTTTCCTCAGAGCAAGCGATGCGATTGCCTGACTTGTTCGATTTCTTCAGCGCACCACTAGTGGATGCCCCAGCAATTTCTTGGTGGTGGAATGGGATCAGCAGCCTCGAACTAGCATTTTCTTCAGAGCTGAACTTCATCAGCGGTCTTGGCATGTTCTTGATCTGCTGGTGAGGCTCCACTGAGGAATTTCATGTTGCGTTGGGGCAGCAACATTGGTGAATTTCTTCGTCAGTTGATTGAATCTGACTTTGGCTCCTTGCCAATCAGCATAATAAGCATCAAAGTCTTTCTTTGAGGGCTTGATTTGATCCGACCTTGAGAAGTTCCTCAGGTGTCATTCTGACAATGTTTTTCTTCAGGAACTTCTCCTTTCTGTATTGAGCTTTCTTGATCTCTCTTGCCTTTTCAAACTTCCATTTATCTTCAGTGATGAAATGGGTCAGCATGTGACTTTGTCCAGGGGTCAGATGAAAATCAGGCATAGGGGTGTTTGGATCCTTGTGCCAGAGATCAATGTAATCGAGGATTTTCCTCGGATCCAACAGCAGTGGCACAGATGTGCCTTTGGCTCTACTGGCCCTTTCTTGGCGGTCTCTGATGATTTCCGCAAGTTCATCATCATCAGCCTCATCATCTTCAGGTGGCACTTGGAAGGCGACCTGTTTCTTCTTGGGACTTGGCCGAGGACCTCGTCCACTGTGGCCTTAGTCTTTAGCAGAGTCGGGCCGGATGAAGACTTTGGTGCGGTGAGGAACTTTTTGAAACACCAGATGCAATGGAGAAGCCTGCAGTCCTTTGGCACGTGGCGGATGCACAGTGTTGAGGACTTTGTCGGAGCTCACGAGGATTTTGTAGGAGCAGGTGAGGACTTGGGAGGAGCAGGAGCAACATGAGGAATTGGCCGTGAGGGCACTGGCGAGAACTTGGCCGTGAGGGCTTTGTTGGTGAAGCACTTGGCTTGTGTGCGGGCTTCTTTGCCATAGATTTTCTTGGCTTGACAGAGGCCTCGATGGCAGCAGCCGTGAAAGCAGAGTCCTCATTGAATTTCCTCTTTGCCTCGTTGGCTTGTCTTGCCAATTTGTCTTGGCGCTTGGCCCATTCTTCAGAAAGTCCTCACCACGCTTGATCTTTGGTGGGGTCGACTTCTTGACCAGGTGCCAATGGAGCTCTTGGGCATGGAGGATTGAGCGAATTTCTTCATGTACTTTGGAGTTACATATCTGTACTCCCTCCATTCCCTTGCCCATCTTCGTTCAATCCTTTGAATGCGCACCTTGCGCTGATTTTTGTTTTCTTTGCGAACTCGGCTTCATCAGTGTGCAATAATCAGCATATATTTCTTCGAGGATTTCAAACGCGTCATGACCTCGGGCCTCTTTCCTCCTTTCGTGGCTTCTTTCCTTTCGCCATATTCTTGGTGAGGAATTTGAACAAATGAATTCTCTCAAGAAGTATGCAACTTTTCTTCGAGGAACGCTGCAAATGAGTTAAGTTGATGAGAACCTAGTGATTCAAAGAGCGGACATGAGTACCGTGAACAGAGTATAGTTGCGAGGAATTTGGAGAGGTCATATGCATTCTCAGAAGGTTTTTCAAAAAGAACTAGTTTGAGGAATTTGACCAGATGAGCCTTGAAGAATTTCACTAAGCGATCTTTGTCTTAGGTTCCAGAGTTGTATAGATCGAGGATCCACACAATTGAGGAATCTTGAAGAAAATCATTGCTTAGAGAAACGAATCAAGAGCATATTTTGTTTGAGGTGTTCATATGTGTGAAGATTTGAAGAATAAACACCTTTGAAGATTTTCAGGTAGGTTTGAGAATCAAAGCGAGTAATAAAAGTAACTTTTAATTACCCAAAGTGAAGAACACGACGAACTAAGAAGAACAGATGGGAAGTTCGTCAGTTCAGATCTTCCACGCCCTAACTTGGCGGAGGAAGACAGCTATGGCGGCGGCGAAGTGAGGATTTCCGCGGTCGGCGCGAGTACGTCGGCGACGAGGTCGAGGCAGTGAAGCTCTTCCTCACCGGCGACGATGGAGTAGCGGCGGCGCTAGGATTTGAGAAGCTCGAGCGAGAGAGAGAGCGGTCGAGCGGAGTAAAGGAAGTGAAGAAGGGGAGTGGGGGTATATATAGCCACGGTGAAAAACTGTTCGCCCGAAGATTTGGGACGAACATGCCCCTGACCATTCTCCTTCTCACGACATGTGTCACCCACGTACTGTGTAGTGGAGATCGTGTACGATCGTGGGTGAATAAAATAATGCATCGTGGGATGCGGAACGGTTTGAGCGGCAAAACCGAAAGTTTGGATAAGATCAGTTTTAAAGTTCCGTTCGCAATTTCTTCAGCTGACAAGGACACAGTGAAGATTTTGAACGAGTTTCAAATAGAACGCACATGAAGAATTTGTGAATAGATTGGGTTGAGTATAGCATAGAGGGGGAAGGGTCCGATCACATTCACTTAGCAGAAAAAGCAACTTGAAGAAATAGCCATAAGTGAATGTTGTAGAGGACATAAACCCATATATATATATATATATATATATATATATATATATATATATATATATATATATATATATATATATATATATATATATATATATATATATATATATATATATATACCAACAATATAGGGAAATATATTTTTACTAGCTTAATATGTAATTAGATTTTGATTAGGTTAATTTGGGATTAGGTGGAAGTGGTAGACAGGTATGCTTTTTATCTTGAATAGTATTTACTATTCACTAGGTAGGGCACTATTCACAATAGTGCTCCACTATTGAATACACTATTTGAAATAGTATTCCACTATTCACAGCAATATTTAATTCAATATGATTACCTTCACGTTCTAACTTGATTATATATTTAATGCAGGATCTATTTAGAGGCTGGCGAGGCCAACAATTCGTCCGACGGTGTGCGCAGAGGTGTAAAATCCTACTCGGTACTCACCATATTTTTCATTATGTTGCATCAGATGTAGCTAGTTACGTTCACTTAGCAGTTTTAATTGCAAATTTATGGGGTAAATTCCTATCGTCTTCCCAGGCAGTTCCACCAAGGAACACTTTCTCTGCCACAAGGTTCTCATTCAAACGCCGCTCTGCGCTACACAGAGAACTACACACGCAGAGGTTTCTCCTATAGGATCCCTAGCATAAGAACTCGTCCCATAAATTCATATGTAAAAATACCAAGTGAAACCAAGAAACTACATCATTTCAACAACATAATTTACATATGGCTTTCCCTTTCGGGATGCCCCGAAGAGATTACACACAACTAGGAAATTACCTTCAAACTCTTGGCGAACTAAGCGCCTTCTTGGCTATTCTACTAGTAGTGGTGGTGGCTAGACTATGAAGGAAGTGGTGCTCTGGTGGAGAGTGATGCTCTGAGTGCTTCGTGCTCTCCCTTCTCTTGTGTGTTGTGTCCTCTTGAGCCCAGCGTCTCCTTTTATAGCCGCGAGGGGTGGCTGCAAGGGAGGCCTTCGGGAGCCTTCCTTCACTTATTTTACACACGGTAGTATGCACACGTGTCCTACTAGGGTACACACGTGTCCTTCTAATAATATAGAAAATGTGAGAGAGTGCCGACAAGCTTCAATCTTCAGGAATATTTGCTTTCTTCACGTGGCATTGTCTCTCGGTGAATAATTGGCTGGCTCTTCTTTTCTTCTTCGCTTGCAGTGATGCACTTCTTCATGCCTTCAGATAGGTAGCTCTTCCTTAGGAATCCTTGTGTCAGTGTATGCGTACATACATGCCAAGGCTGCTTAAATATTCAACACTGCTTATTCATTTAATTTAAATTTAATTTAACTTGTTTAAATATTAGACATTGTTTTTTTTTACAGGGGGGGTCCTCCCTGCCCATATAATTGATAATACCTTATCAATATTTAAAGGATCTATTATGGAATTTCTATCAATATTCGGTTGGGTATAGGTCCTCCATACGAATAATTGATAGCAATATCAATATATGCAATTTGGGCTTTATTCAGGCCGCTGCCCATGCCCTGCTATGTCCATATGATCCTCATCATTTAACAGATTGAAATCAAATTTTCATCACATTCTTTCTTTATTTCTTCAAATTTTCATTCATTTCTTGCCTTAATTCTTTTAATATTTCCTCCTTTAATTCTTTCTTTATTATCTTTGAAAATTCTTCAAACCTTTTATCCATTTATTGATCCATGTATTCACTATCTAAAGGGTCAAGCCCTTTAGAAGGCATTCTTGGTATGTCTTATATTTTGGGGATTCTTCCTTCTTTATATTTTTGAGCTTGATGCCTCCCCTTTGTGGGAGTTGGTGTAGCAGGTATGCCTCTTTTCATTTGGATATAGTCTTTAGCCTTTGGGTCAATATAATAATCTGGTCCTAATACCTTTCTTGCCCAAAGTAAGGCCTCATCTATACTGTAATATCTTTTGAATGTTAAATCTCCTCCATTTCTTTTTGCATCTAGTTTTTCAATCATAATATTTTCCCATTCCAAATATATGCCAGGTTTATTTCCATCGAATATGAGATATAGAGTTTCTCCTTTTGGTATTTCAACCTTTGCTGGCTTTGGCACATTTTTGTTTAATTCATTAAAATATTCAGCCAAACTGTTGAGAATTGATAAAAAATATCCTTGTTCCTCTCTTTTACGAGCATATTGGTACCAAAAGTTATCCAATATACATCTTTGGGCTTCATCGAGCTTAATATGGGATTTTGGCTTAAAATTGAATGTATTTGGCTGAAACATTTTCAGCCTATTTTCTTCTCCAAAGAAGAGATATTCATCCTTGTTGGCGAATAATCCTCTCTTCATTCCTGCAAATTTGATGCACGAGAAAATATGTCAGGTAAGGTATTATCCTTCCTTTAATATGCTCAAAATAACTTTATAACCATTCCCAGCTATGGTGTCTTCAAATAAGACCCATCTTCGGTTGAGCTTTTCTTACTATTAATTTTATTGTAATATCGGCATATGGCTTCACAGTCTGTTCAGACTGTAAATTCTTTAAATCCTAGATATAACCTAAATGCATTTATTGCATTTACCACTGCAAGAATTTCTCTATCAATATTATTTACCGTCTTTAATTTGTAACTTCCTGAAGCATATCTGCATATTTTTTTCATCTTCCTTTGGAGAGTATTTATTGGGCTTTTGTTTTAGTATCGCACCCCATCCTACCTTAGATGCATCTGTCTCAATTATAAAATAATTGTCTTCTAGAGGCAATTCTAGGGGTTTTAAATTCTTGACCTTTTCCTTGATGGCCTTTACTAATTTTATATCTTCAGAATTGAAGTCTCTTTGACCATTTTTTCTTAATTTAGCATATAAAGGTCCTGCTAGCTTTGCTAAGTTATCTATATAGTTTCGCGCGTAGTTTACAATTCCTAAGAACTGTTGTAAAACCTTTTTATCACTCATATTATCAGGAAAATCTAGTATTTTCTTTGCAATATGTTCTTGTAGATATATCTTTCCTTCTCCTATTTCATGACCAAGAAAATTTATTTTCTCTTTGCAAATTTCCATCTTCTTTTTAGATAGTATGAGCCCATTTTGTTCTACCTTTGAAAGAACACTTCAAGATGGGCTATATGCTCTTTGTATGATTTTGAGAATACTAACAAATCATCTACGTATACTAATATAAATGCTTGATTCTCATTAAATATATTTTGCATCTTTCTTTGAAATAGTGCAGGTGCATTCTTTAGGCCTAATGGCATTACTAGCCATTCATAATGGCCTTGTGGACAAGTAAATGCTGTCCAGGAATAGATTCTTCAGCCATTTTACTTGCCAAAACCCTGCCTTTAAGTCAATTTAGAGAAATATTTACTTCCTTGTATTCTGTTAATCCATTCCTGCTTATTAGGTATGTTGTATGCATCGTCAACTGTATTATCATTAAGCCTTTTAAAATTAATTACCATTCTAGATTTACCTCTAACTTGTTCAGCATGATTTCTAACTATAAAAGCAGCAGATCGATGAGGGCTTCGCTTTCTCTTATAGCTTTAACTTTAATAACTCTTCAATATGCATTTTGAACTCTTGATATCTTTAGGAGTAGCTTCTATTGGTCCTGACTTAATTATATAATCTGGATTTATGATATTTATTTTGCAAACTATAGAGTTCTTATCCCAATGCTTCATTGGTATTTCTCCAATAATTTGTATGCTTTCTAGTCTTTGCACAATCTTATCTATATCCTTTTTAGATTTTATATCTCTATACCAATTTGGAGAGAATGATTGCAACCCAATGCATTCTGTACATGTATTTTCTATATGATATTCTTCTATGGTCTCACTAAGTTCTTCGTCTTTATAGAATTCAAGGGGATCTGGACTTGTGCTATATTCATCATCTAAATTAGATATTTCTACATTTTGCAAGGACTTTCTTTGTTTTCGCACTTCAGATATGTATGGAACATTATCTTGATAAGGGATAAATGTTACCCCCTCTTCATGTATGATTGTGGTCTGTAAAGATTGTTGTAAAAATCTTAACCCTATTATCATGTCATCATTTATTACTGACAAATCTCTTATTGTAATTTCATCTATTATATATTTTGTGCCATTTATGTAAGCTTCAATATTATATGCTAGCTGATTATGGAACACCTGCATGTTTTATCATAGGTTTTCTTGGGATTATATCTTCTTACATTTCTTTTATGCAAGAATGGGGCTCTATTGTCTGACCTTCTTAAGAAATATCTTTTCTTTGTTCTAAAATTTCTATTATCTCTCCTTTGTGGTTTATAATATTTGTTTTTCCTATGCCTTTCTTCTCCATATGTAAGTGGTATTTGGACAATCTTATTACAAAAATTATAATCTGATTTCTTCATAGATCTTTGGGCTTGAATACTAGTACACACCTTTCTTAATTGTTTGAAAACAAATGTTACAGCTTGAGATATATTTACCACGTTTCCCGCCGTTTCCTTTTTATATTCTTCAAATATTATTGACCCTAGGGGGTCAGGCAACTTATTAAAATATCTTTCTACTACGCCTACATTAAAACCTTGTTTAGCAGTAGTAGCATTATACAAATAATGCTGGGAAAATTCTTTAATACCTTTCCAGCTAGTTAATGTTAATTTTTCTATTTCTCTCAACCTTTCATTTTGCAATGAGGTATGTCCTAATTCTGGATCTTCTGCTATGATCATATTTGAGATAACATTCGCAAAGTTATTAGGGTTACTTCCTGCCCTTTTTAATTCTTCATATTGACTAGGGTATGATTCTACCCATTGTTCCCAAAGAACTTTTACAGATTCTCCTAAAAATGTTTCAAGATATGTTAACATATCTTCTACCTTAGTGCCTATGCTATACTGATTTTGTATATATTTTTGTACTATTAAACCTTTCCATATGCTGATTATATTCGGCCAATCTATTGGATCATGAGCTGCTAGGTTTAATATAGCACCATCATTTTTATAATTTTGGAATTGCACTGGCTTTTCAAAATCTCTTCTTTTAGTACCCATGTATCTATATTGTCCTGGGATATATGTAGGTTGATAATCATCTTTTTCTGGAGGCCATTGTCCAGCTGTCCTGGTAGGTCTCTCTCTTTCTCCTTCTCTTTTTACAGATGATTCTCCATATCCCCTTCTTCTTTTACCACTACTTTCTACTTCCATGGCTTCCATTGCATTGTCTAAATTATTTAGTCCCACATCATCTAGTGAGTTATAGAAATCACTATTTTGTTCTGAATCATCATACCTTTCATCTTCTAACCACATTTCTTTTATTAATTCCTCCTCTTCCTCATAACTTTCTAATAATAACTTATTATTTATATCCCATTGCTCTTCTTCACTAACAATTTCTTCTTTTTGAATAATATTCTTATCTTTATTATTATTATTATTGATAGAATTTTTATTAATAATAGCATTTGCTTTTCTTTCTGCGGATGCTATAATTTTATCTTCCAAGCTTGAACTACTAGTGGCAGACATTTTATGGTTTTTTAGTTTCTTTAACCTTGCAATTTCTCTAATGATAAATAGTTCTCTTTCTCTAATTTTTGGCCAATCCTTTGTCATAGAATGACTATATTCCCATTCAATATGCTTTAGCTTCTTTTCCCAATGAATTATTTCGTCATCTAAATTAGCCTTTTCCATACATTCAGATATACCTTTATTCTTATCATCATTAATTTCTGATTCGACATAAATGATTCAGAGTCTTCTATTGAAGCAGCTTTATAGTTCATAAATCGAATCTGCTACTTCCTTCACAATTTTGATAGCTTATGTAATTTTCAGGTTGCTTTAATTCCTTTTCTCTATTAGATCTCCTATCTTCCATTCTTCTCCTGCTCTTTCTTGAGCCAATTTTAAGAGGATTCATAAATTTAATACCTTTTGATTGCATGCTATCAATTCGTCATTCACATTCACTCTATATCTGGAGCTACTTCTATTAGTGAGCCTTCCTATAAATTCTATGCTTACTAGCAAATTTGTTCCTTTAAAAACTTCATAACCTTTAGTTTGGAAACCAAAACTCATTTTTTCAATAAATTCTTTTACGGGCATCATTAGGTCTGGAGCTATATAGGTTATTAATCTATTTTCATTCATGTCTCCTTCCAAAAATCCTAATGCTGCTTTGTCTACTGATTCCCATCTTCTATCTAATAGAGTTATCAAAACCTTCGCACCTAATTTCTTCCTTGTCATACCTTTGACTCCTATGATATACATACCTTGATGAATATATTTATAACCACAATATTTTAGTTCATTTTCAATATTTTTGCTTACAATTCTTAAATCTACTGGGTGTGTTAACACACTTAATTCTACTTCTCTGGATATTCTATATAGACCACTTTTACTTTCAAACATACCCATGTGGTATACTTGCTGTGGCTTTATTTTTCTCAGGGTATCTTTTGATATCTTTCTAGATCTCTTTGTATATCAATAACTTCTTCAATGCTATCAATATCATCAGCTTTGCATGATAATCTATGCTTCATGGCCAGAGGTCTTGAATCTTGCCTTACTAATTGGAGGGTTTTGTCTCTTCTAAGGAAGCCTTTAGATACGTCCATTTTTCTGAATTAATATTTCTAGTAGAGGCAACTATTCCAGATGATGATAACACAATTTCTTTGTTGCTTTGAACACTTTTTAGCTTATCTAATACTTGAATTAGTAGTTGGATGATTGTGTTATTTTGTCTTATTATTACTTTGGAATCTTCCTTTGGGGAGTCGTGATCGGAGAATCCTACAGGAGGTGACAGGTATTTTGCTACTTCGTTTAATGCTTGAGTATATTCAGTCATAAAATTATGAGATAATCAAAGTTTTAACCTCTTGCACCAACTTTTTAATTTCAAGTATATCTTGTCTTGTATCGGTCGTGGGAGTGACTCTTTGCCTTTACTTAAGTAACGGCCTATTGACAACACTTCCTCTTTAATATAATCGTTATTCTTGCAAAATGTATTCTGTCTTGCTTTTGCTTCCTCTAGCTTATGTAAAGCTAGATCAATTTTATTATTCAAACCTGAATACTTATCCGCAAGTTTTGGTATTCTTTGAATAAACTTTCAAATTTTGGTCTAAATTATCTTGTCTTTTCCCCAAGATATGTGAAAGTTATATATCAAATCGACGACTGTATTTAACGGCTATGAGATGAATGCCAGATATGCTCTTCAGAAGGATTTACTCTACACCTTATATTTAGATTTTCTTTAGTATTTATAACTTTACCTGCGCTAATTTCTAAGTTTAAATATTTTAACCTTTCAATGATTAAACGCTGGACCTGATACCAACAATATAGGGAATAAATTTTATTCTGACACTTTCTAATCAATATTAATTAAGATTTTGATTAGGTTAATATGTGATTAGATTTATATTAGCTTAAATTGGGATTAGGTGGAAGTGGTAGACAGGTATGCTTTTTATCTTGAATAGTATTTACTATTCACTAGGTAGGGCACTATTCACAATAGTGCTCCACTATTGAATACACTATTTGGAATAGTATTTCACTATTCACAGCAATATTTAAATCAATATAATTACCTTCACGTTCTAATTATCTCTTTGATGCAGGATCTTTACGGGCTGGCGAGGCCAACAATTCGTCCGACGGTGTACGCAGAGGTGTAAAATCCTACTCGGTACTCACCATATTTTTCATTATGTTGCATCAGATGTAGCTAGTTACGTTCACTTAGCAGTTTTAATTGCAAATTTATGGGGTAAATTCCTATCGTCTTCCCAGGCAGTTCCACCAAGGGAACACTTCTCTCTGCCACAAGGTTCTCATTCAAACGCCACTCTGGGCTACACAGAGAACTACACACGCAGAGGTTTCTCCTATAGGATCCCTAGCATAAGAACTCGTCCCATAAATTCATAAGTAAAAATACCAAGTGAAACCAAGAAACTACATCATTTCAACAACATAATTTACATATGGCTTTCCCTTTCGGGATGCCCCGAAGAGATTACACACAACTAGGAAATTACCTTCAAACTCTTGGCGAACTAAGCGCCTTCTTGGCTATTCTACTAGTAGTGGTGGTGGCTAAACTAGAAGGATTTGGTGCTCTGGTGGAGAGTCTCGATGCTCTGAGTGCTTCGTGCTCTCCCGTCTCTTGTGTGTTGTGTGTTGTGTTCTCTTGAGCCCAGCGTCTCCTTTTATAGCCGCGAGGGGTGGCTGCAAGGGAGGCCTTCGGGAGCCTTCCTTCACTTATTTTACACACGGTAGTATGCACACGTGTCCTACTAGGGTACACACGTGTCCTTCTAATAATATAGAAAAATGTGAGAGAGTGCCGACAAGCTTCAATCTTCAGGAATATTTGCTTTCTTCACGTGGCACTGTCTCTCGGTGAATAATTGGCTGGCTCTTCTTTTCTTCTTCGCTTGCCAGCGATGCACTTCTTCATGCCTTCAGATAGGTAGCTCTTCCTTAGGAATCCTTGTGTCAGTGTATGCGTACATACATGCCAAGGCTGCTTAAATATTCAACACTGCTTATTCATTTAATTTAAATTTAATTTAACTTGTTTAAATATTAGACATTGTTTTTTTTTACAGGGGGGGTCCTCCCTGCCCATATAATTGATAATACCTTATCAATATTTAAAGGATCTATTATGGGAATTTCTATCAATATTCGGGTCGGGTATAGGTCCTCCGCGCCCGAATAATTGATATATATATAGTCAATGAAGAAAGACATCGGAAACAGTGAAGATTTTGCAAAGTTGAAGAATTTGAAAAACTGAAGAATTTCAAAAACTGAGGAAAAACTCAAATTGAAGATTTTCAACTTTGGTGGTGGCGTGACCCACCGTATAAGAATGATGATTTCAGACACCGCATACAATTGTCGTAGGGTTCTGAGAATCAAATTCTTCATTAATTTCTTCACACTTAGAGTGTTATTCTTCATGGACTGAAGAAAAACGTTTCTTCATGTGTTGCACATCTAAGTCATCAATTTTGCATAAGTGTCAGGATGTGTGTCCTTTTCAAAGAACATTCGAAGATTCTAAGATATTTAGCTCACACCGCAACTTGCTAAATCTCTTCTCATCCAAGGGCTTAGTTAAGATATCGGCTAACTGTTCTTCAGTCTTCACATGCTCGATGGAGATGTCGCCCTTCAACACATGATCACGAAGAAAATGATGACGAATTTGAATGTGCTTTGTCTTCGAGTGCTGAACTGGGTTGTGAGCAATTCTTGATGGCACTCTCATTGTCACAGTAGAGAGGCACATTCTTCACGTTGATGTCGTAGTCCTTGAGTGTTTGCTTCATCCACAGCAATTGAGCACAACAAGAGCCAGCAGCAATGTATTCAGCTTCCGCAGTAGACAGTGATACGCAATTCTGTTTCTTCGAGGACCAACAGACCAAAGATCGTCCGAGGAAATGACAAGTACCATATGTTGACTTGCGGTCCACACGATCACCAGCATAGTCAGAGTCAGAATATCCAATGAGATCAAAAGTAGAGCCCTTGGGGTACCATAATCCTAGTGTTGGTGTGTGAGCTAGATATCGAAGAATATGCTTCACAACCTTATGGTGTGATTCCTTCGGTATAGCTTGAAATCGGGCACACATGCAAACACTAAGCATTATATCTGGCCTAGATGCACATAAGTACAATAGAGAACCAATCATGGAGCGGTATACCTTGTGATCGAAGTCAATACCATTTTCATCAGTGCATAGATGGCCATTTGTGGGCATAGGAATTTTGACGCCTTTGCAATCTTGCATGCCGAATTTCTTCAGGACATCTTTGAGGTATTTCTCCTGAGATATGAATATGCCATTGTGTTGTTGACGAATTTGAAGACCTAAGAAGAATTTAAACTCTCCCATCATAGACATTTGATATTCTTCACTCATCATATAGGCAAATTCATCGCTGTAATGTTGGTCAGTACAGCCAAAGATAATATCATCAACATATATTTGGCACACAAACAGTTCACCATCATATGATTTAGTAAAGAGAGTAGGGTCGAGTGAACCGGGTGTGAAGCCATTCTTTACGAAGAATTCCTTCAATGTATCATACCACGCCCGTGGGGCTTGTTTGAGACCATAGAGGGCCTTGTTGAGTCTGAAGACTTTGTCAGATTCTTTGGATCTTCAAAACACGGGGTTGAGCAACATATACTTCTTCCTCAAGCTTACCATTGAGGAATGCACTTTTCACATCCATTTGATATAAAGTGATATTGTGATGGTTAGCATAGGCAAGTAATATGCGAATAGACTCAAGTCTAGCAACAGGTGCAGAAGTTTCATCAAAATCAATTCCTTCAACCTGTGTGTAGCCTTGAGCTATAAGTCGAGCCTTATTCCTTACCACAAGGCCATTTTCATCTTGCTTGTTGCGGTAGATCCACTTTGTGCCGATGATATTATGCTTGCGAGGATCTGGACGTTTGACCAGTTCCCAGACATTGTTGAGCTCGAACTGATGTAATTCTTCTTGCATGGCCTGAATCCACTCAGGCTCCAGAAATGCTTCATCTACCTTAGTGGGCTCTGTGATAGAGACAAAAGCATAGTGCCCACAAAAGTTAGATAAATGTGAAGCTTTTGAGCGTGTGAGAGGACCTGGCGCTTCAATGTCATCGATGATTTTGTCAACTTGTACTTCTTGTGCAACGCGAGGATGAGCTGGTTGTCATCGAGGAATTTGATCATTTTCCTCAGCACCATTGTCTTCAGCATTATCTTTAGGTGCATCAGCTCGACGTTCTTCGCGTACAGGAATGAATTCTTCAGCAGATTCTTCAGTTGGAATGACATCCTCAGTTGCCTTGAACTTGATGGATTCCTCAGGTGCTGGTTCATCTAACACAGAAGGTAGGTACTCTCTTTGCGAGCCATTAGTTTCATCGAACCGCACATCTACAGTATCAACAATCTTGTGAAGAGCGATGTTGAAGACTATGTAGGTGTGCGAGTCCTTTCCGTAACCAAGCATAAAACCTTCATGTGCTTTCGGTGCAAATTTAGAACTGTGATGAGGATCTCTAATCCAGCATTTAGCACCGAAGACTTTGAAATAACTCACATTGGGTTTCTTGTCAGTGAGGAGTTCATAGGCAGTCTTCTTGAAGAATTTGTGAAGATATACTCTGTTGATGATGTGGCACGCGTTATCAATTGCATCAATCCAAAAACGACTAGGCGTTTTGTATTCATCAAGCATAGTGCGAGCCATCCCAACAAGAGTTCTGTTCTTGCGCTCCACGACGCCATTTTGCTAAGGAGTATAGGGAGCAGATAACTCATGAGTAATACCAAGTTCATCAAGATAGGCATCAAGACCAGAATTCTTGAACTCAGTTCCATTGTCACTCCTGATGTGTCTGATCTTCACACCAAAGTTAGTTGAAGCCCTCGAGGAAAATCGTTTGAAGACTTCCTGCACTTCATTTTTGTAAGTAACAATGTGTACCCATGTATAACGAGAGTAATCATCAACAATAACAAAGCCATATAGAGATGCATCATTAGTGACTGCTGAGTAATGATTAGGACCAAAGAGGTCCATGTGAAGCAATTCGAAGGGACGAGTAGTGGTCATGATAGTCTTTGCTGGATGCTTGGCCTTGGTCATTTTTCCAGCTTCACAAGCTCCACACAAGTGATCCTTGAGGAATTTGACATTCTCAATGCCAATGACATGCTTCTTCTTTGCAAGCGTGTGCAAATTCCTCATGCATGTGTGACCAAGTCGGCGATGCCATAGCCAGCCTTCTGAAGCTTTTGCGTGTAAACACACGGCTGGTTGTGGTCCTGTAGAGAAATCAACAATATACAAGTCTCCTCTCCTAAAGCCTTCGAAGACTTTGGAATTGTCACTTCCATAATCACAACACAACGATACTTGCCAAAGATAACAACCATATCAAGATCACAAAGCATTGAGATCGACATGAGGTTGTATCCTAAGGACTCAACAAGCATGACTTTGTCCATGTGTATGTCCTTAGAGATCGCAACCTTACCAAGACCCAATACCGACTTTTGCCTTTGTCGGCAAAGATGATATGCTTCAGATGTGGCGGTGATAAGGAGCATCCATCAATAGATTCTTGTCACCGGTCATGTGATTTGTACATCCACTATCGAGAACCCACTCGGTGGCTTTGGGTTGATCATCCTGCAGATGAATTAGTGCAACTTACGATCTCATATACTTCATCGGTGAAGAATATGATATCAAGTTCATCGATGAATTTCATCAGCAATTATAACAGATAAGCAAGATGAGGGCGTGTGAAATGAAAGTTCATTTCATCATGATTAGCCTGCGTCCTTTCAGGCATTTTTGTCAGGCCCCCAGCAAATTCTTCAGATGTTTAAAGCACGTCTGGAGACTTGACCCTGCAGAAGAGGTTAGTTCTTTTTCTTTACCACCCACATCTGAAGGGGTGGCAAAGAGTTCATCACTCTGCGAGCACCATATGAGAATGGTGGCATAGAGGCCAATCCATTTCGTTTCACATAAGAGGAGTTAGGGTAAGCATATGAATAAGCAGAGAAATTCTTCGAGGACTTATGAACATATTGGTTTGAAGAATAATGCACATATTCATAGCCCTTAGCTCTACCCTGCGAAACAGAGTTGTTAGCACGATGCTAATCATATGAGGACTTTGATCCTTTTGAGGAATTTGGTCCGTATGAGGACTTGGATCCATATGAAGAATTTGGTCCATATGAAGAGTTTGATCTGGGGTTCCTATTCTTCACAGGTGGTGTCATCAGGACATTCACCTGAAGACTTTCAAGGCACTTCTTGGGAACCCAGATTTTCTTCATAGGGGAACCGTTCCTGCAGTTAGTGCCAACATATCTAGCAAATACTTCACCATTCTGATTTTTGAACAGTTTATAGTTGGAGTCAAATGACTCATCAAAAGAATGAGGAGATTCGCACGTAAAGCCAGATAAGTTAGATGGATCAACTAGAGGTCCGTTTGCAGCAACCCATGAGGTTTTGGGATACTGCTCAGGCTTCCAATATGTTCCATCAGCATTGAGTTTCCCGTCAAAGGCAATACCCTCTTTCCTAGGGTTCCTGTTGAGGATCTGCTTTTTAAGCACATCACAAAGAGTCTGATGCCCTTTAAGGCTTTTGTACATGCCAGTCATGTACAATTCCTTCAGCCCTGCATCGTTAGTGATACTAGCAATGTCCTCAGATGAGGAATTAGTGATAGCAGAGGCAGGTGAAGAATTTTTAACAGTTGAAGCATTTGAACATTCAGGTGAAGAATTAGCAGATTCACGTTCAATGCACTTTAAGCATGGAGGAACAAATTCTTTCTGAGAAGCGCTGATTTGTTGAGCAAGTAATGGAGCGCTCTCCTTCTGAAGATCTTCATAACTCACTCTTAGCTTCTCAAGATATTGCTTTCTTTGAAGAAATTCATAAGAAAGTTTCTCATGATCAGACAAGAGAGTGTTATGATGACCTTGAAGGCTGTCAAACCTAGGCTCAAGTCTCGAAGATTTTCGGTCGGGGCTTTAGTGCGATCCATTTCTTCACCTAACATATCATCACTCTTATCTAGCATGTTTTGAACCTTTTCAAAAGCCCTTTGTTGTTTTACAACAATCTTAGCAAGTTTTGAGTAACTGGGCTTTAGATCTTCATCAGATTCATTTTCACTAGATTCAAAGGAGGTATATTTGAGTACCTTGGCACCCTTTGCCATGAAGCAATAGGTGGGAGTGTAGTCATCACTATCTTCATCAGCATTGTTGTTGAGGTCATTTTCTTCAGAGTTGAAGATGGACTTGCTGATGAAAGCAATGGCGAGAGCTAGACTCGCCACACCAGACTCGATTCTTCGATGCCTCCTCTTCCTCATGTTCCTCGATTCAGCTTGAGTCCATTTCCTTGCCAATAAATGCCCGAGCCTTCTTGGAGCTGCTTTTCTTGTAAGAAGAGGGCTTTGAGGATTTTGATGATGAAGATTTGACGATTTCTTCTTCTTCTTAGCGTCATCGAACTGTAATCCTTGTATTTCTTCTTCTTTAATTCCTTTTCCCCGAGGACAATCTTGGATGTAGTGACCAGGTTTCTTGCATTTGTGGCAAAGCCTTCTCTTATAGTCTTTGGATGAGGAATCACTTTGCTTCTTGAGGATTTTCCAGCGACCAAGTCTTGAGAACTTCGGAATTTCTTCACGAGCAGTGCTAGCTCTGGCTTAATTCTTAAGGATCTCCAAGGCTACTACCGAGTCTTCACACTCAGATTCGAGACACAGCCTTGGCCTTGTGGCACGTGTTTTTCCATAGCTAGAACCATAGAGATCTCTCTTTTCAGCAAGCTGGAACTCATGAGTATTTAGCCTCTCGAGGATATCAGCTGGATCAAGTGACTTGTAGTCAGCACGCTCTTGTATCATCAGTGCCAGGGTATCAAATGAGGAATCAAGCGATCTCAACAATTTCTTCACCACCTCATGGTCGGTGATGTCAGTGGCACCAAGCGCTTGAAGATCATTTGAGATGTCAGTGAGGCGATCGAAGGTTTGTTGAACATTTTCGTTGTCGAGTCTTTTGAAGCGATTGAAGAGATTGCGAAGAACATCATGTAACACCCCGGAAGTAACTTTCCATATTTGTAACTCCAACTCTTGCCATTTTCGGCATTGTGTTATGATATTCCCTCCGTGGTTGGGTTTTTCTTCCTTTTGCATTTTGTCCATGTCATGCATTTTTTATCATGTCATCATGTGCATCGCATTTGCATACGTGTTCGTCTCATGATTCCGAGCATTTTTCCGTTGTCCGTTTTGCAATCCGGCACTCCTATCTCCCCCGGCGGCCCCTTTTACGTTTTTCCGTGTGCGGGTACTAAACCTTCTCGGAATGGACCGAGGTTTGTCTAGTGGCCTTGGTATACCACCCGTAGACCACCGGTCAAGTTTCGGGTCATTTGGAGCTCGTTTGGTACTCCAACGGTTAACCGCACTCTCGCAAAGGCCTCTTTTAAGTTGCAGCCCAACACCCCTCCAAAACAGCCCAATAACCCATCTAAGTCACTTCCATGCTCTCCGTCGTTCGATCACGATCGTGTGGCGAAAACCACACCTCATTTGGACTCTCCTAGCTCCCTCTATGCCTATTTAAGCAAACCCCTCCAAATCCGGATCATTCCTCCCCGAAACCCTAAAATCCGTCCCGCTTGCCGGACACGTCCGCCGCCGCCCGGACACTTCCGCGCCGCCGCCCGCAGCAGTGGGAGGCCGCCACATGGCTCTGCGCCTCCAGCGCCGCAAGGGCCCATGCGAGCCCACGGCCGACCCCGCCGCCCGCTCGTCCCCATCGCCTGGGCCGCCTTGCCCGCAAGGCGCGCGCCCGCCAGCCCGCCGCCGCCTTCCAGCGCCCGCGCCGTTAGCTGGATCCGGCGCTCACGGCGGCTGCCGCCGTCATGGCGCCTCGCCGAGCTCCCCCGCGGCCGGGCCCTGCCTCCTCGCCGCCCCGGTCATCTCCGGCGAGCCCCGATCCCGGCCTTCCTCATAAACCGAGCCGTTGACTTTCTTCTCCCCCCTCTTTTCTTCTAAGTTTTTCCATCCAATGATATTTTGTGTCATTTTCTTCATGCTATAACTTTGCATCTGTAGATCTATTTTGCGCGTATAATATATCAAAATGTTCGCCTCGAAGAGTAGATCATTTCATCTCATTGCATCATTTTCATTTGAGCTCATCTTGATGCCCGAAATGCTGTTGGAAGAGTGCTATGTGATGTTAGTTTCTGTTTCTTAACAGAACTTGCACTTTTGTTATTTTTGCCATGATTGATGTGAGCATCCTATGAATTTGAGTCCTACATGTGTTTTGAAATATGCCATGCCATATTTCCAGGGGTGTATGCCATGTATTTTTGTGATCTATGTGGTGACTATCACAAGCATGCAAAGTAGGTGTCCTGATGTTGCTGTTTTCAGCCCTGCTTAGCTGATATTTTGATGCCATGTTAACTTGATGCTACCGAGAGATCCATGCATATTTTAAGATACTTCAGTGAGGATGTTTTGTAAAACATGTCTTTCTCTATCCATCCATGCCTTTTTTTGCAATTATGGAGTGCCATAGCTTGAGTCAATCGAGCTCTACTTTTGCTATCAAATGTTTCCTGGCAGATTATTTACATGTTATTCAATGTTGCCAAGGTTGTTGTGGTTGATCCATGTATGCTATGTTATTGTTCTTGCCATGTATGTCTTCTATGCCATGTCTTCTTGATGTATGTATGCTTAGTTTATCATATAAGGCTCTGTAGTGAGTGCATTGAGCTTGTAAACATGCCTACTTGTTATCAGTTTTTGACATGCCATGTTGCTGAATCTGTTAACGAAACTTTCGATATTGACATGGGTGTTACTATATTTTCTAATCCTTTTTGGCTTATGGTCAGTAAGGGACTTTTGTTCTAGGCTTTGAGTAGATTCATGCCATGCCTTGTTTTGCTATTATAAGTTCCTGTAGCATGTAGTTTTGCTGCTCTGAACATTGCAACCTGATGCTGTTTTTGCCATGTCCAGCCTGATATTTTGTGCACTTTTGCCATGCTTGTTTGAACCTGCTATGATGTGAACTAGCCGTAGCTCAGTGCTCATCTTTTGTCGAGCATCTTGTGTAGATCACTGCCATGTACTTTGTTGATACGTTTGGGTGCAGTAGCTTAATTTATTGTTGCTTGCTAAGTGGCATCATGCTGTTAATGGCAGATTTGTGCCATTCTTGTTTTGCTTGTCATTTCCAAAACGTGCATCCGATTCCGGTGATCTTTATATCGATTTCAACCGAAATCATCTCATATTTCAGTGGCATACTTGGTTTGTCAAGTTGATGCCTGGTTCATCATTACCTTCCGGAGCTTACATACGCATTGCATATCACATCCGCATATCATGTCATGTTTTGCATCATGTTGGTTGTGCATTGCACCGTGATTTATTGTGGTTCCTTGTTTGTGTTGTTGCTTTGGGTAGAGCCGGAGGCGAGTACGTGAACGAGGAACCTGTTGAGAACGCTTACGAGGATCAAGCTTTCGACAACTCGAGAACATTGCGAGCAAGATGACCAAACCCTCGAAATCACTTCTATCTTTGCTATGCTAGTTGCTCGCTCTTTTGCTATGCCTATGCTGCGATGCCTACCACTTGCTATATCATGCCACCCATATTGCCATGTCAGCCCCTAACCATCCTTTTCCTAGCAAACCGTTGATTGGCTATGTTACCGCTTTGCTCAGCCCTCTTATAGCGTTGCTAGTTGCAGGTGAAGCTGAAGTTTGTTCCTTGTTGGAAGATGGAGATGTTCCTTGTTGGAACATGTTTACTTGTTGGGGATATCACAATATATATCTGCTATAATTAATACATCTATATACTCGGTAAAGGGTGGAAGGCTCGGCCTTATGCCTGGTGTTTTGTTCCACTCTTGCCACCCTAGTTTCCGTCATACCGGTGTTATGTTCCTTGATTTCGCGTTCCTTACACGGTTGGGTGATTTATGGGACCCCCTTGACAGTTCGCTTTGAATAAGACTCGTCCAGCAAGGCCCAACTTTGGTTTTACCATTTGCCACCTAAGCCTTTTCCCCCGGGTTTTCGCGAGCCCGAGGGTCATCTTTATTTAACCCCCCGGGCCAATGCTCCTCTGGCGTTGGTCCAAACTAAACCACTTGCGGTGCCACCCGAGGCAACTTGGGGCATCTTCGGTTGCCGTGACGACTGCTCATCCGTATGTGCCACGAGAACGAGATATGTGCAGCTCCTATCGGGATTTGTCGGCACAATCGGGCGGCTTTGCTAGTCTTGTTTTATTCTGTCGAAATGTCTTGTAGTCCGGGATTCGAGATTGATCGGGTCTTCCGGTAGAAGAATATCCTTCGTTGACCGTGAGAGCTTATAATGGGCTAAGTTGGGACACCCTGCAGGTAATATCTTTCAAAGCCGTGCCCGCGGTTATGAGGCAGATGGGAATTTGTTAATGTCGGTTGTAGAAAACCCGAAGTTGACCTCAAATAAAATACACATCAACGCGTGTGTAACCGTGATGGTCTCTTCTCGCGGAGTCCGGAAGTGAACACGGTGTTGGAGTTATGTCGGCGTAAGTAGTTCAGGATCACTTCTTGATCGCTACTAGCTTCACGACCGTGCTTTGCTCCTCTTCTCGCTCTCTTTTGCGAATGTAGCCACCATATATGCTAGCTTGCAGCAGCTCCACTTTACTACTCTGCCCTTCCTATAAGCTTAAATAGTCTTGATCTCGCTGGTGTGAGATTGCTGAGTCCCCGTGACTCACAGATACTTCAAAACAGTTGCGAGGTTCCGACGAGGCCGGTCAGGGGTGGCGCAACCAAGCTCAAGTGGGAGTTCGACGAGGAACGTGGTCGTTACTATGTGTCTTTTCACGATGATCGTAGTGGTGCCCAGTTGGGACGATCGGGGATCTGTGTAGCATTTGGGGTATCTTCTTTTATTTTGGTTCCGTAGTCGGACCTTGAGTGTACTCTGAATGATGGATGTTTATTTATGTCTTGTGTGAAGTGGCTTTGTAAGCCAACTATGTACCTCTTTCCCTTATTTATTACATGGGTTGTGTGAAGATTACCTCACTTGCGACATTGCTTTCAATGCGGTTATGCCTCTAAGTCGTGCCTCGACACGTGGGAGATATAGCCGCATCGAGGGCGTTACACATCAACTCGAGAGTCACGCTGAGTTGAGACTCCTTCATTTACTTTGGACAGCCTGTCCCAGATGAGCTTGGCAATTTCCAAAGCATTCACTCTTCCATATTGTCCTTTGCTCAGATGGCCACATATGATATTCTTCGCTTGAGAATCGAGTTGCTTGAATCTCTTCACATCGGCAGCATTCAGAGAAGGTGTGACTGAGGGAACACAATTTTCCACAACATACCAGAGATCGTTGTCAATTGCCTCAAGATGCATTCGCATCTTGTTCTTCCAGTAGGGATAGTCCGTCCCATCAAAGGTAGGACACCCTGCTGAGACCTTGAGTCGACATAACTAAAACTCCAGGTGGTTAAACCAAAATCACACAGAACAAGGGAGTACCTTGCTCTGATACCAATTGAAAGTGCGTTATATCGACTAGAGGGGGGTGAATAGGCGATTTTTATGAATTCTTCAATGAGGAATTTGCCGGTGAGGAAATTCCTTAGCGAAGAACTACTTGCAGCAGAATAAGTACTCAGAAGTAAGCATAAGAGAATGTGGGCATGGTCATCATGATGAAATGAAGACAATCAAAGAGTGCATAAAGCGTAAACACAGGATAGCACAAGATGAAGACAAACAGACTGAAGAAATTGAACTGAGTAAATTGAGAAAGTCTTCAGTCAAAGTCTTCAAACACAGATATGAATGAACACTCAACACAGTAATGAGGAAATGAGAGGGTTGAGGAAATAGAACCAGTAAGGTTGGAGAAGACAATGATTTGGTAGACCAGTTCCAACTGCTGTCTCAGTTGTACGTCGGGTTGGAGCGGCTGAGTATTTAAACTCGAGGACACACAGTCCCGGACACCCAGTCGCTGAGCACGCAGCTCAGGACACCCAGTCCTCACCGTATTCTCCTTGAACTAAGGTCACACAGACCTCGTCCAATCACTCGTGGTAAGTCTTCAGGCGACTTCCAAACCTTCACAGACTTGGTCACTCGGCGATCCACAATTCCTCTTGGATGCTCTAGACCATGACGCCTAACCGTCTGGAAGAAGCACAGTCTTCAAAGGTAACAAGCGTCGGATCCATGCAGGATCAATCTCTTCAGTGATGCTCAATCACTTTGGGTTTGTAGGGGTTTGGTTTTGGGTTTTTCCTCACTCGATGATTTTCGCTCAAAGTCCTCGGAGGATGGGTTGCTCTCAAATGACAAGTGTCAAGTTTCTCTCGGAGCAGCCAACCGGCTAGTGGTTGTAGGGGGCGGCTATTTATAGCCTAGGGAGCAGCCCGACATGATAAGACATAAATGCCCTTCAATGATATGACTGTTAGGTGGATAAGATATTTTGGGACAGCTGGCGCGCAACACAACAACGATCGGAAATTTGAATCTCAAATTCCTCAGGGCTATCATGTTCCTCACTGTGTAGGCAATCCGGACTGGCGAATTCCTAACTCCTCAGTCAGAACAAATTCCTCGTGACGGAAGAACTTCGTCTCATCCTTTGAAGAAATTGACTGAATCTGTACAAGATTTCAAAGGCTTCACTCAAGGGATTGGTAGGTGTAGGATTTTGAGTTGAGCATCACATGGAAATTTTTCCTTAGTATTTCCTCGACCCCCTTTAATAGTACGGTGTTTCCTATGACTCAAGAAAGAGAAAACGAAACTACAAAAACAAAAATCTTCACGCTTCATGCTCCTCAAGTGAATACCAAGTCTTCAAGGTCACACCAATTTCTTCACCTTCAAAGTCTTCAGAAAGTCTTCAGAATATTAAAGTCTTCAGTCGAAGAACTTCATTTTTAGAGGTCTACTTTCTCTGTAAATATCAAACTCCTCATAGACTTATAGACCTGTGTACACTCATAAACACATTAGTTTCTTAACCTATAAGTCTTCAATACACCAAAATCACTAAGGGGCACTAGATGCACTTACAACTTTGGGTGCGCCAAACGTCACAACGTAACTGGGTGGCTATAAAGGTACACTACGGGTATCCCCGAACGTATCTGTTGGGTTGGCACGAATCGAGACTGGGATTTGTTACTCCGTATGAAGGAGAGGTATCTCTGGGCCCACTCGGTAGGACATCATCATAATGAGCTCAATGTGATAAAGGAGTTGTTCACGGGATGATGTGTTACGGGAATGAGTAAAGAGACTTGCCGTAACGAGATTGAACAAGGTATCGGTATACCGACGATCGAATCTCGGGCAAGTATCGTACCGATAGACAAAGGGAATTGTATACGGGATTGATTGAATCGTAGACATCGTGGTTCATCCGATGATATTATCATGGAGCATGTGGGAGCCAACATGGGTATCCAGATCCCGATGTTGGTTATTGACCGGAGAGTTGTCTCGGTCATGTTCACGTGTCTCCCGAACCCGTAGGGTCTACACATAAGGTTGGTGATGCTAGAGTTGTAGAGATATTAGTATGCGGTTAACCGAAAGTTGTTCGGAGTCCCGGATGAGATCTCGGACGTCACGAGGAGTTACGGAATGGTCCAGAGGTAAAGATTTATATATAGGAAGTCCAGTTTCGGCCACCGGGAGAGTTTCGGGGGTCACCGGTATTGTACAGGGACCACCGAAAGGGTCCCGGGGGTCCATCGGGTGGGGCCACCTATTCCGGAGGACCCAATGGGCCCAAGGGCCCAAGGCGCATAGGATTGGAAACCCTAGGGGGCCGTTGCCCCCCGAGGGGGCATGCGCCCCCTGGTTGGAAACTCTAAGGGGGCCGTTGCCCCCGATGTGCCCCCCCCCCTAGCCCCTATATATAGTGGAGGGGAGGGAGGGCAGCCGCACCCTAAGCCCTGGCGCCTCCCTCTCCCTCCCGTGACACCTCTTCCTCCTCCAGTAGCGCTTGGCGAAGCCCTGCTGGAATCCCGCTGCTTCCACCACCACGCCGTCGTGCTACTGGATCTCCATCAACTTCTCCTCCCCCTTGCTGGATCAAGAAGGAGGAGACGTCTCCGCTCCGTACGTGTGTTGAACTCGGAGGTGCCGTCCGTTCGGCGCTAGGATCATCGGTGATTTGGATCAAGACGAGTACGACTCCATCAACCCCATTCTCTTGAACGCTTCCGCTCGCGATCTACAAGGGTATGTAGATGCACTCCTCTCTCTCTCTCTCTCTCTCTCTCTCTCTCTCTCTCTCTCTCTCTCTCTCTCTCGTTGCTAGATGACTCCATAGATTGATCTTGGTGATGCGTAGAAAATTTTAAATTTCTGCTACGATCCCCAACAGTGGCAGCATGAGCTAGGTCTATGCGTAGTTTCTATGCACGAGTAGAACACAAGTTGTTGTGGGCGTCGATTTTGTCAATTTACTTGCCGTTACTAGTCTTATCTTGATCCGACGACATCGTGGGATGAAGCAGCTCGGACCGACCTTACACGTACACTTACGTGAGACAGGTTCCACCGACTGACATGCACTAGTTGCATAAGGTGGCTAGCGGGTGTCTGTCTCTCCTACTTTAGTCGGATCGGATTCAATGAAAAGGGTCCTTATGAAGGGTAAATAGAAATTGGCATATCACGTTGTGGTTTTGGCGTAGGTAAGAAACGTTCTTGCTAAGAAACCTATAGCAGCCACGTAAAAATTTGCAACAACAATTAGAGGACGTCTAACTAATTTTTGCAGCATATGCCGTGTGATGTGATATGGCCAAAAGGATGTGATGAATGATATGAGAAAAGGGAAGGTGTGGAGCCTTCATCCTAGAGCAACAAGTATAATCATATCTCAAGCATACTTGCTGAGCATACCACTTCAACATATAAATTTGATCCCATAATAGTTTCCCTTTTTGAGTCAAGCGATAATCCCTAAAGTATTCACGTTGGTCCAACATGTCTTCCATTACATAATTGAATGAGGTTTTCTCAGGATTATCAGAGTGGTACAAAATATTTTTCACATAATGATCATCGAGGGTTTTAGGAGGTTCCCCATCTCCATGAGTAGCAAGTACACCTAATTTTTTTGGTATTTCGTGTTCCATATCCATAACTAAAGATAAAGAACAACTAAGAACAGAAAATAAAAATTACTTAATGATAAAGCAAACAAGGACACACGAGAATATTCACCCCATGCTATAACTCCCCGGCAACGGCGCCAGAAAAAGGTCTTGATAACCCACAAGTATAGGGGATCAATTGTAGCCTCTTTCGATAAGTAAGAGTGTCGAACCCAACGAGGAGCTAAAGGTAGAACAAATATTCCCTCAAGTTCTATCGACCACCGATACAACTCTGCGCACGCTTAACGTTCGCTTTACCTAGAACAAGTATGAAACTAGAAGTACTTTGTACGTGTTTTTGGATAGGTTTGCAAGATAATAAAGAGCGCGTAAATGAAAAGTAGGGGCTGTTTAGATAAAGATACAATAAAGTAAATATAGAGAGTATGGGAAAGTGGTGGTAGGAGTTGCGAAATTGTCCCTAAGCAATTGACTAGTTTACTAGACCGATAGCAAGTTTTATGTGGGAGAGGCCACTGCTAGCATGGCATCCTTGACTTGGAATTCCATGCACTTATGATTGGAACTATTAGAAAGCGTCCGCAACTACTAACGTTCATTAAGGTAAAACCCAACCATAGCATTAAGATAAATTGGTCCCCCTTCAATCCCGTATGCATCAATTTCTATGCTAGGTAGAAGCTTCTGTCACTCTTGACCTCCCATACATAGTCCTATCAACATACAACTAACCCTATGGTGTGATCCACGCGCGCGCTCATATGATGGGCACCAAAGGACAGCAACATAACCACAAGCAAATTAAATCAATCATAGCAATTCATCAACCACCGATAGGACAATGAAAATCTACTCAGACATCATAGGATGGCAACACATCATTGGATAATAATATGAAGCATAAAGCACCATGTTCAAGTAGAGGGTACAGCGGGTTGCGGGAGAGTGGACCGTTGTAGATAGAGGGGGGAAGGTGATGGAGATATTGGTGAAGATGGCGGAGGTGTTGGTGAAGATCGCGGTGATGATGATGGTGGCCACGACAGCGTTCCGGCGCCACTAGAAGAGAGGGGGAGAGGGGGGCCCTTCTTCTTCTTCTTCTTCCTTGACCTCCTCCCTAGATGGGAGAAGGGTTTCCCCTATGGTCCTTGGCCTCCATGTCATGGGAGGGGCGATAGCCCCTCCGAGATTGGATCTGTCTCTCTGTCTCTCTCTTTTTCTGCGTTTTGGTATTCTGCCCTTTCACCGTTTCTATATATATGGAGATCCGTAACTCCGATTGGATTGAAACCTTCGCCGAGATTTTTTTTCGAAAATTAGCTTTCTTGCGGCAAAATAATAGCAGCAACCGCCTTACGAGGGGCCCACGAGGGTCAGGGGCGTGCCCCCTGCCTTGTGGCCACCTCGGGCACCGTCTAGCGTTGATTCTTCTTCCCATATTCTCCAAATATTCCAAAAATATTCTCCGTCCGTTTTTATCCCGTTTGGACTCCGTTTGATATGGGGTTTCTGCGAAACAAAAAACATGCAACAAACAGGAACTGGCACTGGGCACTGAATTAATATGTTAGTCCCAAAAATAATATAAAAAGTTGCCAAAAGTATATGGAAGTTGTATAATATTGGCATGGAACAATCAAAAATTATAGATACGACGGAGATGTATCAGGAATCCATGTATGAGAACAAAGTGTGGACTTTGGTTGACTTGCCCGATGATCGGCAAGCCATCCAGAATAAATGGATCTTCAAGAAGAAGACTGACGTTGACGGTAATGTTACTGTCTACAAAGCTCGACTTGTTGCGAAAGGTTTTCAACAAGTTCAAGGAGTTGACTACGATAAGACCTTCTTCTCACCCGTAGCAATGCTTAAGTCCGTCCGAATCATGTTAGCAATCGCCGCATTTTATGATTATGAAATTTGGCAAATGGATGTAAAGACGGCATTCCTGAATGGATTTCTGGAAGAACAGTTGTATATGATGCAACCTGAAGGTTTTATCGATCCAAAGGATGCTAACAAAGTGTGCAAGCTCCAGCGATCCATCTATGGACTGGTGCAAGCATCTTGGAGTTGGAATAAACGTTTTGATAGTGTGATCAAAGCATATGGTTTTATAGAGACTTTTGGAGAAGCATGTATTTACAAGAAAGTGAGTGGGAGCTCTGTAGCATTTCTAATATTATATGTGGATGAAATATTGTTGATTGGAAATGATATAGAATTTCTGGATAGCATAAAAGGATACTTGAATAAGTGTTTTTCAATGAAAGACCTCGCTGAAGTTGCTTATATATTGGGCATCAAGATCTATAGAGATAGATCAAGACGCTTGATTGGACTTTCACAAAGCACATAACTTGATAAAGTTTTGAAGAAGTTCAAAATGGATCAAGCAAAGAAAGGGTTCTTGCCTGTGTTACAAGGTGTGAATTTGAGTCAGACTCAATGCCCGACCACTGCAGAAGATAGAGAAAAAATGAAAGGTGTTCCCTATGCTTCAGCCATAGGCTCTATCATGTATGCAATGCTGTGTACCAGACCTGATGTGCGCCTTGCTATTAGTTTAGCAGGGAGGTACCAAAGTAATCTAGGAGTGGATCACTGGACAGCGGTCAAGAACATCCTGAAATACCTGAAAAGGACTAAGGATATGTTTCTCGTTTATGGAGGTGACAAAGAGCTCGTCGTAAATGGTTACGTCGATGCAAGCTTTGACACTGATCCGGATGACTCTAAGTCACAAACCGGATTCGTTTTATATTGAACGGTGGAGCTGTCAGTTGGTGCGGTTCTAAGTAAAGTGTCGTGGCAGGATCTACGTGTGAAGCGGAGTACATAGCTACTTCGGAAGCAACAAATGAAGGAGTCTGGATGAAGGAGTTCATATCCAATCTAGGTGTCATACCTAGTGCATCGGGTCCAATGAAAATCTTTTGTGACAATACTGGTGCAATTCCCTTGGCAAAGGAATCCTGATTTCACAAGAGAACCAAGCACATCAAGAGACGCTTCAATTCCATCCGCGATCAAGTCAAGGAGGGAGACATAGACATTTGAAAGATACATACATACGGATCTGAATGTTGCAGACCTGTTGACTAAGCCTCTCTCACGATCAAAACATGATTAGCACCAAGACTCCATGGGTGTGAGAATCATCACTGTGTAATCTAGATTATTGACTCTAGTGCAAGTGGGAGACTGAATGAAATATGCCCTAGAGGCAATAATAAAGTTGTTATTTATATTTCCTTATATCATGATAAATATTTATTATTCATGTTAGAGTTATATTAACCGGAAACTTAGTACATGTGTGAATACATAGACAAACAGAGTGTCACTAGTATGCCTCTACTTGACTAGCTCGTTGAATCAAAGATGGTTATGTTTCCTAACCATAGACATGAGTTGTCATTTGATTAGCGGGATCACATCATTAGAGAATGATGTGGTTGACTTGACCCATTCCGTTAGCTTAGCATTTGATCGTTTAGTATATTGCTATTGCTTTCTTCATGACTTATACATGTTCCTATGACTATGAGATTATGCAACTCCCGAATCTTTGGAGGAACACTTTGTGTGCTACCAAGCGTCACTGGCGTGGCTGGGTGATTATAAAGATGCTCTCAGGTGTCTCCGATGGTACTTGTTGAGTTGGCATAGATCGAGATTAGGATTTGTCACTCCGATTGTCGGAGAGGTATCTCTGGGCCCTCTCGGTAATGCACATCACTATAAGCCTTGCAAGCAATATGACTAATGATTTAGTTGTGGGATGATGCATTACGAAACGAGTAAAGAGACTTGCCGGTAACGAGATTGAACTAGGAATTGAGATACCGACGATCGAATCTCGGGGAAGTAACATACCGATGACAAAGGGAACAACGTATGTTGTTATGCGGTTTGACCGACAAAGATCTTCGTAGAATATGTAGGAGCCAATATAAGCATCCAGTTTCCGCTATTGGTTATTGACCGGAAACGTGACTCGGTCATGTCTACATAGTTCTCGAACCCATAGGGTCCACACGCTTAACATTCGGTGACGATCGGTATTATGAGTTTATGTGTTTTGATGTACCGAAGGTAGTTCGGAGTCCCGGATATGATCACGGACCTTACGAGGAGTCTCAAAATGGTCGATACATAAAGATCGATATATTGGACGACTATGTTTGGACATCGGAAGGGTTCCGAGTGAGTTCGGGCATATACGGGAGTGCCGGAGGGTTACCGGAACCCCCCGGGGAGTTTAATGGGCCTTATGGGCCTTAGTGGAGAGAGAGAGAGGGGCTGCCAGGACAGGTCGCGCGCCCCTCCCCCTCTGGTCCGAATTGGACTAGGAAGGGGGGCGGCGCCCCCCTTTCCTTCTCCCTCTCTCCTCCTTCCTTCTCTCCTACTCCTACTACATGGAAGGGGGGAATCCTACTCCCACTGGGAGTCGGACTCCCCATGGGGCGTGCCATAGGTGGGCCGGCCCTCCCCCTCCTCCACTCCTTTATATACGGGGGAGGGGGGCACCCCATAGACACACAAGTTGATCATTGATCTCTTAGCCGTGTGCGGTGCCCCCTCCACCATAATCCACCTCAGTCATATCGTCAGAGTGCTTAGGCGAAGCCCTCGCGGTAGCTTCATCATCACCGTCATCACGCCGTCGTCTTGTGAAGCTCTCCTCAAGCTCTCTTTGGATCGTGGGTTCGTGGGACGTCGCTGAGCTGAACGTGTGTAGATCGCGGAGGTGCCATACGTTCGGTACTAGGATTGGTCGATCGTGAAGACGTACGACTACATCAACCGCGCTGTCATAACGCTTCCGCTTTCGGTATATGAGGATACGTGGACAACACTATCCCCTCTCGTTGCTATGCATCACCATGATCTTGCGTGTGCATAGGAGAATTTTGAAATTACTACGTTCCCCAACAGAAGTTACCGACGCAGGGCTTCGCCTAAGCACTACGATGATATGACCGAGGTGTGTAACTGTGGAGGGGGCAACGCACACGGCTAAGAGAAACTTTGATGTGCTATTGGGGTGCCACCTGGCCACGTATATAAAGAAGGGGAGGGAAGAGGTGGCCGGCCCAAGGGGGCGCGCCAGGTGTGGGGAATCCTGCTAGGACTCCCCAGTCCAAGTAGGACTCCCCTCCTCTTTCCTATTCCTAGTAGGAGAAGGAGAGAAGGAGGAAGAGGGGAGAAGGAAGGAGGGGGGCGCCACCCCCTCCTATTCCAATTCAGACCAGCCCATGGGGGGCGTGTGGCCACCCCTTGAGGCCCTTCTGTCTTTCCCGTATGGCCCATTAAGGCCTACTACTTCCCCCGGCGAATTCCCGTAACTCTCCGGTACTCCGAAAAATACCCGAATCACTCGGAACCTTTCCGATGTCCAAATATAGCCTTCCAATATATCAATCTTTACCTCTCGACCATTTTGAGACTCCTCGCCGTGTCCTTGATCTGATCCGGGACTCCGAACTATCTTCGGTCATTAAATCACATAACTCATAATACAAATCATCATTGAACATTAAGCGTGCGGACCCTACGGGATCGAGAACTATGTAGACAAGACCGAGACACATCTCCGGTCAATAACCAATAGCGGAACCTGGATGCTCATATTGGCTCCTACATATTCTACGAAGATCTTTATCGGTCAAACCGCATAACAACATACGTTGTTCCCTTTGTCATCGGTATGTTACTTCCCCGAGATTCGATCGTCGGTATCCTCATACCTAGTTCAATCTCGTTACCGGCAAGTCTCTTACCTCATTATGTAATGCATCATCCTGCAACTAACTCATTAGTCATATTTCTTGCAAGGCTTATAGTGATGTGCATTACCGAGAGGTCCCAGAGATACCTCTCTGATACTCGGAGTGACAAATCCTAATCTCGATCTATGCCAACTCAACAAACATCATCGGAGACACCTGTAGAGCATCTTTATAATCACCCAGTTACGTTGTGACGTTTGATAGCATACTAAGCGTTCATCCGGTATTCGGTAGTTGCATAATCTCATAGTCATAGGAACATGTATAAGTCATGAAGAAAGCAATAGCAATAAACTAAACGATCATTATGCTAAGCTAACGGATGGGTCTTGTCCATCACATTATTCTCTAATGATGTGATCCCGTTCATCAAATGACAACACATGTCTGTGGCTAGGAAACTTAACCATCTTTGATTAACGAGCTAGTCAAGTAGAGGCATACTAGGGACACTCTGTTTGTCTATGTATTCACACATGTATAGAGTGTCCGGTTAATATAATTCTAGCATGAATAATAAACATTTATCATGATATAAGGAAATATAAAATAACAACTTTATTATTGCCTCTAGGGCATATTTCCTTCAGTTGTTGTATCTCAAGCTGGATCATTCACCATACACCCAATGACATGAGCCAAAACTTGGCATGTGTCTCCAACCGGACCTGGCAGATCGACTCACCGCCATTAGTATAAATGAATCTACTGCTTCTTTTGTTTTTATCCTCAAGAACATAGAACTATTTCATTCAAAAACTAGTGTTTTCTTTTTAACCAAAGTCATATGCAGCCTGTTTTCGCTGCCTAAGAGCTGAGTTGAGGGACAACGAAGCTCTTGGAGGTGTGTTGGTTTCGCCTAGCATGATTCTCAGCTCACTAAAAGTTTGCCAGTACCATCGGTTGTGTGACTTTATTTAGCCCATCAATTTCTATTGCTCCCTCCGGAAGATCTGTTGGGCCACTAAAAAATCGATGATTTCTTGTGACGAGCCACTTGTGTCACGTAAATCCGATGTATATCAGCAAAAATGGTTTCTTGACAGTTTTCGACTAGCACACGGTCTATCACTGAAGCGTTTCCACGGATAATTAAATACCGACGGTACCACTTTTGCATCCACTAAGATCATATCTTGCTGGTGGTTCCTGCTTTGTCACCAAAATCTATTTTTAGTGACAGCCAGGACTTTCACCAATTGGTCAGCTGATTTGTTGCTTCTATTGTTTCCAATGAAATTAAACTATCACTAACAATCTGTATGTCCAGGTTTGATGGGACAATGATTTTGACATATCAGTCCAAATGATGCTCATGTGGCTGCTTAATTACATGCAGGTCCAGACGTTGATGACTTGGTTGCTTACATGTGGGTCCATACGCTAGCGACGTCATGCATTTCCGTCACAATTGGTATATAGCGTTAATTTGGTCAATATTTCAATTTGGAATCAAATTTGAATTTATTAGTTTTGGTAAATTTAAAAGGAAATTTAAACAATTATGATTAATGTTGAAACTTAGCATGTTTAATACAACTATATCACGCAATATCACGTTGAACAAAATATCACACAAGATATAATAAGACATGCACCATCAGGGTTTGAGAAGTCATTTTGAGAACCCAGCGACAACTCCGTTAAGATGAAACTCGTAATGTCTTCCAGTTCTTGTTGCCTCTTTTCAAGAGAAGCGTTTCTATCTTTTGAGCTCTTCTATTTTCTTGTTGTTGAGCAACCATTCTTGAATTCAAGTCTTGTTGATACCTTTAAGTTGCCGCTTACCCTTTGAATCCTGAGTTAGCCTTTCTTCAAGCTTTCTCGTGCATTCATGAAAGGTTGATCTCTGGCTGGAGCTACATGAGCAACCATGCTTGCAAGAAACGTGCTCGATGAGCTCTTTTCCTTGAGGACCTCTGTAAAAAAAATTGTAGATCAATTTCTTGGCGGCGCACCATCTGGTGGAGGTGCGAGTTTTTTGGATTGCATTTCATCCTACAAAATGATTGAACATTGTTAGTATAGTGTTATAACCATTTAATTTTTTGGCTACGACACACTACATTTGAATTTGAAATGTTACAAAAGACTTATGTATTCAACTTATGCACTCTCACTCATGTTCTCATCCTTCTTTCTGGTGTGGGTTGCTTTAAAAACATTCAACCGAGGATGGTTCCTCATTGTTTTCCTTGGACTTATACATGAAACTGGGAATGTATCGTTAGTACCACATGACATGTACTTATCGAGATATATAATTTACATTAAGGTAGTTAAAATACTTACCATGCAATTGTATTGTGAAACATAGCATTTAGAGTCAGTGATTTGCCGGTGCTTGACAGCACTTTAGTTTGCTTTATTCTTTGCACATATTTTCTAAGATTTGAAGCTTGTATTGTGTATGTCATGAAATTCTGATATATGCAAGTACAACTTCAATCTGACACATTACGTATTACGTACCCTGTGGTGATAACCAGACATAGGTCCAGTAGTTCATCCAAAAAAATTTCTATATGATTATATGGCTTCAACATCATCGCTTGCACATTATTAACATTTTTAACCTTGTTGTAATATTCTCCTTTGAGTCGATCGTCGTGTCTGAGCCTAGTAGCATGGTCTTGTAACCCCACCCTACCTTTAGGGGGGGGGGGGGGGGTCATTGTAGCTCCGTGAGTAGTTTTGGAAAGATTCTATGAACCGGTTCGGGCCAGTTTTAGTACTTCATGTGTTTTGTTCCTTATTTTGGTCATATGTGCTTTTTGTTGGGGTTTGCTTTTTTTCCAAATACATGTTGACATGTTTTAATACAGGTAGTACATTTTTTTGTATACACATGTAACATTCTTTTTTACATGCATAACATTTTTCAAATACATGATGGTTACATTTTAAATACATGTTTGAACTCTTTTTGAATACGTGTTGAACATTTTCAGATACACGTTGATTTTTTGAATGGTACAAAACCTTTTAAAATTAATCAAAGGTTTTTTACATATATATATATATATATATATATATATATATATATATATATATATATATATATATATATATATATATATATATATATATATTAATGGTAGGAAATAGTTTTCAAATTGTATGTGATTATTTTTAAAATTTTATAAGAATAATATTTGAATGGTATGGAACGAATTAACCCTTTTAGATGATACAGACCTTTTATTAACCCATGAATATTTTCTAAATGTGGTGACCCTTTTTTTATGCTATCAACATTTTTCTAAAAGATTTGCAAACATATTTTTACATTGCAAAAAAATCCATCGATTTTTTTATAATTTGAATAAGTAAGTATAAAAAATAGAATTTCGAAATAAAAACGAAATGAAAGTGAAATAAAATGGATAGGTAACTTTAGCCCCTTTAAAGTTGAGCAGGTTTGTTCATTGTAGGACGTCTGACGCGAGCTCTACGTCTCGCACTAAGCAAGACGGTAGCAGCTCTCACTGCTGCTTTTCCCTCTCCCATCGCATTCTCTTGGGCCGGCCCATTCACACGCGCATAGTACGTAAAAAGAACAGAGGAAATGGGGGAAGCAGGGATACATGGTCAACATTTTTATTTCTTTTTTTCTCTCTTTCTCTTCATTCTTTTTTGCATTTTGTTAATCTTGTTTCTTTTCTTTCTTCTCCGTTTTTCATTCTTTCTTGCATTTTGTTTCTTCATTTTTTTTCCTATTTCCGGTTTCCTTTGTTCTTCTGGTTATTGTTCTACATTTTTTTGTATAAGACAACAACATTTTTCTAATACACGTCTAAAATTTTTCCAATACAAATTATACATTTTTGTAATACATGTTCAACCATTTTTCTATACACAGTTGTAACATTTTTCAAATACAAGATTAACATTGTTTGAATACATGGTCAACACTTCTTCTATGCATTTTAACATTTTTAAATCCCTAATTAACAGTTTTCAAATAAAAATATTTACATTATTGGATACATGGTTAACTTTTTCTATACACATTAAGATTTTCCAAACACTTGATTAACATTTTCAAAAATATGATTACCATTTTTCAAACACTTGTTAAACATTATTTAAGACTAACATTTTTATATACATGATCAAATTTTTCATTATTTTTTTAATACATGGTCAACATTTTTATATACACATTTAACATTTTTCAAATGCTTGATTAACATTTTTCAAATACTTGTGAAACCTTTTTAATGCTTGCTTAACATTTAATTACAATGATAAAAAATTATCATTTTTAAAACATTCACAACATTTTTATACACATTTAACATTTTCCAAATGCTTGATTAACATATTTCAAATACCTGTTCAACATTTGTTTTTAAAATGGTTGATTAACATCTTTTAATATATATGATGAAAACAATTCATCATTTTTTCATACATGGTCAAAAACAATTGTATACACAATTAACATTTTCAAATTCTTGATTAACATTTTAAAACACTTGTTCAACATATTTTTTCAAATGCTTGATTAACATTTTTAAATACATGATCAAATTGTTTTTCACACAAAATTTATTTTTTGGTATGCCTTTTTCGTATACATGATAAACATTTTCTCTCTACACGTTTAACGTTGGTGTAGATTGATTTTGTAATATATTTATTTTTAATTTTTGGAAGCATAAAGAAAAGTAAAAAAAAGCAAAAAACGAAAAAAAGGTGAAAAAACAAATGAAAAACGAGACATATCAGCGCACCTGGGCTAGCCCAACTCGCCCGAGACATATATCAGCGCCCGGCGTATGGGTCCATAAAATTTCAACAAACTCGGATCAGTTCTCAAAAAAAAAATCCAATCATCCCGTGACGAGGAGTATTTAACCAAAAACTACCACAATTCATGGAAACGTGACGAAAAACTACCACTTTACGTTTTTGTGCGAAAAACTACCACTTTTATCCTAAACCGTGGCAAAAACTACCAACTCGCTTAATCGCTTTCGGTTCGGCGCGCTAAGCCGAATCGACCGGTTGGGCCCACATAAGCGGCTAAAAATGCAATCAGGTCCCTACAAAAACTTCTTAAAGCAATCGGGTCCTCAGAAATAAAATAAAAGCAATCAGTCCCGCCAGCTGAAGCTCGGCGACAAGCAAAGGCATCTGGCGGTGGTGGAAATAGCAGCCGACCGGCCTCAAGACGCAGCGAGTGGGTTTCGGCAGCGGCCGCCACGCAAGCGCAGGCCACACTGGGCTCGGCCAGCACGCGGCATGGCGAAGCGCCGCCATGGGAAGCGTCGAGCGCCGCCATGGGAAGGCGTCGGCGCAGCCAGGCGTGGCGCCACTCGGCTCGGCGAGCATGCCGCCACGCAGGCGGCGGCGGAAGAGAGCGGGCATGGCATGGCGGGCGGCGGCCCGAGGCGGCGGGGAGGCTGGTGCGGCGGTGGATGTTCGCCGGCCCCCGGTCGTGGCTGTGGCCAGCCAGCCATGGCACATGTCCCCTTCCATGGACTGGATTGCTTTCTTTAAGAAAAACTAGGGACCTGATTGCTTTTTTACGCCGCTTATGTGTGGGCCCAACCGGTCAGATTCGGGCTTAGCGCGGCCGAAACGAGCAGTTAAACGAGTCGGTAGTTTTTTGCCACGGTTTAGGATAAAAGTGGTAGTTTTTTGCAAAAAACGTAAAGTGGTAGTTTTTTGTCACGTTTCCATGAATTGTGGTAGTTTTTTGTTAAATACTCCGTGACGAGCATGATCCAAACGTTGGACCCATGGCCGTTTCCACCGCGCACCCGCCACCGGCGCTGGACCGGCGAGTCCAGCGGCTGGCTACCCGCGTTTCCATCGCACTCGCCGGTGCGGCCTCGCTCATTCTCATGTACCTCTGCTTTTCCGCGTCGCACACCATGTCCCCATCTACCTTCCCCCGCAACTCCTGCGACGCCGCCTTCTCCGCCGTGTCCTGCCCCCAGACCGCCGCGTCGCTAAGCTCCGCTCATCCTCTCACTGGCGCCGCCGCTCCGTCGCGCTTCCCTCGTTCGTCGTCTCCCCGCTCCGTGGCCTCCGCCTCTTGGCCGGCTCCTCCCGCGTCCTCTGCCTCGCCGCGGGAGCCCGCAACGCCGTCGACGCGCTCAATGCAGCGAGAGTCAGCGAGGTCACCGTGATCGATCTTGTTGACTTCCCTTCGCTCGTCCGTCGCGCCCACCACCGCCTCCCCTTCTCCGACGACCCTCCCTGCGGCTGCGGGGTTCGCCGGCTCGCTTTTCCCGACTCGTGTCGCCGGCTCGCCGCCGAGGCTGAGCGCGCTGTCCGCCACGGTGGCCCATCGCGCTCGTCGTCGAACGGGAGCTGGACCCCGCTGCCCGTCGCCGGCGCTCTTCAAGAGGTCACCACGATAGTCTCCTGGAGTAATTTTTTTTAGAGTAATGACACCACCCTGAACCCGGGATGATACACTGTAAGTAATTCTCATGTTCATTATGATGTTGTTCTGTTAAGATCAAACACTAGATTTTACTGAGCTACAGATTTCTGCACCAGAATTAAACTGTATAACAGTGTAGATTAAATGGTCAAAAAAATGGAAGATTGCTCCATTATCAGTTGCTCTAGCAATAATAATTTTCTAGCATTCCCTCAAATTTGTGCTGCAGAACTGAGAACGCAGCCTGAATGTTTGGATCCTTTTGCTGTGCTGTCTTTCTAGCTATGACCATAGGAATTAGGATCAACATTTATCAAGTCAATACAGATATTTCGAATAATAGCTTCATATGGGCTACTTTGCGAGAACTTGTGCACTTCAAACAGTTCTAGAAGAATCATGGTACTTTAAAATATATATTTAGGTACGTATACAAAAATGTTTGAAAAACATATTATCATCAGTGTACGGTACAAAAGAGAGGTGTGCTTTAATATTTTCCGTGAGTTTTCTGCACAAAACTAAAAGGAAATTAATGCTCGTGAACTTGTAGTTAGGGGAATTAACCCATTTGTATGATCAAAGAAAATGGTAGTTTGGTCACTTAGAGCATCTACAACCGTATACCACAAATATAATCCCTCATATGTCTGCGGACACGTCCAGATGTGTCCGTGGAGATGGCCCGGTCATCCCTCATTTTGTGTCCGTTCCAGCCGCATACCTCAAATCCATAAAACATAGGTCCGAGATGTAGACGGCCTCCGTGCCGGCAATGCTGAACGAACCTGCCTCCTGGTGGATGACAGCCTCCCGTCGGACTCCATGTCCACGAAGACTGCATCGACCTTCACCCGAGCCTCGCAGAGGTAGCACGGTTTGCCTCCACCTCCGCCTCCGAGTGGAGGGAGTAGAGGATGGCCTGCTGCTCTGCCGCCTCCTCCGCTTGGGCGACCCTGAACTCGCCCAACACATTGGCCATGCCGAATCTGGCAGCTCGAGGCGTTGGATCTGCCTCGCCTTCCTCATCCTCTGGCTTTGTGTCCTCCACGGCCACGTCCGGCGCTTGCTCCCGCTCCTACTCGTCATCCTCCTCCTCCAGCTCCGGTGAACGTCAAGGTAGCTTGTTGGGCATCGGAAAGTGGAATGGAAACAAACAAGATTCTAATGCACACATACAACATATGAGACTCTAATGCAAACTGGCTGAGCTATGCGGCCATTAAGTGGGATCCGACGGATAGCCTGCAAGTAGCCGCATCTGTTGTTTCCCCCCAAATCATGTTTATGTGGCAGGATTGCGGGCAGACCGCACACGCTTGCACCTTGAGAGCGATGGGGGTGGTTGTGGCGGAGGCCAACACCTAGACCATGGTGTCCTGTAGTGGCGAAGGCCATCGTATGGTGTCCTGTAGTGGCGAAGGCCATCGTATGGTGTCCTGTAGTGGCGAAGGCCATCGTTCCTGTCCAGGCGGCGCCCACGGCGCCGGACGAAGTTTCGATGATGAGCAGCGCCAGACCCTCGGTCTGGCGAGGAAAATGGAAGCCTCGATGCTCCCTGGCCACGAAGCGAGCAAAGGCAAAAGAGAGTTCCGGCAGAGAACCAATCGCTTCTCACCTTCCTTCTCTCCCGTAGCTTATTCGCTTTAATTCGAACAGTGCAGATAAAGTGAAGATAAGCATAGAAGGGTTGAAGTGGATTGAGCAATTTTTCATTGATAAAGACTACATGTATTTATATCACCTGAACAGCCATGAGTAAATTGTTGATTACAATGTTTGCATGGATTGGAAACTATGTAGTGTTGTTTGCAAGTACATAGCGTTTGAACTACGCTAAGATCCTAACTGCTAGATAGTTTATTCTGTAGAATATTATAACACAATCCTAACTGTTATCTTAACCTAAATAATATGAAGCTAATATTTTCCTAACTTTATAACACAATCCTAACAGCCATCTTAGCCTAAATAATCGTGTTAGAATATTCTACAGAATAATCTACTAGTTAAGATCCTAGCATTATCAAACGTTGTGTACTTGCAAAGGACATTACGTCGTCTCCAATTCATGCACACATTGTAACCCACATGTACTCACAACTGTTCAGGCGATATAAATACGTGCAGTCATTATCAATGAAAAGTTTCTCCATTAACTTCAATCTTTCTCCCTTTCTCTTAATGTTATCATGCATTGCTCGAATGAGAGCGAGTAGGCCACATGAGGATTTTTTTTCAAAACTATGACATATTTTATAGCAAATTCGAAAATTATAGCATGATGTGGAGAAAAAAAAATCAAAACTAGCACCCCGTCGGCCACGCGTTGGCCGAAAAGGGTGTTTTCGGCCACCTCTAGGCCGAAATAGGCTTTTCGGCCTTGCCTTGGCCAAAATGGTGCGGACCTGGCCGAAAAGGCTGTTTTCGGCCACCTCTTGACCGAAATATACTTTTTGGTCAAGTGCAGGCCGAAAAGTCCTTTTTGGTCTAGTGTAGGCCGAAGTTGCATGGCTCATACATTAGGCCGAAATGTATTTTCCCGCCACCCGTTTCCCGCCAACCCCTTCCCGCCATATGTTCCCGCCAACCCTTTCCCCCCATACCGCAGTCATTCTTTCCCGCCATTTTCTCCTCTCTACCTATAAAACCGCGTTCAGGCGGAGGTGGATAAGCATTCCAGTGTAGTGTAGTCGAGATGTCCCATTATCCATTCGATCGTAGTTTTCATCCTGGGATGAGCAGGACTCTTCTGAGTCTAGCTACCGATTTCAGGATGGACAATAGGATAGTTCCATGGGACGAACTCACCGGTAGTGACACCATAATGAATGAGTTGGCTCACGAGTTACGTAGGTCTGGGTGGCCTGAAAGGACCTATGAGGAGGTACGTAAAGAACTTCTTAGGTTGCACGAAAGGTGGAAGAAGGTAGTGGAGCCAAAGAGTGAAACTTTCAGAAGGACTGCAGCAAAGAATACATTTTTATGGACTGAGGAGAGCGAGGACGAAAATGATATCTTCATGCCGCCGCTTCCGGGTTCTGCATCGTCCAAGGGAAAGAGTTCTGCATCGTCCAAGGGCAAGAGTTCTGCATCCTCAAAGGGCAAGAGTTATGCATCGACGGAGGGCAAGAGGACCGCATCGTCAAAGGGCAAGAGGGCTGCATCAACGGAGGATGACGATGTGACTTCATGTAGTATGTAAGATGTATTCCAGTTGTACCGTCATTCAGATGTAGGGCATTATGTTCTATCTGAATTTCATTTTATAGTATGTAAGATGTATTGCACAAGTTCAGCCGCACCATTTAATTCAGATGTACTTGTATCTTAATTATCGGTTGTAATCTCTTTGAAAATGTAACTGGAATAAGAATGCGAATTAATAGTAATATGTCTCTCGCATACATAAAACAATATATGTCTCCTGATCAGATAGAAGCAAGTGCGATAGTAACACATACATGAAGCATGTCTTATACATAAATACTGACTCACAGCTGCGAATAGTCTGAAACTAACATAGATAATGACTCATACATAGATAGATAGGCAAATCACTGCGGGGGACGACGACGAGTCTGGGTCTTCCTCGGGCGAGGACCGGAAGGCGATAAGCGCTGAGGCGGTGGACGAGGCTCGCGATAACCACGACCATAGTTAACCTCGTCTATCACGGCCTGTGTCTCCTGCGTCGGTGGTGGTGGTGGAGTGTGAAACACTGTCTGCAAGAAGTCATAAATGTTTGTAGCTTGGTCATCATCCTCGCCGTCGCCCTCAAAGTACGAAGCACCACCACTAAGCATCGGTGATTGCACTGAATGCATGAGCAGTTATGATTGGTTGCCGCTGTATAAAGTAAAACATGTAAAATTGATACAAATGCATGAACGAAGCACCACCACTAAGCATCAGTGACTGCTGAGAATGCAAGAACGATCACTACAATGTTGAAAAGGATGTAGTGAGTAGTGTTACCTAGTTCCATCTGCTGATGCTAGTAAGCGCTCCCTAGCTGTGAAGGAGGTGGCTGATGCGTGAAGAGCTCCCGGCTGTGAAGGAGGTGGTGATGCCGGAAGAGCTCCCTGATTGTGAAGGATGAGGTTCTGCACGATGCACAGAGGGTCGTGGTTCTGAATGGTGCACAGAGGGTCGTGGTTCTGAATGCTGTATAGAGGGACGTGGCGGACGATGTGCTGGAGGAGGAAGTGCAACATCCGAAGACCGTCCACACGTAACAGTTGCGTAAATCCCGCATAGCTTGTCATCAAGACGCCTCAACCATGAGACGCCCTCTGGCGGTGGGATAGTTTCTCCCCTCTGAAAGCGCTGCATTAAGGCGGAAACCTCCTCTCGCGCCTGTACTATCAAGTCACCCTGTACACGAAGAGTTAACCAATTATATCATCATTGTATGATAGACACTACGAATAGAAAACCAAGCGAATATGTCCAGGTTAAAAAAAGACTTAACATATGAGAACCAAGGCACGTACCGCGTGGTGTATGGTTCCCACAACAGAGGCAGTTGGGTACATATCGCTAGTGAGAGGGGCTTCGATCTGATCAGGAGCTGCTGATGGAACCAAGTAGATCCTCGTTGTATGCCAGTAACGCTGCAGATACAACCCGGACATTTCCCAGTTAAAGGGCCGAACCTCACCCCAGATATTTGTCGGGGCGGTAGTCCATTCGTCAACGTAAGGGGTAATGCTCTTAAGCCAATAAGCCATGGACTTGTTTCCTCCTAGGCGACTGCCCCTGAGATTGACATGTGCGATACATGATTAGGTATATTATGAATGCAGAGCTGACAATTAAAATAATATTAGTGAAGGAAATATGCCCTAGAGGCAATAATTAAGTTATTATTTATTTCCTTATTTCACGATAAATGTTTATTATTCATGCTAGAATTGTATTAACCGGAAACTTGATACATGTGTGAATACATAGACAAACATAGTGTCACTAGTATGCCTCTACTTGACTAGCTCGTGAATCAAAGATGGTTAAGTTTCCTAGCCATAGACATGAGTTGTTATTGATTAACGGGATCACATCATTAGGAGAATGATAAGATTGACTTGACCCATTCCGTTAGCTTAGCACTTGATCGTTTAGTATGTTGCTATTGCTTTCTTCATGACTTATACATGTTCCTATGACTACGAGATTATGCAACTCCCGTTTACCGGAGGAACACTTTGTGTGCTACCAAACGTCACAACGTAATTGGGTAATTATAAAGGAGCTCTACAGGTGTCTCCGAAGGTACATGTTGAGTTGGCGTATTTCGAGATTAGGATTTGTCACTCCGATTATCGGAGAGGTATCTCTGGGCCCTCTCGGTAATGCACATCACTATAAGCCTTGCAAGCAATGTGACTAATGAGTTAGTTGCGGGATGATGCATTACATAATGAGTAAAGAGACTTGCCGGTAACGAGATTGAACTAGGTATTGAGATACCGACGATCGAATCTCGGGCAAGTAACATACCGATGACAAAAGGAACAACGTATGTTGTTATGCGGTTTGACCGATAAAGATCTTCGTAGAATATGTGGGAGCCAATATGAGCATCCAGGTTCCGCTATTGGTATTGACCGGAGACGTGTCTCGGTCATGTCTACATAGTTCTCGAACCCGTAGGGTCCGCACGCTTAAAGTTTGATGACGGTTATATTATGAGTTTATGAGTTTTGATGTACCGAAGGAGTTCGGAGTCCCGGATGAGATCAGGGACATGACGAGGAGTTCGAAATGATCGAGACGTAAAGATCGATATATTGGACGACTATATTCGGACTTCGGAAAGGTTCCGAGTGATTCGGGTATTTTTTTGAGTACTCGAGAGTTACGGGAATTCGCCGGGGAGTATATGGGCCTTATTGGGCCATACGGGAATAGAGGAGAGAGGCAAAAGGAAGGAGGCCTGCGCCCCCCCCCCTCTGGTCCGAATTGGACAAGGGGTGCAGCCCCCTTTTCCTTCTCCCTCTTCTCCTCTTTCCTTCTCTCCTACTCCAACAAGGAAAGGAGGAGTCCTACTCCCGGTGGGAGTAGGACTCCCCCCTTGGCACACCCTCCTCCTTGGCCGGCGGCCTCCCCCCTTGCTTCTTTATATACGGGGGCAGGGGGCACCCCATACACACAACAATTGATCCCTTGGATCTCTTAGCCGTGTGCGGTGCCCCCCTCCACCATAATCCACCTCGATAATATCGTAGCAGTGCTTAGGCGAAGCCCTGCGTCGGTAGAACATCATCATCGTCACAACGCCATCGTGCTGATGGAACTCTCCCTCAAAGTTTGGCTGGATCGGAGTTCGAGGGACGTCATCGAGCTGAACGTGTGCTGAACTCGGAGGTGCCGTGCGTTCGGTACTTGATCAGTCGGATCGTGTATACGTACGACTACATCAACCGTGTTGTGCTAACGCTTCCGCTTTCGGTCTACGAGGGTACGTGGACAACACTCTCCCCTCTCGTTGCTATGAATCACCATGATCCTGTGTGTGCGTAGGAAATTTTTGAAATTACTACGTTCCACAACAGTGGCATCCGAGCCTAGGTTTTATGCGTAGATGTTATATGCACGAGCAGAACACAAGTGAGTTGTGGGCGATACAAGTCATATTGCTTACCAACATGTCATACTTTGGTTCGGCGGTATTGTTGGATGAAACGGCCCAGACCGACATTACGCGTACGCTTACGCGAGACTGGTTCTACCGACGTGTTTTGCACGCAGGTGGCTGACGGGTGTCTGTTTCTCCAACTTTAGTTGAACCGAGTATGGCTATGCCCGGTCCTTGCGAAGGTTAAAACAACACTAACTTGACGAACTATCGTTGTGGTTTTGATGCGTAGGTAAGAACGGTTCTTGCTCAGCCCGTAGCAGCCACGTAAAATTTGCAACAACAAAGTAGAGGACGTCTAACTTGTTTTTGCAGGGCATGTTGTGATGTGATATGGTCAAGACGTGATGCTATATTATTGTATGATATGATCATGTTTTGTAACCGAAGTTATCGGCAACTGGCAGGAGCCATATGGTTGTCGCTTTATTGTATGAAATGCAAATGCCCTGTAATTGCTTTACTTTATCATAAAGCGGTAGCGATAGTCGTAGAAGCAATAGATGGTGTAAATGACAACGATGCTATGATGGAGATCAAGGTTTCGCGTCGATGACGATGGTGACACGACGGTGCTTCGGAGATGGAGATCACAAGCACAAGATGATGATGGCCATATCATATCACTTATATTGATTGCATGTGATGTTTATCCTTTATGCATCTTATCTTGCTTTGATTGACGGTAGCATTTTAAGATGATCTCTCACTAATTATCAAGAAGTGTTCTCCCTGAATATGCACCGTTGCGAAAGTTCTTCGTGCTGATACACCACGTGATGATCGGGTGTGATAGGCTCTACGTTCAAATACAACGGGTGCAAAATAGTTGCACACGCGGAATATTCAGGTTAAACTTGACGAGCCTAGCATATACAGATATGGCCTCGGAACACTGAGACCGAAAGTTCGAACGTGAATCATATAGTAGATATGATCAACATAGTGATGTTCACCATTGAAGCTACTCCATCTCACGTGATGATCGGACATAGTTTAGTTGATTTGGATCATGTGATCACTTAGATGACTAGAGAGATGTCTGTCTAAGTGGGAGTTCTTAAGTAATATGATTAATTGAACTTTAATTTATCATGAACTTAGTCCTGATAGTATTTTGCAAATTATGTTGTAGATCAATAGCTCGCGTTGTTGCTTCCCTATGTTTATTTTTGATATGTTCCTAGAGAAAACTATGTTGAAAGATGTTAGTAGCAATGATGCGGATTGGATCTGTGATCTGAGGATTGTCCTCATTGTTGCACAGAAGAATTATGTCCTTGATGCACCGCATGGTGACGGACCTATTGCAGGAGCTGATGCAGACGTTATGAACGTTTGGCTAGCTCAATATGATGACTACTTGATAGTTTAGTGCACCATGCTTAACGGCTTAGAATCGGGACTTCAAAGACATTTTTAACGTCATGGGTCATATGAGATGTTCCAGGAGTTGAAGTTAATATTTCAAGCAAATACCCGAGTTGAGAGATATGAAGTCTCCAACAAGTTCTATAGCTAAAAGATGGAGGAGAATTGCTCAACTAGTGAGCATGTGCTCAGATTGTCTGGGTACTACAATCGCTTGAATCAATGTGACGCCCCCGATTCAATCGTACACTAATCATGCACGCAAACGTGTACGATCAAGATCAGGGACTCACGGGAAGATATCACAACACAACTCTAAAAACATAATTAAGTCATACAAGCATCATAATACAAGCCAGGGGCCTCGAGGGCTCGAATACAAGTGCTCGATCATAGACGAGTCAGCGGAAGCAACAATATCTTAGTACAGACATAAGTTAAACAAGTTTGCCTTAAGAAGGCTAGCACAAACTGAGATACAGATCGAAAGAGGCACAGGCCTCCTGCCTGGGATCCTCCTAGACTACTCCTAGTCGTCGTCAGCGGCCTGCACGTAGTACACGTGCACCTCCAGTGTAGTAGTCTTCATCGACGGTGGCGTCTGGCTCCTGGGCTCCAACCTCTGGTTGCGACAACTAGAAAGAAAGGAAAAGGGGGAAAGCGGGGAGAAAGCAACCGTGAGTACTCATCCAAAGTACTTGCAAGAAAGGATCTACACTACATATGCATGGGTATATGTGTAAAGAGGCAATATCGGTGGACTGAACTGCAGAATGCCAGAATAAGAGGGGGATAACTAATCCTGTCAAAGACTACGCTTCTGGCAGCCTCCGTCTTGCAGCATGTAGAAGAGAGTAGACTCAAGTCCTCCAAGTAGCATCGCATAGCATAATCCTACCCGGCGATCCCCTCCTCGTCGCCCTATTAGAGAGCGATCACCGGGTTGTATCTGGCACTTGGAAGGGTGTGTTTTATTAAGTATCCGGTTCTAGTTGTCATAAGGTCAAGGTGCAACTCCAAGTCGTCCTGTTACCGAAGATCACGTCTATTCGAATAGATAAACTTCCCTGCAGGGGTGCACCACATAACCCAACACGCTTGATCCCATTTGGCCGGACACACTTTTCTGGGTCATGCCCGGCCTTGGAAGATCAACACGTCGCAGCCCCACCTAGGCCAACAGAGAGGTCAGCACGCCGTTCTAAACCTAAGCGCACAGGGGTCTGGGCCCATCGCCCTTAGCACACCCGCATGTTGCGTGGGCGGCCGGAAGCAGACCTAGCAACCTCCATTACAAAGGAAGTCACGTTATGCGGTCCAATCTGGCGCGCGCCGCTCAGTCGCTGAGGTCACGAAGGCTTCGGCTGATACCACGACGTCGAGTGCCCATATCTTTCCCACGTAGTTGGTTAGTCCGTATAGACCAAAGGGCCAGACTCAGATCAAATACCAAGATCTCGTTAAGCGTGTTAAGGATGTAACCGCGGACACCGACCAGGGCCAGGCCCACCTCTCACCTAGGCAGTCTCATCCTGCCCTGACGCTCCGCCACAAAGATCCACACAGAGGGCCGTTGGGACAAAGGTCCTTTCAGCCCCCAATCCGTGAATCACTCGCGGGTGCTCCACGAGCCGACCCGACTTTAGTCACCACATGTATCATGTATAAAGTATATAGTATATACCCGTGACCACCTCCCGAGTGATCACGGCCCGATACTATAGCATGGCAGACGGACAAGAATGTAGGACCACAGATGGAATACTAGCATCCTATACTAAGCATATAGGATTGCAGGTAAAGGTAACAACAGTAGTAGGAAGGACAGGCTATGCATCAGAATAGGATTAACGGAAAGCAGTAACATGCTACACTACTCTAATGCAAGCAGTAGAGAGTAGAATAGGCGATATCTGGTGATCAAAGGGGGGGCTTGCCTGGTTTCTCTGGCAAGTAGGAGAGGTCGTCAACACCGTAGTCGTACTGGGTAGCAGCGGCGTCGGTCTCGGTGTCTAACGAGAGAAAAGTGGGGAAGAAAAAATAAATATAATGAAAACATAAGCATGACGATGCAAGACATGACAATGGGTGGTGCTAGGTGTGCCCTAACGCGGTAGGAGGTGATACTGACGAAGGGGGAAACATCCGAGAAAGTATCCCCGGGGTTTCGCGTTTTCGGACAAATGAACCGAAGGGGGAAAGTTGCGTGTTCGCTATGCTAGGTATGTGTGGCGGACGAACGGGTTGCATATTCGGATTCATCTCGTCATTCTGAACAACTTTCATGTACAAAATATTTTCATCCGAGTTACGATTTATTTTCAATGATTTATCAAAGTTTTAATGATTTTCTAGATTTTCCGAAATTGTTTAATTCGAATAATAATCAGAATAAAGTTTTGTCACCTAGTGCTGAAATAGCCAGAGTGTGTGACAGTGGGCCGGGGGTCCAGTCAGCATGCACACTTAGCAGTTGACCAGTCAACATTGACTGGTCAAAAAGGGTCAGCGGGGCCTACATGTCATTGACATAATGACTTGTCCTTTATGTTAACAGGGTATTTAAGTGAGGGGGCCACTGTTATAGGGTAGTTAGACTAATTATCCTAAATAATTAATTAACTAAAATAATTAATTATTTAACTAATATTTCTTTTATTTACTTTTTTAAAGGTCGGCCCCACTTGGAAGTGGCCCCAACCGGCCACAGAGGGGAGCTGCGCCCGCGCGAGCACAAGACGAGGCCTGGCCATGGCCGAGCGCTGATAACCCACAAGTATAGGGGATCACACCAGCTCTGGAGGGTAGAGTATTCAACCCAAATTTATTTATTCGACACAATGGGAGCCAAAGAATATTCTTGAGTATTAGCAGTTGAGTTGTCAATTCAACCACACCTGGATAACTTAGTATCTGCAGCAAAGTGTTTAGTAGCAAAAGTGGTACGATAATAATAGTAACAGTAGCAAAAGTAAAGATAAATATTTTTGGGTTTTTGTAGTAGTTGTAACAGTAGCAACGGTAATGTAAATAAGCGAAGAACAATATATGAAAAGCTCGTAGGCAATGGATCAGTGATGGATAATTATGCCGGATGCGATTCTTCATGCAATAGCTATAACATAGGGTGATATAGAACTAGCTCCAATTCATCAATGTAATGTAGGCATGTATTCCGTAAATAGTCATACGTGCTTATGGAAAAGAACTTGTATGACATCTTTTGTCCTACCCTCCCATTGAAGCGGGGTCCTAGCGGAAACTAATGGATATTAAGGCCTCCTTTTAATAGAGAACCGGACCAAAGCATTAACACATAGTGAATACATGAACTCCTCAAACTACGGTCATCACCGAGAAGTATCCCGATTATTGTCACTTCGGGGTTGTCGGATCATAACACATAATAGGTGACTATAGACTTGCAAGATAGGATCAAGAACACACATATATTCATGAAAACATAATAGGTTCAGATCTGAAATCATGGCACTCGGGCCCTAGTGACAAGCATTAAGCATAGCAAAGTCATAGCAACATCAATCTCGAACATAGTGGATACTAGGATCAAACCCTAACAAAACTAACTTGATTACATGGTAAATCACATCCAACCCATCACCGTCCAGCAAGCCTACGATGGAATTACTCACGCACGGCGGTGAGCATCATGAAATTGGTGATGGAGGATGGTTGATGATGACGACGACGACGAATCCCCTCTCAGAGCCCCGAACAGACTCGGATCAGCCCTCCGAGAGATTAGGGCTTGGCGGTGGCTCCGTGTAAAACGCGATGAAACTTTCTCTTTGATTTTTTTCTCCCCGAGACGGAATATATGGAATTGGAGTTGAGGTCGGAGGAGGTCCAGGGGGCCCATGAGATAGGGGGCGCGCCCCCCTGTCTCGTGGACAGGCCCTGGGCCCCCTGGTGTATTTCTTTCGCCCAATAATTCTTATAAATTCCAAAAAGTGCCTCCGTGGATTTCCAGGACATTCTGAGAACTTTTCTTTTCTACACATAAAACAACATCATGGTAGTTCTGCTGAAAACAGCGTCAGTCCGGGTTAGTTTCATTCAAATCATGCAAGTTAGAGTCCAAAATAAGGGCAAAAGTGTTTGGAAAAGTAGATACGTTGGAGACGTATCAACTCCCCCAAGCTTAAACCTTTGCTTGTCCTCAAGCAATTCAGTTGATAAACTGAAAGTGATAAACAAAAACTTTTACAAACTCTATTTGCTCTTGTTGTTGTAAACATGAAAAGCCAGTATTCATTTTTCAGCAAGTATTATGAACTAATCATACTCACAATAACACATAGGACTCACAATTACTCATATCAATAACATAATCAGCTAGCGAGCCATAATAATAAAACTCGGATGACAACACTTTCTCAAAATAATCATAACATGATATAACAAAATGGTATCTCGCTAGCCCTTTCTGAGACCGCAAAACATAAATGCAGAGCACCTTTAAAGATCAAGGACTGACTAAATATTGTAATTCATGGTAAAATAGATCCAGTCAAGTCATACCCAATATAAACCAATAGTAATGAATGCAAATGACAAGTGTGCTCTCAATGGTGCTTTTTAATAAGAAGGGTGATGACTCAACATAAAAGTAAATAGATAGGCCCTTCGCAGAGGAAAGCAGGGATTTGTAGAGGTGCCAGAGCTCGATTTTAAAATAGAGATTGAATAACATTTTGAGCGGCATACTTTCACTGTCAACGCAACAACTATGAGATGGCTGTATCTTCCATACTACATGCATTATAGGCAGTTCCCAAACAGAATGGTAAAGGTTTATACTCCCCCAACCACCAACAAGCATCAATCCACGGCTTGCTCGAAACAACGAGTGCCTCCAACATACAAAAGCCCTGGGGGAGTCTTGTTGAATTATTTTGATTTGCTTTGATCTTTTTGGATCATGGGACCGGGCATCCCGGTTACCGGCCCTTTCTCATGAATGAGGAGCGGAGTCCACTCCTCTTGAGAATAACCCACCTAGCATGGAAGATATAGGCAACCCTAGTTGTACATGAGCTGCTCGAGCATATAAAACAGAATTTCATTTGAAGGTTTGGAGTTTGGCACATATAAATTTACTTGGAACGACAGGTAGATACCGCATATAGGAAGGTATAATGGACTCATATGGAACAACTTTGGGGCTTAAGGAGTTTGGATGCACAAGCAGTATTCCCGCTTAGTACAGGTGAAGGCTAGCAAAAGACTGGGAATCGACCAACTGGGAGAGCGACAACAGTCGTAAACATGCATTAAAATTAATTCACACCGAGAAAAAGCATGAGTAGGATATAATCTACCATGAACATAAATATCATGAAGGCTATGTTGATTTGATTCAACTACATGTGTGAACATGTGCCAAGTCGAGTCACTCAATTCATTCAAAGGAGGATACCATCACATCATATCATATCATAATCATTCTAATAGCATGTTGGCACACAAGGTAAATCATTATAACTCAAAGCTAATTAAGCATGGCACAAGTAACTATAATCTCTAAATGTCATTGCAAATATGTTTACTTCATAATAGCTGACTCAGGAACGATGAACTCATCATATTTACAAAAACAAGAGAGGTCGAGTTCATACCAGCTTTTCTCATCCCAATAAGTTCATCATATATCGTCATTATTGCCTTTCACTCGCACGACCGAACGAAGTGTATAATAATAAGAATGCACATGCATTGGACTAAGCTGGAATCTGCAAGCATTCAACTCAAGAGAGAAGACAGGGTAATATGGGCTCTAAGTTAAATAAACATTCATGCATATAAGAGCCACTAAGCATTTTCAATATGGTCTTCTCGACCCCCAAAAGAAAGAAAAGAAAAAAAAAACTATTTACACGGGAAAGCTCCCAACAAGTAAGAAGAAGAACTAGAAATCTTTTTGGGTTTTCATTTTAATTCTACTACAAGCATGGAAATTAAACTAACTATTTTTTTGGTTTTTCTTAAGGTTTATCGAACACACAAGAAGAAAACTAGAAAAAGAAATTTAAACTAACATGGATAATACAATGAAAGAGTATGAGCACCGACGATTAGTGTGTGAACATGAATGTAAAGTCGGTGAGAAATACGTACTCCCCCAAGCTTAGGCTTTTGGCCTAAGTTGGTCTAGTACCAAGGACCGCCTGGCTGATATCCATAAGTGAAGCTGGGGTTGTATTGAGATGCGGAGGCGATCGCCTCCTGAGCGGCAGCGTGTTGGCGAACTGCCTCCATTCCTCTCTCATACTCATTTGCTTCCTCCCTGGTGACAACGTATCTTCCTCTTGCCTGATAATCAAAAAGGTAGGGGGAAGGAAGAGTAACAGGGACGACGTTGCGTCTGTCATAGATTAGTCGATAATGGAGGAATTGTTCATTCCTCTCAAGAAAATGATGATGGAACATAGCTTCTTTATCCAAATAAACAGGAGGTAAAATCATATCCCCCTCTCGTGGAGCTATATAAAGAAAGTTAGCCACACGGGTTGCATAAATTCCTCCAAATAAATCTCCCTTTCTACTATTATTTTGCAACCTACGTGCAACTATTGCCCCCAGGTTATAACCTTTATAACCTAACACAGCACTCTTGAGGATAGCAAGATCAGGAGCACACATGTGACATACTTCGTCCTTACCGTTAATGCATCTACCAATAAAGAGAGCAAAGTAATGTATAGAAGAAAAATGAATGCTCCCTATGGTAGCTTGTGCTACGTCCCTAGATTTTCCCACAGTAATACTAGCAAGAAAATCTCTAAATTCAGATTTGGGAGGATCATTAATATTACCCCACTGCGGGAGTTTGCAAGCAGTTGTGAAATCCTCTAAATCCATGGTATAAGATGTATCATAAATATCAAACATGACACTAGGAGAATTACGCGAACAGTTGTATCTAAACCTCCGCACAAAAGAATCGGTCAACTGATAGTACTGCGGACACTTATCTTGCAAGAAGTCCTCCATCTCGGCATTATGCACATATGCGTCAAATTCCTCCTTGAAGCCTGCTTCGACCATAAAATCATCGGAAGGCCACTCACAAGCCCGTACATTTGCGTCCCTCGGCAATTCAACGTCTTGCTCACGTATAGCAATCCTTGGCCCTTTCTTTGTCGAGGAACCTCCTTGGTACATTCTTCTAAACATATTTCTTTTTCTGAAAATTTCTGAAATTTTAGTAACTTCAAAATAAAAGTGCATAAAACTAGACAAGATTGATAGCAACTACTCCTACAAGTGCCTAGAGCCTATATCATGCATTGGAATTGCTTGGGACCTCAAAATTTTAACATGCAAGCTCAAGAACATGATCACCTATGCAGCAAAAATTTGCAATGAATAAAGCACTAGAACGAAAACTAATTGGGCCAATGGAGGAGTCACATACCAAGCAACAATCTCCCAAAGCAGTTTTGTGAATGGAGCTTTGAGCTAAGAGATCGAAAATCGCAGCAAGAAGAGCTAGAACTCGTGCTTGAGCTAGATGGGGATTTTTTTGGGTAGAAGATGAAGTGTGTGGGTGCTGGCTTAAGTGGAGGGGGCCACCAGGGGCCCACGAGACAGGGGGCGCGCCCTACAGGGGGGGCGCGCCCTCCTCTCTCGTGGCCTGGTGCTTGCCCCTTCTGTAGTGTTTTCAGTGCCTAAAATCCTCAAATATTCCAGAAAAAATCATACTAGATTTGCAGGGCATTTGGAGCAATTTTATTTTTCGGGCTATTTTTTAATGCATGGATAATTTAGAAAACAGACGGATAATACTATTTTTGCTTTATTTAATCTAAATAACAGAAAGTAAAAAGAGGGTACAGAAGGTTGTGCCTTCTAATTTCATCCATCTCGTGATCATCAAAATGAACCACTAACAAGGTTGATCAAGTCTTGTTAACGAACTCATTCCGAATAACACGGAACCAGAGAAATTTCGAATAACACTAAGTTACCTCAACGGGGATATGAAAATCCCCAACAATAAGAATATCATACTTTTTCTTGATAGTAGGGAGAGGAAATTCAAAACCTCCAAAAATGATAGTTGGAACTTTTCCAGATGAATTGATGCTATGAACTTGACATTGTTTCCTCGGGAAGTGTACCGTATGCTCATTACCATTAACATGAAAAGTGACATTGCCTTTGTTGCAATCAATAACAGCCCCTGCGGTATTAAGAAAAGGTCTACCAACGATAATAGACATACTATCGTCCTCAGGAATATCAAGAATAACAAAGTCCGTTAAAATAGTGACATTTGCAACCACAACAGGCACATCCTCACAAATACCGACAGGTATAGCAGTTGATTTATCAGCCATTTGCAAAGATATTTCAGTAGGTGTCAACTTATTCAATTCAAGTCTATGATATAAAGAGAGAGGCATAACACTAACACCGGTTATCCAAGATCACATAAAGCAGTTCTAACATAATTTCTTTTAATAGAGCATGGTATAGTTGGTACACCCGGATCTCCAAGTTTCTTTGGTATTCCACCCTTAAAAGTGTAATTAGCAAGCATGGTGGAAATTTCAGCTTCCGGTATCTTTCTTTTATTGGTGATGATATCCTTCATATACTTAGCATAAGGATTTACTTTAAGCATATCAGTTAAGCACATACATAAGAAAATAGGTCTAATCATTTCAGCAAAGCGCTCAAAATCCTCATCATCCTTTGACTTGGATGGTTTAGGGGGGAAAGGGCATGGGTTTCTGAACCCATGGTTCTCTTTCTTTACCGTGCTTCCTAGCAACAAAATCTCTCTTATCATAACGTTGATTCTTTGATTGTGGGTTATCAAGATCAACAGCAGGTTCAATCTCTACATCATTATCATTGCTAGGTTGCGCATCAACATGAACATTATCATTAACATTATCACTAGGTTCATGTTCATCACCTGATTGAGTTTCGGCATCAGAAATAGAAATATTATTGGGATTCTCAGGTGTGTCTACAGTAGGTTCATTAGAAGCATGCAAAGTTCTATCATTTTTCTTCTTCTTTTTATAAGAACTAGATGCCTCTAAATTATTTCTCTGAGAATCTTGCTCGATTCTCTTAGGGTGGCCTTCAGGATACAAAGGTTCCTGAGTCATTCTACCAGTTCTAGTGGCCACTCTAACAGCAAAGTCATTTTTATTATTTAGTTCATCAAGCAAGTCATTTTGAGCTCTAAGTACTTGCTCATCTTGAGTAGTAACCATAGAAGCATATTTGCTAACACGGTGAAGTTCATCTTTAACTCTAGCCAGATTATCACTTACGCGTCCTATTTCGAAAGCATTATTCTTTAACTCTCTACCAACATAAGCATTAAAACTTTCTTGCCTAGCCATAAAGTCAGCAAATTCATCTAAGCATGGGCTATGAAATTTAGTAGAGGGTATTTCAACTTTATCATATCTATAGAGAGAATTTACCTTTACTACCTGTGTCGGGTTATCAAGACAATGTGGTTCTTCAGGCGGTAAATTAAGACCATGTATTTCTTCAATAGGAGGTAAATTCTTAACATCTTCAGCTTTAATACCTTTTTCTTTCATTGATTTCTTTGCCTCTTGCATATCTTCAGGACTGAGAAATAAAACACCTCTCTTCTTCGGAGTGGGTTTAGGAAGAGGCTCAGGGGTTGGCTCAATTGGTTCAGGAATTACTTCAGGAACTGGCTCAGGAAGATTCCAATTAATTTCATTAGTCAACATATTATTCAATAATATTTCAGCTTCGTCGACTGTTCTTTCCCTGAAAACACAACCAGCACAACTATCCAAGAGGTCCTTGGAAGCATCGGTTAGTCCATTATAAAAGATATCAAGTTGTAGCGACCCGACCTCAGATGGTCAAGTCTATGTGCTTCTGTGTCATCCCTGGACCGGTAATGCTGACACACACAGTACTCGAAGGATTTATAAGCAGAGTAGCAATCACACACTTATTACATCGAATGTCTCAAAAGAGAACTTATTATAGTAATATGGCTTAAGGCCATCTAATGCGATAACAGCGGAAGGCTTGGAAGGTAAAGTGAGTCCATCAACTCCAACGGCATAACTGAGCTGCACGGCAACGACCTACGATCCTTACTCCTCGTCTGAAAAGTCTGCAACATAATACGTTGCAGCCCGAGAACGGGTCAGCACATGGAATATGCTGGCAATGTAACACATAGAGAGTAATGAAAGAATAAGCTATACTACATGCACATATGGCTGGTGGAAAGCTCTATGGTTACAGTTTTGCGAAAAGCCAATTTTTCCCTACATCAAAGGAATAAATTTTACTTTAACTATCATGGTGGTTGAAACATCATTGAGAAGGTACCCCCCAACTCAGATGATCCCAATTAAGGTAATTAACATCCCAGCAATATTAATTTAGAGTGATGAGATACATGTGAATACTCAAGTACTAGATACTCAGAATTGTCCATAACCGGGACACGGCTAACCATGATTAGATTGTACACTCTGCAGAGGTTTATGACTTTTCCCCACAAGACTCGATCGCCTCCGTTGGTTTCTCGCACTTCATGGTGTTTGAGAGACGGATGACCGAGACACGATCTTTCGTAAACATTAACTCTCTACTCCGGATAGATCATACCAAACCTATAAACCCACTACCTGCTGACCTACCTCTTCGAGAGCTTCACGTAACTTACTCAACTATGCTAGAGCCCATAATAGCTTGTGGCTGCACACGGAAGTTTTCTAGCATGAATAATCTCAGTTCCCTTTGAGCCTGGGTGGCGGTCCATAGGAAGATCACACGGGTACCCCGGGATTTCCAAAAAACAGACAACACCTGGGTTCCCAGTGCCTCAATCCACCCAGGATGTGTATTTAAGTTGCCACCTTAAAGTAAACCATTAATTAACAATCTCACATCTGTCGTGAATATCTCTCAAACCCAATCCACGTCTACGAGCATAGCATGGCAATATAAGCATAACGTAGAAGTAACTCCCAAGGGTTTGAAAGTAACAGGGCAATAGCTTCCTACCTCATCACCTACTTCCCAACCCACAAATTAATGACATCCTAATCATGCAATGTTTGAGGGTTGAAACTAATGCATAAAAACTGGGTAGGAAAAGATATGATCAAGTGTTACTTGCCTTCTCGACGATCCGTGAATCCTAGAGACTCAGAGTAACACGCAAGCACTCGGGAATTCTATCGCAAGCAAACAATACATACATAAGCATACAACAAAGATGCACAAATAAAACTTCAACTGAAAGAGGTTGACCGGAGAGTTCAACTTAAGAACTCCGGTTTGCAAAAAGAATCAAACCAAACGAAACAACGAAACTCAAACGGCGAAAGCAATAGGGTCTGTTTACTAATCTGAACTAGGGTCAAATTTTACAATTATAAAAACTGGTTTGAGTTGATTATTCGGAAATAGGGTTTCGATACGAAACTCCAGGCGCTTGAATCGCCTGATTCCGATAAACGAGCTTAAAAGATAAACATGTTTGAAAATTGATCTGAAATCGCGATCGAATAACCGCGGAATAATTGAATAAAAGAAAAACGACGAACGCTAAACGCATTTAACGTTCGTTAACAGAACTTAAACAGTGAACGCGTTCGTTAAAACGAGCAGACGAACGGACGCTTGTTAAATAAATAAACCGACGAAAATAAACCGATCTAAAAAAATGATCTAGGGTTTTAAAAAAACCAAGGGTTTCTTAAAAAACCGGCGGCGGGTTGGGTACCGGCGAGGCGCGTCCTGGCGAAGCGGGCGGTTCGCGGGTCCGGGTGGGGCGGGTCGGCGAGGGGCGGCGGCGACGGCGAAGGCGGCGGCGACGGGGGCTCCAAGCGGCTCGGGCTCGGCGCGGGCGGGTGGTGGTGGCGGGTGGTGGCGGAGTGGGCGGCGGCATTTAAAGGGGCGGGCGGTGGCTTGGGAAGGGCGCCGGGGTGGAGTCCGCTCGGACTCCTCGGCGTCCAGCGCCACACTGGCGGCGCTGGAGAGGGAGGCGGCGGCGCAGGCTTGGCTGGCTGGCTGGGCCTTTGGCCCGGTCCAAGGGTCCGTTTTTTTTAAATCATTCCGCCAAAAGAAAAATTCCTAGAAAAATAAATAAAAATCTAAAAATTCCAAAATAAGTTTTCTCCGTCTAAATAAAATATTTAGAACTGGATGAACTTTTCTTGGCCCATAAAATGCAACTTTTAAAGCATGCAATTTTTTCTAGTACAAATAAAATTCCAAATAAGTTAAAATAAAATCCCAAAAATGATTTTAACATTTTCCTCCGTTATTTCAATTATTTTGGAGAAGTCATATTATCTCCCTCATTTATTTTAAACTTGAAATATTTTTCCGGAGAGAAAATAATTAAAATCCAATATCCTCGACTTTCATTGATTGATAAAATTCAATGTGAAAATCGAAAATCCCCAACTCTCTCCGAGGGTCCTTGAGTTGCTTAGGATTTTCGAGGATAGCAAATGAATATGCAATAAAATATGATATGCATGGATGACCTATGTATAACATGCCAAATTGAAAATTTGGGATGTTACAAACCTACCCCTTAAGATGAATCTAGCCCTCGAGATTCGGGTTGGCTAGAAAATAGGTGCGGATGGTCCTTGCGAATATCATCTTCTCGCTCCCTGTGGCTTCCTCCTCGGTATGGTGACTCCAATCGAACTTTGCAAAACTTGATCACCTTGTTGCGAGTGACTCGCTATCAAACTCCAAAATCTTTCTGGCTTCTCCTCATAAGTTAGATTATCATTCAGCTGAATCGCCTCCAAAGGTACTGTATCGTTCAACGGTATGTCGGCCATCTCAGCGTGGCACTTCTTCAGTTGTGATACGTGAAACACATCATGAACTCCTGACCGTCCTTCAGGTAACTCCAGCTTGTAGGCAACTTCTCCCATTCGTTCCAAAACACGATACGGTCCCACAAATCTTGGGGCTAACTTTCCTTTTACTCCAAAACGTTTTAATCCCCTCAGGGGTGATACTCGCAGATATACTCTGTCTCCGATTTCATAGATTACTTCCTTGCGTTTTGAATCTGCGTAACTCTTCCGCATCTAGACCGAGCAATCTTTAGCTTTGCTCTCGATCAGTTTAACCTTCTCCTCTGAGTCTTTGATCAAGTCTGGTCCAAACAACCGACGGTCTCCAACCTCGTCCCACATCAATGGTGTTCTACATCTGCGCCCATACAGAGCTTGAACGGTGCCATCTTCAAACCGGCTCGGTAGCTGTTGTTGTATGAGAATTCTGCGACGGCAAATTGTCATCCCAACTAGATCCATAATCTAGCGCATGTGCTCTCAACATGTCCTCCATAATCTGATTGACTCTCTGTCATCCATCCGTCTGCGTGGATGGAATGCGTACTAAACTCCAATCTGGTACCCAAAGTCCGTGTAGCTGATGCCAAAACTTTGAAGTAAACTGTGTTCCTCTATCGACACGACACTCCTTGAACTCCATGCAAACATACAATCCTTGTCATATATATCTTGGCCAACTTTGCACTTGTATAAGTTGTTTTCACGGGATGAAGTGAGCTACTTTGGTCAACCGATCCACTACTACCCATATTGAATCATATCCTGCTTTGGTTCGGGTAATCCGTGATAAAATCCATGCCAAGTTTGTCCCACTTCCATTCGGTATTGGCATAGGCTGCAACAGTCCTGCTGGCTTTTGATGCTCGGCCTTCACTCTCGCATACATCACAAACAGCTACATACTCGCAATATCCTTTTTCATACCAGTCCACCAGAAACGTTCCTTCAAGTCCAAATACATCTTGGTGTTTCCGGGGTGAATCGAGTATGGTGAGTCATGAGCCTCTTTAAGTATTAACTTCTTGATCTCCAAATTGTAGGGCACATAAATCCGATCCTCAAACCACAAGGTATCGTGCTCATCCTCGCGAAAACCTTTGGCTTTTCCCTTGCCCATATTTTCCTTTATCTCAGCAATCTCTTTATCCTCCTTCTGAGCTTCTCGAATCTTGTCTAACAAGGTCGACTGAACCTCCATTGTTGCAAGAAAACCTCTTGGAACAATCTCCAACTGTAGTTCCATAATATCCTCTGCTAACTCCTTTGGTAGTCCTCTACCCTTAAGGATATTGGCATAACTTTTCCGACTTAAAGCGTCTGCTACAACGTTGGCTTTTCCTGGATGATAGTGTAGCTTCATATTGTAATCCTTTATAAGCTCCAGCCATCTCCTCTGTCTGAGGTTCAACTCCTTCTGTGTGAAAATGTACTTCAAACTCTTATGATCCGCGTACACATCACAACGGTTTCCCATGAGATAATGTCTCCAGGTCTTCAACGCATGTACTACAGCTGCTAACTCTAAATCATGCGTGGCATGGTTTAACTCATGAGGCTTCAGTTGTCGTGAGGCATACGAAACAACTTTTCCTTCCTGCATAAGAACACATCCAAGTCCCAAGCGAGAGGCATCACAATACACTTGAAACTCCTTATGTATATCTGGCAATGTCAGCACTGGGGCTGTAGTCAACCGTTTCTTCAACTCTTGGGAGCTTGTCTCACAGTCCTCTGTCCATTTGAAATTGGTATCCTTCTTTAACAACTCTGTCATTGGTTTAGCAATCTTGGAAAAATTCTCAATAAATCTCCGATAATATCCTGCCAGTCCAAGGAAACTGCGAATCTCGCTGACTGAAGTGGGTGCCAACCATTCAAAGGATCGACTGAATTTTATCGATCTACTGCTATACCCTCTCCTGATATAACATGCCCAAGAAATCCAACTTCCTTCAACCAAAACTCACACTTGCTGAATTTGGCATATAACTGGTGTTCCCTGAGTTTCTCAAGAACCAAACATAGGTGTTCTGCGTGCTCCTCTTCGTTCTTCGAGTAAACCATAATATCATCGATAAACACCACAACAAACTTGTCCAAATATTCCATGAACACTTTGTTCATCATACTCATAAAATAGGCAAGGGCGTTAGTCAGTCCAAACGACATGACCGTATACTCATATAATCCATATCGAGTGGTGAACGCTGTCTTTGGTATATCCTTTTCTCGGATCTTCAACTGATGGTATCCTGATCGTAGATCGATCTTAGAAAACACCTTAGCTCCTTGCAACTGATCAAACAGATCATTAATCATCGGTAAGGGATACTTGTTCTGTATCGTTACTTCATTCAACGCTCGGTAATCAACAACCATCCTCAGGGTTTTATCCTTCTTCTCCACCAAAAGTACTGGTGCTCCCCAAGGCGATGAACTTCTTTGAATGTAACCTTTCTCCAATAACTCCTTGATCTGCTTCTTAATTTCTTCCAGATCATTTGCGGGCATCCGATAGGGTCTCTTTGATATTGGCCCTGTACCTGGTATTAGTTCTATCAGAAACTCGATGTCTCGATCCGTGGCATGCCCGTAACTCTTAGGAAAAACATCTGGATAATCCCTCACTCTGTGTACTTCCTCTTGCACAACTCCCGTGAGGGTATTCACTTGGCTCCTCCTAGGCACATGCCTAGATACATACTTAATCCTTTTTCCCTCTGGGGTGGTAAGATAAATTGACTTGCTAGCACAGTCAATACTTCCTCCAAACTTCGACATCCAATCCATACCTAATATCACATCCAATCCTTGTGACTCCAAGATAATTAGGTCAGACGGAAAAACATGTGTGCCAATGATTAGGGGTAACTGGGTGCACCATCTGCTAGCCATATACTCTGCTCCAGGCGAGCTCACTAAAAAAGGGTCCTAAGGGTCTGGGTTGGTAACTTACAATTATCCACAAATCCCCTTGATATGCATGAATGTGATGCACCAGTATCGAAAAGAACAATAGCGGTAAATGACTGAACCACAAACTTACCTATTACCGCATCCGGCTGCTCTTCAACTTCCTCCACGTTAACGTGGTTCACTTGTCCTTTGTTGAATGGATTGGGCTTCTTCCCAGTGCTCCCATTTCCGTTTCCATTCTTTCCTTCAGGGCAGTCATTGGCATAGTGCCCTGTTTTCCCGCACTTAAAGCAAATAACTTGGCTTAAGTCCCTCTTGGCGGGTGTAGCTGGGTTAGAGCGATTTTGATTATTGTTGGCTCCATTCCCATTCACATTCTTCGCACCATTATGCGATCCTCCTCCAGTATGGTTATGTACTCCATGGTTATGAACTAGTCCTCCCGAGTTCGGGGTTAAGCGAGGTTTCTGGTGAGCTCCTGAGTTATACTTCCCTTGTCCATACTTCCTCTTACGATTCTCAATTTGTTGCTGCTTTCCTTCAATCATTAGGGCCTTATCTACCAACTCCTGGTAGTTGTTGAAAGTTGCCACCATCAGCTGCATACTCATCTCATCATTCAGCCCTTCCATGAACTTCTCTTGCTTCGCGGCATCCGTGGCCACATCATCAGGGGCATAGCGTGATAACTTGCTAAACTCATCCACGTACTGGGCCACAGTATGGTTCCCATGGCGTAAGTTGCGGAACTCACGCTTCTTTATCTGCATGGCTCCAGTTGAAACATGGGCCATGCGGAAAGCTTGTTGGAACTGGTCCCAAGTGACATTGGCTATAGGAAAAGTAGCTGTGTAATTCTCCCACCTTGCGGCTGCTGGTCCATCCAATTGATGTGCGGCAAAGCGCACTCTTTCAGCATCCGTGCATCCTGCGGTGGTTAACTCCCTTCCAATACGGCGTAACCAGTCATCTGCAACTATTGGCTCGATGCTACTGGAAAACACCAGCGGTTGTAACCTTAGAAAACGGGCTAAATTGTGCACTGGCGGTGGGTTGTTGTTGTTGTTGTTGTTGTTGTTGTTGTTGTTGTTGTTGTTGTTGTTGTTGTTGTTGTTGTTGTTGTTGTTGTTGGCTTTGCCCTGGTTCTGAACTAGCAGTTGCATCAAGGTATTCTGCTGTTGGATCAACTGAGTGAGCTCCGGTGGGAAAGCAAAACCGAGGTCACGTCTCGGAGGCATCTGAGGGTTTAGAGGGGAGAGATTAGAAATAGAAAGAGGTCTAGTGAGAAAACACTACCCATATGCACATGAGGCAAACACACATTCATTCAATCAAGCAAGCAAGGGCATACAAAATGATCTAGGACTATCGCATAAGTGCTCAACTACTACTAGCTACATGGGGGAAAATACTACTAATATTTGGTGGTCATCTAGAAATTTTGATCGGTGGAAGACTCCATAATGTCTGCTCCAGCTTCGTCTTCATAGTCATCATCACTTGGATCTGAGTCGGTGTCGCCGATGATGATGTAGTTGTCCGGACAAGCGGGTCTTCTTCCTCTTCTTGCTCTTCTTCCTTGGGTGCTGGTCCTCCCATGAAGACTCCAATCTTCTTGACTAGGTCGTCATTCTTCTCCAAGAGTATCTTGATTTATTCCTCATATCCATCGCGGTAGACTTGAGTTCTTCCTCCAATTCGATGATCTTAGTTTTCGCCTTTTTCAAATCCAGCATGTCTGCGCACATCTGGTTCTCATGACGTCGAATGTGCTGGTTTAGCTCCTGGATGTAAGCTGCAATGGATCTATCCTTCTTGGTGCTAATTACTTCCCATTGCTCGTCTCGGCGCCCACATATTTGGTATATGGTGTCTTTAAGCTCCTTATTGTAGACTTCTCCAATGCGTCCCATCGTAATGTGAGCTGCCATACTCTTTCCTAAGCTCCATGTTGGTGAATTGAAAACACATACTATGGGCTCCGCGCTTGGTGCAAACGACCTTCCGGGAACTAGAGCTTGAATCTTCCAGCATTCTTCTTCTGGTAAGGTGGCGTTGTACGTCCCGGTGAAGCTTGGTATTCCAATATTCAGGTACCTAGTGACTTCCTTCAAGTGGCGTCCGAAAGGTGTGTCTTCATCCGGTTGGGCAAACTTGTATTTCATCTCCGTCATCCTAAAGAGTGGAAAAAGGAGAGAGGTCAGAAATGAGTAGAGAAGAGTGATCTATGGTTTTATCTTAGTGGCCGTTTCCTACACTCAGCGTGTGCTCTGATACCATCTTGTAGCGACCCGACCACAGATGGTCAAGTCTCTGTGCTTCTGTGTCATCCCTGGATCGGTAATGCCGACACACACAAGATCAAGGATTTATAAGCGAGTAGCAATCACACACATATTACATCGAATGTCTCAAAAGAGAACTTATTACAATAATATGGCTTAAGGCCATCTAATGCGATAACAGCGGAAGGCTTGGAAGGTAAAGTGAGTCCATCAACTCCAACGGCATAACTGAGCTACACGGCGACGACCTACGATCCTTACTCCTCGTCTGAAAAGTCTACAACATAATTCGTTGCAGCCCGAGAACGGGTCAGCACATGGAATATGCTGGCAATGTAACACATAGAGAGTAATGAAAGAATAAGCTATACTACATGCACATATGGCTGGTGGAAAGCTCTATGGTTACAGATTTTGTAAAAGCCAATTTTTCCCTACATCAAAGGAATAAATTTTACTTTAACTATCATGGTGGTTGAAACATCATTGAGAAGGTACCCCCCAACTCAGATGATCCCAATTAAGGTAATTAACATCCCAGCAATATTAATTTAGAGTGATGAGATACATGTGAATACTCAAGTACTAGATACTCAGAATTGTCCATAACCGGGGACACGGCTAACCATGATTAGATTGTACACTCTGCAGAGGTTTGTGCACTTTTCCCCACAAGACTCGATCGCCTCCGTTGGTTTCTCGACTTCATGGTGTTTGAGAGACGGATGACCGAGACACGCCTTTCGTAAACATTAACTCTCTACTTGGATAGATCATACCAAACCTATAAACCCACTACCTGCTGACCTACCTCTTCGAGAGCTTCACGTAACTTAGTCAACTATGCTAGAGCCCATAATAGCTTGTGGCTGCACACGGAAGTTTTCTAGCATGAATAATCTCAGTTCCCTTTGAGCCTGGGTGGCGGTCCATAGGAAGATCACACGGGTACCCCGGGATTTTCAAAAAACTGACAACCTTGGGTTCCCAGTGCCTCAATCCACCCAGATGTGTATTTAAGTTGCCACCTTAAAGTAAACCATTAATTAACAATCTCACATCTGTCGTGAATATCTCTCAAACCCAATCCACGTCTAACGAGCATAGCATGGCAATATAAGCATAACGTAGAAGTAACTCCCAAGGGTTTGAAAGTACCAGGCAATAGGTTCCTACCTCATCATCTACTTCCCAACCCACAAATTAATGACATCCTAATCATGCAATGTTTGAGGTTGAAACTAATGCATAAAAACTGGGTAGGAAAAGATATGATCAGTGTTACTTGCCTTGTCGACGATCCGTGAATCCTAGAGACTCAGAGTAACACGCTCGCACTCCGGGAATTCTATCGCAAGCAAACAATACATACATAAGCATACAACAAAGATGCACAAATAAAACTTCAACTGAAAGAGGTTGACCGGAGAGTTCAACTTAAGAACTCCGGTTTGCAAAAAGAATCAAACCAAACGAAACAACGAAACTCAAACGGCGAAAGCAATAGGGTCCGTTTACTAATCTGAACTAGGGTCAAATTTTACAATGATAAAACTGGTTTGAGTTGATTATTCGAAAGAGGGCTTCGATCTGAAACTCCAGCGCTTGAATCGCCTGATTCCGATAAACGAGCGAAAAGATAAACAGGTTTGAAAATTGATCCAAATCGCGATCGAATAACCGCGAATAATTCGAATAAAAGAAAAACGACGAATCGCTAAACGAACGAAGGTTCGTTAACAGAACAAACAGTGAACGCGTTTCGTTAAAGCGAACAGACGAACGGACGCTCGTTAAATAAATAAACCGACGAAAATAAACCGATCTAAAAACGATCTAGGGTTTTTAAAAAACCGAAGGTTTTCTTAAAAAAAACGGCGGCGGGTTCGGGTACCTCCGGCGAGGCGCGTCCGTGGCGAAGCGGGCTCAGCGGTCCGGTGGGCGGGGTCGGCGAGGGTGGCGGCGACGGCGAAGGCGGCGGCGCGGCGCTGGGCTCGGGCGGCTCTGGCTCAGGGGGGGTGGTGGTGGCGGGTGGTTGCGGGGGGGCGGCGGCATTTAAAGGGGCGGGCTGGCGGTGGCTTGGGAAGGGCGCCAGGGGAGAGTCGGCTCGGACTCCCCTCGGCCAAGCGCGCCACGCACGGTGTGCTGGAGAGGGAGGCGGCGGCACTCGTGGCCGGCTGGCTCGGCTGGGCCTTTAGCCCGGTCGAGCGGGTCCGCTTGCTTTTTTTAAATCATTCCGCCAAAAGAAAAATTCCTAGAAAAATAAATAAAATCTAAAAATTCCAAAATAAGTTTTCTCCGCCTAAATAAAATATTTAGAACTGGATGAACTTTTCTTGGCCCATAAAATGCAACTTTTAAAGCGTGCAATTTTTTCTAGGACAAATAAAATTCCAAATAAGTAAAAATAAAATCCCAAAAATGATTTTAACATTTTTCCTCCGTTATTTCAATTATTTTGGAGAAGTCATATTATCTCCCCTGATTTATTTTAAACTTGAAATATTTTTCCGGAGAGAAAAATAATTAAAATCGAATATCCCCGACTTTCATTGATTGATAAAATTCAAATGTGAAAATCGAAAAATCCCCAACTGTCTCCGAGGTTCCTTGAGTTGCTTAGGATTTTCGAGGATAGCAAATGAATATGCAATAAAATATGATATGCATGGATGACCTATGTATAACATGCCAAATTGAAAATTTGGGATGTTACACAAGTATTTCATTTTTCTTAAGAGGATGATCAGGCAAAGCATTAAGTAATCGGAGAAGCCTCCCCCAAGCTTGTGGGAGACTCTCTTCTTTGATTTGCACAAAATTATATATTTCCCGCAAGGCAGCTTGTTTCTTATGAGCAGGAAAATATTTAGCAGAGAAATAATAAATCATATCCTGGGGACTACGCACACAACCAGGAGCAAGAGAATTATACCAAGTCTTAGCATCACCCTTTAAAGAGAACGGAAATATCTTAAGGATATATAAATAGCGAGACTTCTCATCATGAGTAAACAAGGTGGCTATATCATTCAACTTGGTAAGATGTGCCACAACAATTTCAGATTCAAGGCCATAAAAAGGATCTGATTCAACTAAAGTAATAATATCAGGATCAACAGAGAATTCATAATCCTTATCAGTAACACAGATAGGTGAAGTCGCAAAAGCAGGATCAGGTTTCATTCTACCATTAAGAGACTGATGCTTCCATTTAGCTAATAATTTCTTAAGATCATTTCTATCATTGCAAGCAAGGATTCAAGAGTAGCTCTTTCATTCATAACATAACCCTTAGGAAAAACAGGTAAAACATAATCATTGGGGGAACCTTCATCATCACTATCATCAGTAATAGGGTCTTCAGTAATTTCATCCCCTCTAACTCTAGCAAGTTGTTCATCTAGAAATTCACCTAATGGCAAAGTAGTATCACGCACAAAAGTAGTTTCATCATGCATAGCAGAAGTGGCATCATCAATAACATGCGACACATCAGAACTCATAGCAGTAGCAGGTTTAGGTGTCGCAAGCTTACTAATAACGGAAGGAGAATCTAGTGCAGAGCTAGATGGCAGTTCCTTACCTCCTCTCGTAGTTGAGGGCAAAATAGTAGTTCGGTCGTCTTTCAAGTTCTTCATAGTGATCAACAGATATAAATCCCAAGTGACTCAGAGAATAGAGCTATGCTCACTGGCAACGGCGCCAGAAATTAGTCTTGATAACCCACAAGTATAGGGGATCGCAACAGCTTTCGAGGGTAGAGTATTCAACCCAAATTTATTGATTCGACACAAGGGGAGCCAAAGAATATTCTTGAGTATTAGCAGCTGAGTTGTCAATTTAACCACACCTGGATAACTTAGTATCTGCAGCAAAATGTTTAGTAGCAAAAGTGGTATGATAATAGTAACGGTAGCAAAAGTAAAGATAAATATTTTGGGTTTTGTAGTAGTTGTAACAAAGAGTAACGGAAAAGTAAATAAGCGAAGAACAATATATGAAAAGCTCAGAGGCAATGGATCGATGATGGATAATTATGCCGAATGTGATTCCTCATGCAATAGCTATAACATAGGGTGATATAGAACTAGCTCCAATTCATCAATGTAATGTAGGCATGTATTCGTAAATAGTCATACGTGCTTATGGAAAAGAACTTGTATGACATCTTTTGTCCTACCCTCCCGTTGAAGCGGGTCCTAAGCGAAACTAAGGGATAATAAGGCCTCCTTTTAATAGAGAACCGACCAAAGCATTAACACATAGTGAATACATGAACTCCTCAAACTACGGTCATCACCGAGAAGTATCCCGATTATTGTCACTTGGGGTTGTCGGATCATAACACATAATAGGTGACTATAGACTTGCAAGATAGGATCAAGAACACACATATATTCATGAAAACATAATAGGTTCAGATCTGAAATCATGGCACTCGGGCCCTAGTGACAAGCATTAAGCATAGCAAAGTCATAGCAACATCAATCTCGTAACATAGTGGATACTAGGATCAAACCCTATCAAAACTAACTTGATTACATGGTAAATCTCATCCAACCCATCACCGCCCAGCAAGCCTACGATGGAATTACTCACGCACGGCGGTGAGCATCATGAAATTGGTGATGGAGGATGGTTGATGATGACGACAGCGACGAATCTCTCTCCGGAGCCCCGAAGGACTCCAGATCAGCCTCCCGAGAGAGATTAGGGCTTGGCGGCGGCTCCGCGTCGTAAAATGCGATGAAACTTTCTCTGATTTTTTCTCCCGAGACGGAATATATGTAGTTGGAGTTGAGGTCGGAGGAGGTCCAGGGGCCCACGAGATAGGGGGGCGCGCCCCCCTGTCTCGTGGACAGGCCCTGGCCACCGTGTATTTCTTTCGCCCTATAATTCTTATAAATTCCAAAAAGTGCCTCCGTGATTTCTGTGACATTCCAAGAATTTCTCTTTTCTACACATAAAACAACATCATGGTAGTTCGTGAAAACAGCGTCACCAGGTTAGTTTCATTCAAATCATGCAAGTTAGAGTCCAAAACAAGGGCAAAAGTGTTTGGAAAAGTAGATACGTTGGAGACGATCAAGCATGGCCTAACAAAGCGGAGGGGAGCGGTGAGCGCAGAGCGACGTGGGCGCCAGGGGAGCGGGGTGGGCGAGCGCGAAGTGGTCGGCGGAGCGGGCGCAGCCACAAGACGGCAGGCAGTAGGGGAGCCGGGCGGGCGGTTAGGGAGGCGCCATGGCGAGGCCCGAGGCGAGCAGCAGGGGAAGCCCGAGAGCAGGGGCCACGACGCGGGAGACACAGCCTTGCCGCCGTGGGGCACGCGCGGGGCAAGGCGCGAGCACGGCGCGGCCAATGAGTAGGGGACGGCTGGGGCGTGCGCGGATGCGTTCGAAGAGGCGTAGGGGATGAGCGAGGCGGCGGCCGGAGCGACGGCGGTGGTGGATCTGGGGCTACAGGGCGCGGCATTGCGAGCCGTTGGTCTCGTCGGCCTCCTAGCAGTGCCAGGAACACACTGGGAACACTGGTTCGGGCAGAGGAGCATGGGGTGCTCGACCCCCGTCGGCCATGGCGAACAGTGGAGTTCGGTGCTCGCGGACGCCGGTGATATGGCATGAATCCGAGGGGGAAGCAGAGGGGAAAGGAAGAGGGGCTCACAGTGAGCCTGTAGATGAGCAAGGTGGGCTCGGGGAGGGCTCGACGTTGCCGGAATCGATGACGAAGTTCGTTGGGCCGAGGAAGAAGGCGATGTCACAGGGCTTGATGCAGGGGCTCCAAGGTTGACCCCGTCCATGTAGTTGACGTAGCCAACAACGTCGCAGCAACTGGACATGGCCTCAAGCGCCGGAGAGCTTGGTGGCTACGAGATCGACGGGGTGACGACGATGGAAGCGCTCGGCCTTGCGAGAGAGAGAGAGCAAAGCGAGAGGGGGAAGGGGATCTGGGTGCTAGGGTTTCGGGGAGGGAGAGAGGGGTGTCCGGGGGGTACTAGTAGGCGGGGGGGGCATGGATGCCCGGCGCGTGTCCACGACTAGCCATGGTGCCGTGGATGCGTTGCCACGATCCCCCCTGATGAATAGAGGAGGGGGACGGCAGCAAGTGGGCCGACCTTGTGGCTAAGGCCCAGGGAGAAAGCTGGGGGGCCTTCTTCTTTACTTTGAAATCCTTTTCTATCCTTTTCTCTTTTGTTTTCTTTCCTTTGTGTTTTATATTTACTTTTAGCACTAAACCATTTTTTTGAAAAAATGTGTGGCTGGTCTCCAAAATCAGTAAGCAATATCCCTCACTGCCACAAAAAGTTTAAACCCAAATAAAATAGTTTAGTATTTATAGTTAATAAAAGGCATTTACTTAATCTCTTATGCTACTATTTATTTATTTTTGAGCATTAAAATATTTTATAAAAATGTGGATTCTCCACCAATATTACCAAGGGATCATTTGTCACATCCGGAACATTTTGGTTTTAATATTTGAAGACTTTTGTTGCCAGACTTGACTTCAAATTTGATTTCAAACATGATTTGAATCATCGCGAGTTTACCAACAGTAATCGTGGTGACGTGTCATCATTAGTAGGGTATTATTATAGCTTAGTTATCCGGACGTTACAATTCTCCTCCACTACAAGAAATCTCGTCCTGATATTTAAGAGGTAGAGTAAGGGGGAAAGGTCTGGTTTCGAAATTCTAACGAATCTTCTCAGTCTTGGTTGCTCTTATCGAAGAGGTCGATCCACTACGTTGATGTCTTCATCTCTCTGCTTCAGGTCATCATGATGAAGTCGATGTCCTATCTTCGGCAACTCCAACGTACTTACGGTAGAATAAGGCGGGGTTATCCCGGGGAGACGGACCTCTGCAAGGTTGACTATCTGGTAGCTAACATCGGGGAAGGTGGCAGAACTTAACTCTCAAACTAAAACTCAAGAAAATATCGAGAGTAAAGTAAGAAGGTACCATAAGAAGTTTCAAGCGGGTAGGCAATCGTTCGATGCCTGAAACAGGGAGTAAAAGGGGTTCTTAGCAACGGGAATAAGTATCGTGTCTAATACCAGAATCGATGATCTCATCGGAAGGTGGCTCGTGAATTACAAACGAGGCCACGCGGGAGGAATAACTTTGGGAACAGGGGGTGTACAGGAGAGTCAGGTTTCGATCCTGGGACCTATGGGTTATGGGCCCACCATGTGTGTTAAAAGTAGGAAGGGCGATGTCATGCTGTATGATCACGCTAGCGAGGCATGCCGGAGAATAGCCTGTTAGTTGTGTCGGCAACAACATCGGTACCAAGGGCGAGGGACGAAGAGAACCATTTTCCTGCTCGTTAAACGAGGCGGACCAATAGGCAAAGTTCTCGTCCATCGGTGGCTACCGGAATGTCATCAACAATAGTAACAACGTCTTGCTGACAGAGTACACCGAGGTGTTTTCATAATCAGGGGAATATTACCGCTTAGATCATATAGATCACAAGAAAGGTTAAACCAAACAATGGAAAGGAAAATATGATTATCAGAGTAATCAGAACAATGGAAAGGAAAATGTGTTTAAACACATATTTCAAGGGTATATCCTTCCCAAGGACAAGCAGAGCATGATATCCATGGCAGGATATAAAGTAGAAAACCCTTCAGGAAAGGGGAGAGAAATTTCATAACATTACCCATACAATGGTGTTTGGATAATTGATCAAGAAATATTTAGCATTGGGCTTCAAATGTTCTTGTTGAAAATCGGAGTACCATAGACATGCTTCGAGATAGCATTGACATGGTCTTCAAGCAAAGATCGAACTTGGATACACAAAGGATTCATCAGGAACAACTTATAGTATAAGTCTTGCAATTTCCTCATGGAAGAATGGTTAACCTTGCTAAAGAGGAAACTATAATAATAGGGCCTCCGGCCAGGTATGGTAGGCATGACACCACCTTACCGGGTCATATAAAGACCAATGTTAAAACTCTTGGAAATATGTTCCAACCATCGTATCTGGCCGAGATTCAGATCTGATTGGTGGCAGGATACCTCAGACTCAGGATGCCTGAGAAGAAGAGGTGCAACACAAATAGACGAGATGACATTGTAGATTCTCGGGAAATGAACTATGGAAGCGAGTTCTGAAACAAGAGTTCATCACTAAACCAAGGAGAGGATGAGGAGGTAGCTGATGGACTCAGCGACAATTCATCGAGATTTCCCTAAAGATGGATTTCCACAACTATGTGAATCCAGGAGATAACATTAGTCAGATCAAATGATATAATGATGTAGGTTCGAGGGAAACATAGACAATTGAACAATGATAGAAGGGTGCACCCAGGAATCTGGACTAGGTAGCACGGTCAATGTTCGAATGATGATTCAATAAGCAATAGTCTTAGAATGAAACTATAGACCAATAACTTCAATGCAATAGGGTTGATAGAAGTATAGAATTTACACATCACAGACCATTTGTCGATATTTCGGTTAGAGAAAACACGGGGACCAGGAAAGGAATGGTGATGGTAATAAGTATCACTTGTATCAAGAATTCTTAAGAGGTGGTGAAGTTCTCACGACATTCCTGACATAAAAGATGATAACACTCTGTGGTAGAACATAACATAAGTTGGATTGCAAGGAACTCAAGGTACAACACAAAACATGAACAAGTTTGTGTTGGAGGGAAAGCAATAAAGTTTTCGATGATAACACCATTCATCGAGGGGCAAGAATGGTATTTATCATCATGGGTTCGATAGATATCCTAGAAGAGCTCAGAATGTTGATGATGATCACGACTCATTTGTCGCGAGATTTCATTAAGATGTAATCGATCGGCAACGACATCAAGTCAAAGGAATGATGAAGCGAAAGGTTATTAGAACCAAGGGTACGACACAAACTCGAAATCAAGCTTGTTGTTCAAGGCGAAATGATACGACGAGGAAGATCGACGTAAGAATAGCTCATCGTCGAAAGTTGCGCTCCGGGAATAAGGACCAGGTAGCACAGATAAAATTAGCACGATAATGATATAGCCAATCAGGCTAGGAATGACGTGATCGGGTACAAACTCGTAAGTAAAGAAGATTACTAAAAGTTGTTGAACCATTGCTCGGACTCGATTCAGTTATCCGTGTCTTTGGGTGTTTAATAACTAAGAGCCTGTGAAAAATTGGAATCAGTGAGAATGTAGTACTTGATGAAGAACTCATAAGAAGTTATGCAGTTCCATGATAATCTTGAGATACCAGGGGGGTAATACTCGACAACTGATCAAAGTAGAGGTTGGACTAGGTTATTGCTCTGCAGAAGACAAGTGCTTAAACTTGTCCGAGAAATTGGATCAAATAAGAACAATATGGTCGGAAACCACGATTGCAAAAGACCAAATCCCAGATATGAGATGAAATTATATCAAGGGGATAATTATTGTTACAAGAAGCTTCCATGACAAGATCTACATCGTGTCCATGGGCATGAACACGAAGTTCAAGGTCGACTCCCACTTCTCCAATGCACAACTTTTCATTCACTTCCCGCTTTTGAAGAAGTTGTAGGTGTTGAAATTTTATCTGACGAAAAGCCAGTAGAGTATAACTCGTGAAAACTCTCGAATTCCCACAGATTAAGGAAGGCATAGGTTCAACCCATCGGGGCATCTTAGAAACATATACCACAAACTTAAAGAGTAAATAACACAAGCTCGAAGGTAGAGCATGGTTGGCCAAATCCAAGAACAGGATTTACTAATGGCATTATGTATCAGGGAAAGAACTTCCCAAGTGATTGAATAGGAAGGACGCTGTCGGATAAAACCCAACAAAGGTTTCGGTGGTCCTCAAGGGATCTGATGTGAGCATCGGTACTCAACCAGAGGAAGAAACAATTCAAAGTCATTGGATTATAGAAACAACTGGCTAATTCAAAGCTCACATTTAAAGGAATTACGATTTCCAAATCAAAGGATGAGAAAAAACGCTCTGATTAAGGATGGATAAGTTGAGTAAGCTTAGGGGTAAAATCGACAACAATTTGATTGGTCGAGATTCAGGTCATGTTTAAAATGACGTCTGAGCCGAAAGGATGAGTTCTAGGATCTGATTGAGGATTGTGAGCATTCACAACATTTTGAATCAACAACCTCAAAATGATAATGACAAGGGATACCAATATGATTACGAGACTTATGGGATTAACCATAATACAAGCAAGCAAGAATTTCAAGAGCAATAGGCTGCTTGGGAGTTTTGGAAGTTCAAATAGCATTTCAAAGATTTTTGTGAATTAGTTGAATCAACTAGGGATGAGTGGATACTCGGTAAGTGCGAGAATTATTCGTAGGGGTATTCAGGTGACAAAGAACAGCAAGGAACTAAGCTCAAAGGATTCTTGGAACAACAGAGAGAATTTCGGGGTATCTTGTACTAACAAGATCAACTGGGAAACATTGTATGAATGGCGAGTATACGTGATTATCCATAGGGGTTTATCGATGGAAGGGAATTGCAAAAGCGATGGCACAAAGTATCGAGGGAACATCGGAGAGTAAATTCAGAATCTTCTAGTGCATCAGGCGATCACCTGTATCGAGTGGCTCTCCGGGAGGAAGTAGCTACGAGAACCTAGAGTTAGATTTAATATAATCTTTTAAACCGAATAGAAGAGAGATCAGAGTCCCAGAGTATAGACGCGGAGTAAAAGATCCTAATACCACCCAATGGCGACGTGGGCCCATGAGCCACACAGCCATGTTAGTAAAACAATTTTCATCGACTAGACTCGACTTTGGCCAAGGAGTTTGGAAGGGGGATTCCTACAGGTAGTCGGCTCTGATACCAACTTGTGACGCCCCCGATTCAATCGTACACTAGTCATGCACGCAAACGTGTACGATCAAGATCAGGGACTCAGGGGAAGATATCACAACACAACTCTAAAAACATAATTAAGTCATACAAGCATCATAATACAAGCCAGGGGCCTCGAGGGCTCGAATACAAGTGCTCGATCATAGACAAGTCAGCGGAAGCAACAATATCTGAGTACGACATAAGTTAAACAAGTTTGCCTTAAGAAGGCTAGCACAAACTGAGATACAGATTGAAAGAGGCGCAGGCCTCCTGCCTGGAATCCTCCTAGACTACTCCTGGTCGTCGTCAGCGGCCTCACGTAGTAGTAGGCACCTCCAGTGTAGTAGTGTTCATCGACGGTGGCGTCTGGCTCCTGGGCTCCAACCTCTGGTTGCGACAACCAGAAAGAAAGGAAAAGGCGGGAAAGGGGGGAGAAAGCAACCGTGAGTACTCATCCAAAGTACTCGCAAGCAAGGATCTACACTACATGTGCATGGGTATATGTGTAAAGAGGCAATATCGGTGGACTGAACTGCAGAATGCCAGAATAAGAGGGGGATAACTAATCCGTCAAGACTACGCTCGAAGCCTCCGTCTTGCAAGCATGTAGAAGAGAGTAGATCAAGTCCTCCAAGTAGCATCGCATAGCATAATCCTACCCGCGATCCCTCCTCGTCGCCATGTTAGAGAGTGATCACCGGGTTGTATCTGGCACTTGGAAGGGTGTGTTTTATTAAGTATCCGGTTCTAGTTATCATAAGGTCAAGGTACAACTCCAAGTCGTCCTATTACCGAAGATCACGGCTATTCGAATAGATAAACTTCCCTGCAGGGGTGCACCACATAACCCAACACGCTTGATCCCATTTGGCCGGACACACTTTTCTGGGTCATGCCCGGCCTTGGAAGATCAACACATCGCAGCCCCACCTAGGCCAACAGAGAGGTCAGCACGCCGGTCTAAACCTAAGCGCACAGGGGTCTGGGCCCATCGCCCTTAGCACACCCGCATGTTGCGTGGGCGGCCGGAAGCAAACCTAGCAACCTCCATTACAAAGGAAGTCACGTTACGCGGTCCAATCTGGCGTGCGCCGCTCAGTCGCTGACGTCACGAAGGCTTCGGCTGATACCACGACGTCGAGTGCCCATATCTTTCCCACGTAGTTGGTTAGTGCGTATAGACCAAATGGCCAGACTCAGATCATATACCAAGATCTCGTTAAGCGTGTTAAGGATGTAACCGCGGACACCGACCAGGGCCAGGCCCACCTCTCACCTAGGCAGTCTCAGCCTGCCCTATTGCTCCGCCACAAAGATCCACACAGAGGGCCGTTGGGACAAAGGTCCTTTCAGCCCCCAATCCGCGAATCACTCGCGGGTGCTCCACGAGCCGACCCGACTTTAGTCACCACATGTATCATGTATAAAGTATATAATATATACCCGTGACCACCTCCCGAGTGATCACGGCCCGATAGTATAGCATGGCAGACGGACAAGAATGTAGGGCCACAGATGGAATACTAGCATCCTATACTAAGCATGTAGGATTGCAGGTAAAGGTAACAACAGTAGTAGGAAGGACAGGCTATGCATCAGAATAGGATTAACGGAAAGAAGTAACATGCTACACTACTCTAATGCAAGAAGTAGAGAGTAGAATAGGCGATATCTGGTGATCAAAAGGGGGGTTTGCCTGGTTGCTTTGGCAAGTAGGAGGGGTCGTCAACACCGTAGTCGTACTGGGTAGCAGCGGCGTCGGGCTCGGTGTCTAACGAGAGAAGAGGGGGGGGGGGGAGAAACAATAAATATAATACAAACATAAGCATGACGATGCAAGACATGACAATGAGCGGTGCTAGGTGTGCCCTAACGCGGTAGGAGGTGATACTGACGAAGGGGGAAACATCCGAGAAAGTATCCCCGGGGTTTCGCGTTTTCGGACAGATGAACTGGAGGGGGGAAATTGCGTGTTCTCTATGCTAGGGATGTGTGGCGGACGAACAGGTTGCGTATTCGGATTCGTCTCGTCATTCTGAGCAACTTTCATGTACAAAATATTTTCATCCGAGTTAAGGTTTGTTTTCTATGATTTATCAAAGTTTTCATGATTTTCTAGATTTTCTGAAATTGTTTAATTCGAATAATAAGCAGAATAAAGTTTTTTCACCTAGTGCTGAAATAGCCAGAGTGTATGACAGTGTGCCAGGGGGTCCAGTCAGCATGCACACTCAGCAGTTGTCCAGTGAACATTGACTGGACCAAAGGGTCAACAGGGCCTACATATCATTGACATAATGACTTGTCCTTTATTTTAACAGGGTATTTAAGTGAGGGGGCCACTATCATAGGGTAGTTAGAATAATTATCCTAAATAATTAATTAACTAAAATAATTAATTATTTAACTAATATTTATTTTATTTACTTTTTTTAAAGGTCGGACCCACTTGGAAGTGGCCCCAACTGGCCACAGAGGGGAGCTGCGCCGCCGAGCACAGATGAGGCCAGCCATGGCGAGCGCGCCTAACAGTGAGAGGAGGCGGTGGAGCGCTGCGACAGGCGGCCCGGGAGCCGGGTGGGGCGAGCTGGCGATGGTCATGGAGCGTGGCGCGCCACGACGCCTGGGCAGGCGAGGGGAGCCGGGCGGGCGGGCGGGAGGCGCCGGCAGAGCCGAGGCGAGCAGCAGGGAAGCCCGAGAGCAGGGGCCACGGCGCGGGAGACACGGCCTTGCCGCCGTGGGGCACGCGCGGGGCAAGGCGCGAGCACGGCGCGGCCAACGAGTAGGGGACGGCTGGGGCATGCGCGGATGCGTGCGACGAGGCGTAGGGGATGAGCGAGGTGGCGGCCGGAGCGACGGCGGTGGTGGATCTGGGGCTAGAGGGCGCGGCACGGCGAGCCGTTGGGCTTGTCGGCCTCCTAGCAGTGCCAGGAGCACACTGGGAACACTGGTTCAGGCAGAGGAGCACGGGGTGCTCGACCCCCGTCGACCATGGCGAATAGTGGAGTTCGGTGCTCGCGGACGCCGGTGATACGGCATGAATCCGAGGGGGAAGCGGAGGGGAAAGGAAGAGGGGCTCACAGTGAGCCTGTAGATGAGCAAGGTGGGCTCGGGGAGGGCTCGACGTTGTCGGAATCGATGACGAAGTTCGTTGGGCCGAGGAAGAATACGATGTCACAGGGCTTTATGCAGGGGCTCAAAGATTGACCCCGTCCATGTAGTTGACGTAGCCAACGATGTCGCAGCAGCTGGACATGGCCTCAAGCGCCGGAGAGCTTGGTGGCTATGGGATCGACGGGGTGACGACGCTGGAAGCGCTCGGCCTTGCGCGAGAGAGAGCAAAGCGAGAGGGGGAAGGGGATCTGGGTGCTAGGGTTTCGGGGAGGGAGAGAGGGGCGTCCAGGGGGGACTAGTAGGCGGGGGGGCATGGATGCCCGACGCGTGTCCACGACTGGCCATGGCGTTGTGGATGCGTTGCCACGATCCCCCTGATGTACAGAGGAGGGGGACGGCAGCAAGTGGGCCGGCCTTGTGGCTAAGGCCCAGGGAGAAAGCTGGGGGGCCTTCTTCTTTACTTTGAAATCCTTTTCTATCCTTTTCTCTTTTGTTTTCTTTCCTTTGTGTTTTATATTTACTTTTAGCACTCAACCATTTTTTTGAAAAATGTGTGGCTGGTCTCCAAAATCAGTAAGCAATATCCCTCACTGCCACAAAAAGTTTAGACCCGAATAAAATCTTTTAGTATTTATAGTTAATAAAAGTCATTTAGTTAATCGCTTATGCTACTATTTATTTATTTTTTAGCATTAAAATATTTTATAAAAATGTGGATTCTCCACCAATATTACCAAGGGATCATTTGTCACATCCAGAACATTTTGGTTTTAATATTTGAAGACTTATGTTGCCAGACTTGACTTCAAATTTGAATTCAAACATGATTTGAATTATCGCGAGTTTACCAACAGTATGTCACAGCCCTAGAGTTTGCTTGTAACTAATGGCTTTGCATCCATGCGTCATGTTTAAATTTCATGAAACTTGAAATGGGGTTTGATCCAAGCCCTAGCACTAAATCAATTCAAATAGGTTCAACTAAAATTATTTTTTCAATGAACCCAAATGGCCTTAAAAAATGTTCACCATTTTTGGAAAACGCTGGAAACAGTAACCAGAGATGTTGCACATTTTTACATGACATTTGGATTGTTGAATTAACTCATATTGTATTTGAATTGGGGCATTTAAATCCTATAAATATTTTAAATGCTCTAATAATTCTGAAACTAGTTGAGGGTTGTTGGGAATAATTTCAAAAGTGCCCAAAAATATTTTCAGAATTATATAAAAATGATTTGGTGTTAAACTAAATCAAAACAGAGGCAAACAATAGAAAACAAAAACAAATTTTAACAGAGAAAGAGTTTTACCTGGCACTCACCTAGGCAGCCCACCTGGCCAGCCCACCTGACGGCCCAAGTGGCCGGCCCATCCCACCTAGCCCTCTCCCTCTGTCGCCTTCCTCCTCGGGCCAAGAGGGCAAGGCGCGTGTCTGCAGCGTGAAGCCGCGCCGTGCCACCTCGCCATCGCTGCTTCCCGACGCGGGCTGTTAATGCCACGACACCCTCGGACCTCTGCACCTCTCCCTCTCTCGCTGGACCTCCTCCTCCTCGCTCTCTCCGTCGCACCACCCGAACGCGCCCGCCCGTCGCCGCCGACGCACCACCACGCCACCGCCTCGCCTCCGACATGCCTAGGAGCTCCGCCACCGCTTCCTCGCCTCCTCGTTGACTCACGCGACTCCAAACGCCGCCGAACGCCGCCATCATGGTCGTTTTCTACTCGGCAACCGAGATTGCGGGCGCCCATCCGTCGTCCACGGTGCCTCCCCGAGCCTCGCTGATCCCTCCATTGAATCCATGTGAGCTTCACGCTTTTTCCCTTCTCCCGTGCTCTATTTCCCTCTCTAACCGCTGCTCCCATCGAGCCCGAGAGCTCGGCTCGCCGCCATGTCGCCGACGTACATCGCCACTTAGAGCTGCAACCCAAGACATAGCCACCGCCAGCGCAACGCCAAGCCCAAAACCCCTCCAGCCTGCTCCTACCGTGCTTCGCAACACCGAAACCGCCGAGACCAACTCCGGCCACGTGATTCGTGTTTCGCCGCCGTCGACTCAGACCACCCAGCTCCTCCCGCTGGCCTACTAGATGCGCGAGCCCCAGCTAAGCGTGGGACCAAACCGCGGTCGATTTGGTCGACCGTGGGCAAATTCCGACCCCCTCTGCCGTCTCGGGCCTCGCCAGCGTCGAGTCGCCGGTGGGTTTGACCCCGCTGACCATTGACCGGTGGGCCTGGGCCACCTCGGTCACTGACGTGTGGGCCACCCTTGTTAATTATTAGTTAGGTTAGTTTAGCGCTAATTAACTTAGATTAGTGCTTAACCTAACACTAACTAACTCTGTTTAGTTAGTTAACTAACCACTAACACGTGGGTTCCACAGTCGTTTGACTCGCCGACCAGCTTGATCGCCGACGTCACAAGGTGACGCAAAGGTTGATGCATTAATTCAATTACTGGAATTATTCTTATACAGGAAATTCCAGAAAATAACCAAAACTTCTAAAAATCATAGTAATTCAACCGTAGCTCCAAATCAAATAAGTTATATATGAAAATGATCAGAAAAATCCAATCTATCCATCTGTACCATTTTCATGCATGTTAGAACAACTTATGGCTCCTGTATAGGCCAAATCATATAATGGCATTTAAACCCCCACATATGGAGTTTGAAATTGAACCTAGGGTTCAAACCAACTCCATTTAACTTGTTGCTAGTTGCATTAGGCCAATCAACAGCATATTGCCATGTCACATTCATGCATCATTTTGTTGCATGGCATTGATTGTGTTTCTTCTGTGTTGCCGATATTTGTCCCCTCTCGATAGACGTGATACCGACGATGAGATTGATGACACCGATGAAGAGCTATAATATCTTCAGAAGTGCCAGGCAAGCAAAACCCCCTTGTTCATTCCGATACAATCCCACTCTCTCGCTCCTGCTCTTACTGCATTAGGACAACAATGATTCATCTGTTACTTGCTGCGGTATCTGAACCCCTTTATCATCTGCATGACCTTTCATTGCCACAGTAAATAGATGAAACCCACTAGCATGAGTAGGAGTTGTTTGAGCCCTGATGTGCCTACTCATTCATGCTTGTTTGTCATGCCTGCATCGCTTAGAGTTGAGTCGGTCCGATTCATCGTGGATGAATCGGAGTGTGTGAACATGTCCACTTGTGTGAGAGCTAAGTGTGTGAACACGATTTGGTAAAGGTAGCGGTGAGAGGCCATGTAGGAGTACATGGTGGGTTGTCTCATTGAGACCATCCTCAGGAACTGAGTTCTGTGTTTGTGATCCATGAACAGTTACTACCACGCATTGGGATCCCTAATTGACTCTCTCGGCTTCTTAACCACCCTTGTTCTCTGTCCAGGAGTTGCAACTAGTTTCTGGTGTTTGTAGGATATGTGTTGGAGGCCGTGCGTAGCGCTGACCCTAGGGGTGGGCTATGATGCGGTAGATACACCGCGGCCCAGTGTACCGATTCGCCCGTTTGGTGTCTCGGGAACCCCGCACACATCGTTCGGGGCCGTTAGTGGAAACCTCGGCCGGACTCCCTGCGGATGGAACCCGAATAGGCGATAAACCTGGACTAGGGACTTGAGTGTTTAGGTAGGCCATGGCCGACACCCTCGCTGGGCTTCCGCTTGAAGGTTGCCGAGTACATGTCGTGCAAACGGCGATAAGTGGTGAGAGCGTGTGTGAAGAAGTACACCCCTGCAGGGTTAACATCATCTATTCAAATAGCCGTGTCCGCGGTAAAGGACTTCTAGGTTGCCTATAACAGTTCATAGACAAGTGAAAGTGGATACTCTAAAATACGCAGGATAAGCGTGAGTGCTATGGATGGCGTTCTCGTAGGTAGACGGGAGTGGATCCATAGTGGTGTATTGATATGGTGAATATGTGGACTCGCAGCGCCACCTCAAAAGAGTTACTTGCAAATGTAGTTCAGATAGCCACCGAGTCAAAGATGGCTTGCTGCAGTCAAACTCCACCACCCCCTTTGTTGATAATGATGCATATGTAGTTAGTTCTGATGTAAGTCTTGCTGAGTACATTTGTACTCACATTTTCTTATTTTATGTTTTGCGAGAGACGCTGGCCTCGCTAGTAGTTCGCGTGGGCTTGATGTTTAGCTTGTTACCTCAGCTACGATCTTGTGCCCTCGGCAGATCTCGGTAGATAGTCGCTTCTCGGCCTTTTTCATTTATAGTTGTGCGTACTCGCACATGTTAAGCTTCCACATGTGTTTGACTTGTATGTTTCAATGCTGGGTCGAGACCCATGTTTGTAATATCTCGCCTCGGAGCCTAATGAATAAATACTTTGAGTCATAGAGTTATGTTGTGATGCCATGTTGTATTTACACATATCGAGCATATTGTGTGTATGTTTGAAATGCTTGGTATGTGTGGGATCCGACAATCTAGTTGTTTATCCTTGGCAGCCTCTCTTATGGGGAAATGTAGTCTAGTGCTTCCTTGAGCCATAGTAGTCCGCTACAGCCCGGTTCACCGGAGTCCCGCTAGCCTAGCACTACCGCCAGACACTTGACTGGCGGCATGTGTTTCACGCTCGTGTCTGTATCCTTCGGGAAATGTCATGCGGTGACATCCGAGTCCTGCCTAGCTCGCTACAGCCGGGTTCCCTGAGTCCTGTTAGCCAGTGCTACAGCCCGGATTCACACGCTGCTGACCGACATGCTCGTTGTGATTCATGTATGCCTGTCCCCATGGGTTAGTGCCGCTTTGGGTTCACGACTAGCCATGTCGGCCCGGGTCCTCTGTCATATGGATGCTAGCGACACTATCATATACGTGAGCCAAAAGGCGCAAACGGTCCCGGGCCATGGTAAGGCGACACCCGTGGGAATACCGTGCGTGAGGCCGCAAAGTGATATGAGGTGTTACCGGCTAGATCGATGTGACTTGGAATCGGGGTCCTGACACAGTAATCGTGGTGACGTTCCATCATTAGCAGGGAATTATTATAGCTTAGTTATCCGGATGTTACAATCAAGTGGGAATTAATCTTCCAGATAAGATAGTGATTGACAGAGTTCTCTAGTCACCATCACCAAGTTACTAGAACTTCGTGATGAACTATAGTATGCAAGGGATGACGAAAACGATTCCCGAGCTCTTCGTGATATTGAAATCGACGAAGGTAGAAATCAAGAAAGAGCATCAAGTGTTCATGATTGACAAGACCACTAGTTTCAAGAAAAGGGCAAAGGGAAAGAAAGGGAACTTCAAGTAGAATGACAAGCAAGTTGTCACTCCCGCGAAGAAGCCCAAAGCTGGACCAAAGCCTGAAACTGAGTGCTTACACTGCAAAGGAAATGGTCACTCGAAGCGGAAATGCCCTGAATATTTGGTGGATAAGAAGGATGGCAAAATGAACAAGGGTATATTTGATATACAGGTTATTGATGTGTACCTTACTAGTGTTTATAGTAGCCCCTGAGTATTTGATACTTGTTCGGTTGCTAAAAATTAGTAACTCGAAACAGGAGTTACAGAATAAACGGAGACTAGTTGAGGGTGAAGTGACGATGTGTGTTGGAAGAGGTTCCAAGATTGATATGATCATCATCGCACACTCCCTATACTTTCGGGATTAGTGTTAAACCTAAATAAATGTTATTTGGCGTTTGCGTTAAGCATGAATATGATTTGATCATGTTTATTGCAATACGGTTATTCACTTAAAGTCAGAGAATAATTGTTGTTCTGTTTACATGAATAAAACCTTCAATGGTCGTACACCCAATGAAAATAGTTTGTTGGATCTCGATCATAGTGATACACATATTCATAATATTGATGCCAAAAGATGCAAAGTTAATAATGATAGTGCAACTTATTTGTGGCACTGCCGTTTGGGTCATTTCGGTATAAAGCGCATGAAGAAACTCCATAAAGATGGACTTTTGGAATCACTTGGTTATGAATCATTTGATGCTTGCGAACCGTGCCTTTTGGGCAAGATGACTAAAACTCCGTTCTCTGGAACAATGGAACGAGCTACTGACTTGTCGGAAATAATACATACCGATGTATGCGGTCCAATGAGTGTTGATGCTCGTGGCGGGTATCGTTATTTTCTGACCTTCACAGATGATTTGAGCAGATATGAGTATATCTACTTGATGAAACATAAGTCTGAAATAGTTGAAAGGTTCAAAGAATTTCAGAGTGAAGTGGAAAATCATCGTAACAAGAAAATAAAGTTTCCACGATCTGATTGTGGAGATGAATATTTGAGTTACGAGTTTGGCCTTTAGTTAAAATAATGTGGAATAGTTTCGCAAACTCATGCCACTTGGAACACCACAGCGTAACGGTGTGTCCGAACGTCATAAACCGCACTTTATTTGATATGGTGCGATCAATGATGTCTCTTACCGATTTACCAATATCATTTTGGGGTTATGCATTAGAGACAGCTGCATTCACTTTAAATAGGGCACCATCAAAATCCGTTGAGACGACGCTTTAAGAACTGTGGTTTGGCAAGAAACCAAAGTTGTCGTTTCTTAAAGTTTGGGTCTGCAATGCTTATGTGAAAAAGTTTCAAACTGATAAGCTCGAACCCAAAACGGAGAAGTGCGTCTTCATAGAATACCCAAAGGAAACTAATGGGTACACCTTCTATCACAGATCCGAAGGCAAGATATTCGTTTCTAAGATGGATCCTTTCTAGAGAAGGAGTTTCTCTCGAAAGAAGTGGGTGGGAGGAATGTAGAACTTGATAAGGTAATTGTACCTTCTCCCAAATTGGAAAGTAGTTCATCATAGAAACCAGTTCCGGTGATGCCTACACTGATTAGTGAGGAAGCTAATGATGATGATCATGAAACTTCAGAGCAAGTTACTACAGAACCTCGTAGGTCTTCCAGAGTATGGTCGGCACCAGAATGGTACGGTAATCCTATTCTGAAAGTCATGTTACTAGATCATGGTAAACCTACGAACTATGAGGAAGCGATGATGAGCCCAGATTCCGCGAAATGGCTGGACGCCATGAAATCTGAGATAGGATCCATGTATGAGAACAAAGTGTGAACTTTGTTGGACTTGCCCGATGATCGCAAGCCATAGAAAATAAATGGATCTTCAAGAGGAAGATAGACGTTGATAGTAGTGTTACTATCTACAAAGCTCGACTTGTCGCAAAAGGGTTTTCGACAAGTTCAAGGTGTTGACTACAATGAGATTTTCTCAACTGTAGCGATGCTTAAGTCTATCCAAATCATGTTAGCAATTGCCACATTTTTTGAAATCTGGCAAATGGATGTCAAAACTGCATTCCTTAATGATTTTCTTAAAGAAGAGTTGTATATGATGCAACTAGAAGGTTTTGTCAATCCTAAAGGTGCTAACAAAATGTGCAAGCTCCAGCGATCCATCTATGGACTGGTGCAAGCATCTCGGAGTTGGAATATACGCTTTGATAAGTTGATCAAAGCATATAGTTTTATACAGACTTGCAGTGAAGCCTGTATTTACATTAAAGTGAGTGGGAGCACTACAGCCTTTCAGATAAGTATATGTGAGTGACATATTGTTGATCAGAAATGATGTAGAATTTTTCTGAAAGCATAAAGAAGTGTTTGAAAGGAGTTCTTTAAAAGAAAGACCTCAGTAAAGCTACTTACATATTGGGCATCAAGATCTATAAGATAGATCGAGACGCCTGATAAGATTTTTCGATGAGTATATACCTTGGGAAGTTTTGAAATAGTTCAAAATGGATCAGTCAAAGAAGGAATTCTTGTCTGTATTACAAGGTGTAAAGTAGAGTAAGACTCAAAACCTGACCATGGCAGAAAATAGAAATAGAATGAAAAGTCATTCCCTATGCCTCAGTCATAGTTCTATAGAGTATGCTATGTTGTGTACCAGACCTATTGTATACGTTGCTCTGAATTTGGCAAAGGAATACAATTCTGATCTAAGAGTAGATCACTGGACAACGGTCAAGAATATCCTTAGTAAGGACTAAGGAAATGTTTCTCGATTATGGAGGTGATAAAAGAGCTCATCGTAAAGAGTTACATCGGGGCAAGCTTTTACACCGATCCAGATGACTCTAAGTCTCAATCTGGATACATATTAAAAGTGGGAGCAATTAGCTATAGTAGCTCCGTGCAGAGCATTGTAGACATAAAATATGTGCAAAATACATACAGCTCTGAATGTGACAGACCCGTTGACTAAACTTCTCTCATGAGCAAAACATGATCATACCTTAGTACTCTTTGGGTGTTAATCATATAGAGATGTGAACTAGATTATTGCCTCTAGTAAACCCTTTGGGTGTTGATCACATGACGATGTGAACTATGGGTATTAATCATATACAGATATGAATATTGGTGTTAAATCACATCATGATGCGAACAAGATTATTGACTCTAGTGCAAGTGGGAGACTGAAGGAAATATGTCCTAGAGGCAATAATAAAGTTATTATTTACTTCCTTATTTCATGATAAATGTTTATTATTCATGCTAGAATTGTTTTAACCGGAAACTTGATACATGTGTGAATACATAGACAAACATAGTGTCACTAGTATGCCTCTACTTGACTAGCTCGTGAATCAAAGATGGTTAAGTTTCCTAGCCATAGACATGAGTTGTCATTGATTAACGGGATCACATCATTAGGAGAATGATGTGATTGACTTGACCCATTCCGTTAGCTTAGCACTTGATCGTTTAGTATGTTGCTATTGCTTTCTTCATGACTTATACATGTTCCTATGACTATGAGATTATGCAACTCCGTTCATTGGAGGAACACTTTGTGTGCTACCAAACGTCACAACGTGAATCGGGTGATTATAAAGGAGCTCTCAGGTGTCTCCGAAGGTACATGTTGAGTTGGCGATTTCGAGATTAGGATTTGTCACTCCGATTGTCGAGAGGTATCTCAGGCCCTCTCGGTAATGCACATCACTATAAGCCTTGCAAGCAATGTGACTAATGAGTTAGTTATGGATGATGCATTACATAACGAGTAAAGAGACTTGCCGGTAATGATATTGAACTAGGTATTGAGATACCGACGATCGAATCTCGGGCAAGTAACATACCTATGACAAAAGGAACAATGTATGTTGTTATGCGGTTTGACCGATAAAGATCTTCGTAGAATATGTGGGAGCCAATATGAGCATCCAGGTTCTGTTATTGGTTATTGACTGGAGACGTGTCTCGGTCATGTCTACATAGTTCTCGAACCCATAGGGTCCGCACGCTTAAAGTTCGATGACAGTTATATTATGAGTTTATGAGTTTTGATGTACCAAAGGAGTTCAGAGTCCCGGATGAGATCGGGGACATGACGAGGAGTCTCGAAATGGTCGAGAGGTAAAGATCGATATATTGGACGACTATATTCGGACTTCGGAAAGGTTTCGAGTGATTCGGGTATTTTTCGGAGTACCGGAGAGTTACGGGAATTCGCCGGGGAGTATATGGGTCTTATTGGGCCATACGGGATAACGGGAATAGAGGATAGAGGCCAAAAGGAAGGAGGCATGCGCCCCCCCTCTGGTCCGAATTGGACAAGGGGTGCAGCCCCCTTTTCCTTCTCCCACTCCTCCTCTTTCCTTCTCTCCTACTCCAACAAGGAAAGGAGGTGTCCTACTCCCGGTGGGAGTAGGACTCCCCCCTTGGCGCGCCCTCGTCCTTGGCCGGCCACCTTCCCCCTTTCTTCTTTATATACGGGGGCAGGGGGGCACCCCATACACACAACAATTGATCCCTTGGATCTCTTAGCCGTGTGTGGTGCCCCCCTCCACCATAATCCACCTCGATAATATCGTAGCGGTGCTTAGGCGAAGCCCTGCGTCGGTAGAACATCATCATCGTCAACACGCCATCGTGCTGGCGGAACTCTCCCTCAAAGCTCGACTGGATCGAAGTTCGAGGGACGTCATCGAGATGAACGTGTGTTGAACTCGGAGGTGTCGTGTGTTCGGCACTTGATCGGTCGGATCGTGAAGACGTACGACTAAATCAACCGCGTTGTGCTAATGCTTCCGCTTTCGGTCTACAAGGGTACGTGGACAACACTCTCCCCTCTCGTTGCTATGCATCACCATGATCCTGTGTGTGCGTAGGAAAATTTTGAAATTACTACGTTCCCCAACAATTAGTACTTACTTGTGAACGTGTTCATGCAAGTGTGGAATATCTGGAATCTCAGGCTCTTGATACAGACTGAACTATCTCATCACCCTATGAAGAGCCATCTCCTCAACCATCACGTCGAACACCAACTTGGCCTTGGTCATCCAATAGTGTCGATCTCTAGTGCACAATTCAGAAATCCCAACTGGGCACCTCCATCATATAGCCTGAGGCGAGTATGGCTCCCAGATAACTTGATCCTCATGCAAACTATCAAACTGCGCCGTGAAGGACGGGTAGCATCCCCTAACCTGGCTATGCGCAAACTGTCTCTGTGCATGACGGGCCTTTCGTCTGCCCCTACTTGTTCACCGAAGGTCTAGATGCGGGATGTATACTCTCTCACCGTAGTTTACCTTGTTGAAATTGCCGACGACTCTAAACCCTGTCATCTCACCTGTCCATGTGTTGAGCACTGCCTCTTTTAAATAGTATGGGGACATGAAGGAGATAGCATCCAACTCAATCTGGCCATAGGCAGCCAACACATGAGAGCAAGGTAGGTGCAACAACTTCGGTTTGTTGCATGTACACTCACATGTTGGATAAACTTCCGTTCCAATTTTTACCTCGTGTGTCTTCACCTCATGTCCAGAACCAAAACCATTGGTAGGAAACTGAACCTCATACCTCCTTTCTTGATTCCCTATGAGTCTGACAGTGTGCTTCTTTGCTTTCTCTATCTTCTTTGCCATGTATTCCATGACACGGCTACAATGAGGTGTATTCCGATTATCTTCAATATGCTTCTTTGCTAACTCGTCCCTTTCTCTGAAATATCTCAAAGTGCCATGGAATACAGCCTCCACAATAATTGTGAGTGGCAATGCTCTATTCCCTCTCAGCACAAAGTTATACACCTCTGCAAGATTGGTTGTCATGTGGCCATACCTAGCTCCATGGGTGTCATGCAGCAAAGACCAATTCACTGGAGCCTCTTTCTCTATCCACTCAGAAAAATTCTTTATTGCCCTTCCCTTCTTTATCTTAGTATTAGGAGGGTCAATTGCTGGCAAGTCACAAAGAACTACTGGCTCCTCTAGCTCCGCGATGAGTGCTGCTAATTTAACCTGGTCTTCTTCCATTTTCTTCCTTGCACGGACCTGCTTCTTAGTAAACTCATCTAGTTTTGACCAAATAAATCTGTATTTGCGCTGCTGGCTTTGCTTGCATAATTTTTTGAACAAGTTCATCAACCTCTTGTTCTTAAACTGTGAGAAAAAATTAGCCCCAAGATGGCGAATGCACCACCGACTCTGCAAGTCCCTGCAAGGTGTTGGTTCATCAACTATTGGATTGCGTAGTGTCTTCACGGCCTTCAATATACTGGCATGTCTGTTATGAATGACACACACGTTTGGTCGGTCCTTCACGATGGAAATTTTCACTTGCCTGAAGAACCATACCCAGCTGGGAAAGTTCTCACCCTCCACAAATGTCATGGCAAGTGGGATGATTTGATTGTCCCCGTCCACACCAATAGCAGTCAGGATTTGCCCTCTATACTGACCGGACAGGAATGTACCATCCACAAACATAACAGGAGGACAATGCCGGAAAGCTTCGATGCAAATAGAAAAAGAGAAGAACACTCGTTTCAACACCTTGAAATCTGGTATACTCAGCAACCTCATGTGTTGTATGTTCACATAAGTGTCGGGATTCCTCTCCTTCAGTATGCCAAGGAGACGGACAACATTATCATATGAGTCGAAGAACGTCCCAAACCTTTCCTCCATAGCCTTCTTCTTAGCCCTCCAAGCCTTCCCATAAGGAATGACATAATTCCATCTGACCTTCGCTGCTGTCTGGATGTGCTTTGCTTCCATATCTTTCTTCTCTACTATCTCAGTATACATGAGTTGCGCAATGAGAGTTGAAGTCGGTTTCGGATGCTTCACCAGCAGGTTCTTCCTCACACAATTATGTGGGACGACATTGGTGACAACCCAGTGAATGTCATACTTCGGCACGTGCCCGTGCACCTTCCCGGGACAACCTGTTTCAACACATTTCACGGTATAGTTTGTTGGACTTGATATGTGTGTACGGAAAACCCTCTGCATAGACATAGCCCACTTTATCACCGCATACTTCAATTTTTTGTTTGTATCAAACATAGCCCCTATCTGCACTTGGTTCAGATTATACTGCCATGGAATCTCATAGCCATCGTTGACCGTAAGGCCGGTGGATATGTCCTGATCCCATGCAGAAGGAATCGATACCTCCACTTCATCCTCAGAATTTTCAGGATCCAGTTCCTCCGCCAATCCATCCTCGTCCTCTTCCTCCATCACCCTCTGCATTTCATCCCCTTTCTCATCCCCATCAGCAAAACCAGAACCAGCTAATATTATCGACTGGCTACTCTGCCCAGTATCGGGACCACAAACATTGTGTGGCACATAGTCTGACTCTTTCTCGGGTTGGCTAGCATCCACATCTTGTGGTTGTGACCCGGATAAAACAATCTCGTTAGCCACTTCACTGCCTTGGTCGGGTTCATACCCCCTGTGGATTTGTACGGTATTCTCCTCCTTCGGCACAGGTTGCACAAGTGCATATGGGTGGATTCTTCGGTCTCGGCAACGTCTTAACAGGGACAACCAATGCTCGCTCCTATCTATTGGCATCAACTCCCACTTGACATTTTTACAGGATTTGGTCCACAATGCATGAATACTGACGGAACATACTTCAGGATACAGCCCGAAACTAGTTGTCAACCAGTACTTCAACTGTCTAATGTCCAGTCTATCCGGGTCTGCTAGTGTCATGATGCCATTTTTAAACTCGCTAAGATCAACCCCCAACTCATTATATCGAACATTACCAGTGTCATAGTAAACAGTCAGATTTACTGATTCAGACATTTTCACCTGTCAGACATTGTCATCTTCTCATTAATCACAACAAACACTAATATTACCCGCTACACTAACTAAAATCCGCTAAAATGCCACCACATAAAAATTAACACTAACATAATTTTTATTATCCGCTACACTAACACAATTATTATTATCCGCTACACTAACACAATTATTACTCCGCTAAAATGCCACCACATAGAAATTAACACTACAATTCGCAATATAATTTATCTACACTAGCTAAACTATATAACTCAGAGAAAATTTGTGTGGACATGATTATACCTTAGCGGAGGTGCTTGCACCACCGAACAACGATAGCACCACCGCCGCCCCCTCGACAACCGGAGGTTCAACTCCGGATACAACCCAAGCTGCACCTCCTCCTCACCACCTCCTCCTCCACAGCTGCTGCTCCTCCTCACCACCACCTCCTTCTCCATCACACCTCCTCCACCCCACCATGGCTGCTCCTCCCCAAATGCACAAAAAACTATCCCATAGCAAAAGAAAACCATCGTAGGCCATCGGAAAATGCTATGATCTATCTATTATGTGCCTTGGATGTCAAAATGGGTGGAAAAAGGAGGAGATCGACGCGGGTTGGCTTCGTCTACAGAGAAGCTACAGAGAAGAACGAGAGAACGAGAGACAGAGGCGAACACGGGAGGAAGGAGACGAGCGCGATGCTTATCCAGACCTTTCCGGTCGAGCGTCGGCCGAAAAGCTCTTCGGCCACTGGCAGGCCGAAAACAGGCCTTTTTGGTCGTGAGCAGGCCGAAGCTACTATTTTCGTCCAGCCCAACACCGACGCCACCTCTTCGGCCCAGGGAAGGCCGAAAAGCCCTTTTCGGCCAAGTGGAGGCCGACAGGGTCATACTTTTGATTTTTTTTTTTTGCATTGTCTGCTATAGTTTTTGGAATTGCTATAAAAAAAGTGATAGTTTTGAAAAAAAATCCCACCTGAGAGAAGAAAGGTGAGAAGCGATGGGTTCTCTGCCGGAAGCTGCTTTTGCTTTTGCTCGCTTTGTGGATAGGGAACATCGAGTCTTCCGTTTTCCTCGCCGGACCTTCGGCCTGGTCGTTGATCGTCATCAAAACATCGGTCATTGTTGTCAGCATAAGGCCAGATGTGTGCTCACTGTATTCGTATCCTCTTGATGCTTCATTTGAGTTAATAAAACCCTTTATCCAAGAATGTTGGAGTGACCAAAAAATTCATTATTTCAAGGGCGAGTATCATCTGTCCAAATATATTGTTACCACAGACTATTGACTTCCTAACTGAATGTTACAAATGCTCATGGGAGACTAATATACTGAGTATAAAGAAGCATTATATTTCATTTTTGAAATAAGTGTATGTATAAAGCTACTACTATTTTTTTACCAACTCATTGTTGGCGAACTAGACTGTTTACATCGTAACTGGATGGAATGATTTTTCAAGGAAAACTAAAGCAAATACAAAGCACCTGGTTTTCTTGTCTGAAATGTGCATATAAGAGCATCTACAACCGGACTTGGCAAATCCGACCCCTCAAACGTCCACGAACAGGACCGGGCGCGTCCAGTAACCGGTCACGCCTCAAACTTGGTGCTATGCATCCAAGTCTCTCATATTCATCCCCTAGTCCATGTAAACCATGCAAAATAAATCTACGTACTACAACACTCTAGGTACGATTCGTAGTCAGAGATGTCCACCACGTTGGTGCCGGGCGCCGGGTGGACGGGTGCGTAGGAGGGCTCCGGTTCCTCCTCCTGATCCTCCTCATCCATATACGCGAGGATCTTGTCGACTTCCGCGGTGTGCTCCTCCTCCACCTCCTACCGGTCTCGCCTCTGACTCCGGCCGGAGGGAATTGAGGATCGCATGCTGCTCCGCCTGCAAATCCGCGTTCCAGTGTCCCCCACATCCTCCTTCGGCTCCTCCTTCTCCAAGTCCTCCTCCATATCCACCGCATCCGGAGGTAGCCCCGCGGTGATCCGGGCTTCGCGCCTTGCCCGGATCTACTCAAGGAGCTGCAGTCGGGGCTCCGGTGTTAGATATGGGTAGCTCCTTACCCGGCGGCATGGGGCCATGGCTAATAGTGGTGGTGGTGCCGGCGGACGGGAGGCACGGGTGGGGGGGAGGGACGGGGATGGGGACGAGTAGGGTTTCGTTGCCGGCGGTCGGCTTAAATACTCGGGCTCGGCACGGCCCGCCAAAGCGGCGCCATCGGTCCAACGGAGGAGACAAGCTTCGGACCGCCGGGTTCCGGAGTGTTTTATTGTGGGACCCCATCGTCAGTCCGACGTGGCGAGTGCGCCCGGGCGGCCCCATATCTGCCCAGATTTGGGATGGATATGAGGGGTGCCGGTCAGCCCGGGCGTTTGAGGAGCCCGTCTGGGTCGCTTTGTCGTTGCCGGTCACTGACTGGGCCGTCCGCCCGGGCGTCTGAGACGGGTTTGGGATGCCCAGCTGTAGATGCTCTAACTATTCACTTGTTTTACTGGTTCACTGAACCAGTTGATTTTTCTAAATTTCCTGGCATACTTCATTGAAAGTATTTCTTTGCAAGAACAGGATATTAGGCATAACTTAGAAAAGAAACAGTTTCAATTCATATTTCTGAATCATGAAATCTTTGTCTTTGATATTAGATACTCCCTCTGATCTACACTTATTTCAGATTGGAGGGAGTAGTAATTTTGAACCCTGGACATGGCTAGGACTAACTATGGTGTCATATCTTTGATCCCTAAAGTAGTTGGGGCTACGGATATTCGGCAGTTCCTCTCCATCACGGTGATCAACGTGCTGGAGCGAATCTTTGCGAAGGTTTGCGCGACCTGTTTATCCCTCGTGGTGGGAAGGATTGCCCACCCCCTTCAGTCCATGTTCTTGAAGGGAAGGCGGATCCATGACGGGATTCTTGCCCTCACGAGATCGTCCACGAGGTCGTGTCGAAGCGGCTTAAGGGGGTCTTGCTCAAATTGGACTTCCAGAAGGCGTATGATCGTCTGGACTGGTCCTTTTTGAGGTTGGTGATGCAGCGACGAGGTTTTGACGAGAGGTGGTGTTCCTAGATCATGCAACTGGCTAGATCTAGTAACACGGGGATCAACATCAATGGCAAAGTGGGGCCCTTTTTCCGGGCTTCCAGAGGGGTAAAGCAAGGGAACCGTGTCTCCCCCCTGCTTTTCAACCTCGCAGTTGATGCCCTTGCGGGCATCCTAGATAAGGCCAAGTTAGCCGGCCACCTTAAGGGTGTAGTTAGTCACCTCATCCCTGATGAGGGGGGGGGGTGGTTACTCACTTGCAGTATGCGGATGACACCATGATTATGGTGGAAGGCTCGGACTCGGACATTGTCAATCTTAAGTTCTTTCCGCTCTGCTTTGAGGAAATGTCTCGACTTAAGATTAACTTTGATAAGAGCGAGGTGGTGGTCCTTTGCTACTCTGAGGCTGAGAAGCTTCAGATCGCGGATAACCTCAACTGTAGGTTGCATCATTCCCCATATCCTACTTGGGGATGCCCCTGGCTGACTCCAGGATTTTGGTGAGTGGGTATGATTCGCTTGTGGGACGAGTAGCGTCGCGTGCGGAGCCCTGGTGCAGTAGGTTCACTTCTAAAGGCAGCAAAACTGTCCTCATTAGATCTAACCTTGCCAGTCTCCCCATGTATATGATGGGGATGTACATCTTACCCGAAGGTGTACATAGGTCCTTTGACAAGGAGCTGGCTAGATTCTTCTGGCAGGCAGGGGATGGTCGGCCCAAGTACCATATGGTGAAGTGGGCTGACATATGCTTGCCGAAAGACCGAGGTGGGTCGGGCATCCCTGTGTCTCGCCGGATGAACGTTGTGCTTATGCTGTGTTGGGTTTGGCGGATCTTGCGGGGAGATGGGGGTTTGTGGCTGCAGTTGATTGAGTCCAAGTACTTGCAGGGACAACCCCTCCTGGCTTGCTCTCACTCGGCTGGGTCCCAGTTCTAGAAATCTATTCAGGCCATCAAGCAAGAGATTAGGTTGGGTTTGCGTTTCTCGGTTGGCAATGGGTCTGGGACCCAGTTTCGGTTGGACCCCTGGCTGGAAGGCGAGCCTCTCCGCTTGCAGTTCCCGAGGCTCTTTGCGATTTGTGGCGACCCGGCCATCCTTGTTTCTGCAGCTACTTTGGATGAGGGATGGAACATTGCGTTCCGCCGGTCATTCATACCAGATGAGGTACGGGAATGGACAGACCTGAGGGAAGTAGTCCCTCTTTCTCTGTCCCAGGACCCTGACACTGTTTCTTGGAGACTTTCTCCTTCGGGTGAATTCTCCGTCAGTTCGGCCTATCAGGCATTATGTCGTGTGCCTACGGCTATCCCCACTGTGGAAGGCACCGATGCCCTTGAAGATTAAGATCTTCGTATGGCAGCTTCTACGAGATCGTCTCCCTTCGGGGACCGAGGTGCTGAAACGCCATATGGTCCGGGCAATGGCCTTTGCCCTTTGTGCCATGTCCCGGAAACGGGAACACACATTTTGTTTTCTTGCGTAGTAGTGCAGGCACTTTGGTGCTTTGTTCCTGAGGCTCTAGGACCAGAGTGGGAGGCCCGTGACCTTGTAGAGTTTCTGCAGGTAAGGGCCACCCAGGTTGGCCGTAAGCGCCAACTGTTCTGGCTCATCTTCGCAGCTATGATGTGGACTCTTTGGACAACTCGCAACAAGATGGTGATTGAGCGGGTGTTCCTGCGTCGTGCTTCTGACTCGTTCTTCAAATTTCTTGCCTTCTTGCAGTACTGGCATCCGCTCGCTAAGCCGAGGGATCATGACCGTCTTCAGCTCTTGCTGGACGCCCTAGTGTCTACCGCGCGTCGGCTCTCCGACCGCCCGCCTGCTTCGTAGCTTGCCCCTGGCGGCCTTTGTCGTTTCTGTTTCTTTCATTTGGGCGTCTTTGTGATGTGGCCTCAGCTTTTCTCTTTTATGACTTTGTTTGAGGCGTGGTTGTATGTACGTATGATTTATCTATAAAGCGGGGCGAAAGCCTGTTTCAAGAGGGTGGTAATTTTGATGACTACAAACTACGGATGATTGCTTCTAACGTACTTCCTCCGTTTCTAAATATAAGATTTTTTATTCATTGTTTTTGATATAGCTCATCGTTCATCCTTAATGGTTGCTTCAAATATATTAGTGGCATACTATCTACTTTTTTTTCTCCTGTTGGCTGTTGCTACATCTTGCTGCACCACGCGCGCTCTTCCTCTGGAGTCTCTCATAAAGGTTAGTGCCACAGTATGGAGATAAAATTCTGCATTGTTACCATTGTTTCCAGGTGCATGAATCCCCAGCAGGAAAATCGTGCGGTAGAATGATTGCCCTCATCTGAGAGACAAGACATGAGCTTAGTGAATGCCATCTCAAGTCATTTTCCGTGGGCTATTCAGCATTGACAGTCTCTGCGAGGAATGGTTTATTCCTGCCGGGCCGCGCTGATGGGCGACATCTCACGGCCCAGCCACCTGTATCTCTCGGGTCTATGCCCTACAACGGTACAATCCTGACGCACAGACGACGAGAGTACAGCCGGCCGGCTCAACTCAGAGAATACACAAGGGGCCGCCCCATTTCAGTCAGAAAAAACAGATGCGTTGCCAGAATGGACCCACGAATAATGCAGTTTCTGCACATTTTTGTGCATGATACATACGGTGCTCGACCAGCTGGGGCGAACAGTGAAATAACGCGTGAATGAATGGAGCACTGAAGTGGATCATACATACATAATGTAGCCACTGTGCTTTTCTTGCCCTCTGCCAGGGCTTGAAAGCTGAAACTTTCCTTGGTGCGGTGCGGTGCAGTGTGCCGGCCTGCCCTCCCTGAATGCAGTGAATGCACATATGCTAAGCATGCGCTATAATCCTAGGGCAAGCTGACAATGCGGGCACTGTAGACTTGCACTGGCCTTGCGATCGTGCGCATGTCGGCCCAGGAACCCCCGCTTCGCTTGGTGACCCGGACGGACACGATGGACGCGGCTGCATGCCGGCCGGGCGTGCAGATTTCGAGCTGCTCGCTGTCGTTAGGTAGCGAGTGCTTGCCGATAGAGTGAGAGCGACCCGTCGGACGGCGACCTGCCCCCTGTCCGGCGGGCGTCGCGGTCGCACGGGCGCCTTGTTCGTTCGTACGTCCCGGCATCGGTGGGCGTACGCGAGCGCGCATGCAGGGCCGGCCGGCTGCAGTGCGTGTGTGCGTGCCCTGGCAACCCGGTGTCGATCGTTGGCTAGCCAACCTGATCGACGTACAGTGGAGTATACTGCCTGCAACGCCGGCCATCACTGGGCACGCTGTAGACTGTAAGCGATAGGAGTGCGTACGTGCCGGTGTCACCGCGTGGACTGTGTACCGCAGGGCCCCAAGTAGCGGTGCGACTGCGAGCAATAACTGCTGCATGCATTTAATTTGCAACGAGCAAAATGGGGAGGGAACGAGGCCTAATTCCTGGGCAAGCACTGTGGAGTGCAGGTGGAGGAGTGATGGGTGGACGGATGGTTGAGTCGGGGGACAAGGCGCAAGGGACACGCGCCAACTAGCACGGCCCATCCCCCTACCACCCGTGCACCGGCGCTGGGGATACGGGGGAGGCCACCCCCACATGTCCCCTAGATGCACGTGTGCATGCTTTGTTAGCTAGCTGCATCCCATCAACCAGTCCGTGTCAACAAATATACTGAGCGATCGATCGTGCATCCAACTCGCTGCTGCGAACTGTTGTAGTAGTACTATATTGTAGTACACGACGCGCGCACCTGCCTCCGCTATTAAGCTGCTGGCTAGCAATTTCTTCTACAGATTACGTACGTGATAGGAGTTTATCTTTCCGAGACATGTTAAGCCTCTCGTGTCGCTTTCTTGGTGCGATCGTGCGCCACAGCTAGTGGCCGCATGGTTAACTGCATGGTACATGCATGCATCTTGGTGACCATGTACTGCTAGCTAGCTAGCTACTCCTACTCCTATAGGCAGGACGCAGAGGACAGCGGGCAATGGTACTACGTACAAAAGGCACGTAGGGGCCGGGGAAGGTAGGAGGATAATGCAAAACTTTTTCGTGGCGAAATCAGGAAAGATACGGCCGGTTGGCTAAAACGGCAGCAAAAGGAACAATCACTAGTCACGTCGCTCATCACCAGCTATAGCTCGTCCTCCTCGCCTACCATGACCCGAGCTCAGCCCTTTCCATGCATGGTTCGCCGCACCGCTCCATCTCCATGGCACCCAGCTGGCCGGATACCCTCCGTGTGGATAAGCCTCTCTCCTCTCCTAGACTCACCCCGCTAGCTTCTCTCCGGTCGTGGCCCGGACCCTGGATCCAAAGCTAAAGGCTAGCCACAGCCAGAGCACGTACACTGGCCGTGTTGAAAAACTTGCACACTCCTGCTGATGCTGCTGCAGTGGACTAGACTGGACTTGACTTGGGTGGAGCGGACTGACTCGTCGTGGCCATGCATCTGCTTTCTGCGTGCTCATTTTGTCAGTGGAATCTATCTACCACCTTTTCCTTTCCACGCAGAACGAACGAACGACTCGCGACCGTGCGATGCATGGATGCAAGACGACGGCCAGTCACGGACGACACTTGGCCACGCGCGCCTCTGCATGCGCGATGCCGATCTACCTTTGTGTGCTGCGTTTCTCCTTGTGCTTCACATGCGCTCTCGTTCGCTCGCAGATGCGGTTGCACCAACCAACAGCCCGTGCAGGTACGCGCAGGAGCCTCCTTTAACTCCATTCACCTCACCTGCATGATTTTTTTCCGGAAAAGAGGGGACACGCGACAAACATCAACAAAGGCGACGCAGAGCCTTTGCTCCTTGCGAAAAGAGGGCGTACTACAAAGGACCCACGGCAACACGACTACACGAGCGATATTTCATAGTTTTCACCCGAGCTCGAGGTGATCGACGTACGGGTACGGTGCATGCGTTTCCAGGAAAGGGGAGACGCATGAAGCCAGCAGGAGATGCGTAAAGAGACGTGCCACTACAACTTCGATCAATAGGAGCAACCACCACTCGCAGATGTGCACTAGCATGTTCTAAAGAGGAAAGCATCGGATGGCACCACCGGTGCAATTAGACGACGAGCTAGCTGGTGCGAGAAACGAAAGCTTTGATCGATCGGTCGACATGCCCGTGGGTCTGCTCGTACGATTATAAATATATACTTACATGGCACGTCCGGGCAACTTGCCGGCGTGCCGCTTTGTATATTGCACCGGCCGGGGTACAAGCAATTATATTAGTGCAGCATCGAAGTCTCTGGATGGAGCGTGGAGGGAGAGGGCCATGCCGCTCGCATTAGCGCTTTTCATAATCCAGGTTGGGCAACACCGATCCATCACCATGTACTCTATCGACAAAGACAAAGCAAGAAAAACGGAGACAAGCCAGACATGACACAACCGTCCCGGCAAAAGAAGCCTAACTGAGTTTTCCAATCAAGATTATTGCACGTCATCTCTTTGCTACTCTGGTATCCACGTATCGTGGAGAGGGCCATGCCGCTCGGATTAGCACTTTTCTGGTTTGGTATGAGCACTGTTGATATACGGGGGAAAAGAAATTTGTCATTTGGTTATTTGTATTTTTCTAGAACCTACGGAAAAGGTCAACAAAAAAAAGATGACAATGTGGACGGCTTGGTGGTGGAGCGTTGCTTCATCCTATACATTGATGGTGGCGTATCTCGGCGGCGTGGCGCAGTGGAGACTCGGCATCCGATAGGCAGCGATGGACTCGTGCAGGAGGACGACGCTATCTGGCGTTGTGGTGGTGTCGATGTCAGAGAGGCCTGGCAAGGTTGATGCGTCAGTACCTGATCTGAGGATGAATTGATGGATGAAGAAGGTGACGGCCCTTGCAGAGTGCACATGTGGTGCCCACTGAAAGTGCACCGGACCAGTGTGTAACCCAGTCCGGGTATTGTGGCTTGGATGGGGCATCCGACATTAGATGTTAGGTGTTGGTGTGATGTTTGTTTGGTATTAGGCTTGGACATTCGGCACCCCTTCATCACGGGGATATGAGCAACGACAGGTGTTGCCAAGATGGTGGCTTCAGGCTTACTGATGTATTACCTTATAAAGGCCTTGTGAATAATTAATAAAATGACTGCATGCATCGCCCAGATGTAAAGGCCAGAGGTACATCCTTCTTTTCAAAAAAAAAAACATCGCATATACATATCAAGATATCGTGATTATTCATGATTTATCAAACAAAATATTTACATTGTATCAATACTCCAAGATGGCAGGAATATTTAAGGGGGTTGCGCTCGAGATTGAATGTTATTGAACATTAGGTATTTTCACCACGTGATACATGTGATAAAAAATCCAAATAATTCAAAAAAATTGAAAGAAAAACATTAGGTATTGTAAGAATGGGGGTGGGGGAAAATTGAGACGTATTGTAGTACCTAGGAGTACAAAGTATGTTTAGTTCACGTGATGCTAAGAATATAGAAACAGGGGAAACTTAGGAATAGGATGCGAACCCTTGCAACAAATATAGGATCAACAAACACATAAATTTTATATTGTTTGGTTTGCATGAATATGAAAAAAACATAGGGATCCAGATAAACAATGTCAGTGGGTTGCATAGGGCTCCGCCTCCTCCTCCTCCTTCTCCAAAAAAGAAAGTTAGGGTTCGTACCTCTCGCCGGCGCCGGCGCAGGTCCGCCTCGTCTCCGGTGGCCCTAGGGCCATCGAGGCGCGGTGGATCCTGGCAAGGGCCGGCGGGAGGGCTTCGTTTAGTCGTTTTTTCAATCTTGTTAGGGTTTGTGTCCTACTCGGGAAGGCGAGGCGGCGGCTGCTGAACATGGAATAAAGGTCTCCTGCCTAGCCCCGTTCCGGCGGTGCGTCTAGCATCGTTGGTGGGCGTGTGGAGGTGTGTCTCCGGCAGATCTATCTTTGGTGGATTTGCTCGGATCTCGTCGTTGTTTGTCTACGTTCGTGTGCCTTCGGTTTGGATCCTTCCGATCTACGTTATTTTTCATCGGCGGCGGTTGCTGTTCTGGGGTGCTGGTCCTATGGGGCCTTAGCACGACGACTTCTGACTGTCTACTACAACAAGTTGTGCCCGGCTCGGCGATGGAGGGCGATGACGGCGCGCCTTGGCTCGCTTCGGTGCTTGTAGTCGTCGCTAGGTGGTCTATGATTCTGGATGTAATTTTTATTTCTGGTATTCATTGTACTGCCATGATTGAAGATGAATAGATTGGAAGTTTTTCCGAAAAAAAAAGAAGATAAACAATGTCAAATTAAAGTCAAACTTCATGAGAATGCATGGTTATAATTATGTCGCTAATGATTTCAATATCATTATTTGTGCATAAAAAATTGAAAGAATTCCACGTTTTCCTTTGAGGTTTGAGATCAGAGCAAATGTTCTCCATTTTTTTTTCTTTACTACTTTTGATTTGAACTGAATCTATGAATTGTGATTTCATTGGGAAAGTATATACTCATGTATTCTTCCTCCACTCTTCCGTTGAAGCAGAGAGGTCCCAACAAGTGTTTTTGCTTCTCACTATTGTAATCTTGAGGGAGAAACATTAGTGGTTGTGTGCTTTCATTATGCCGTCACACAGAAGGAGAGGCTACAAGGGAATGAACACTCAATTCATTCAAATAGAACCATTTTTTCACGAGAGCTTGTATATATTTGCATTTATAGGTAGAAGTAGCAGAACAAGGAAAACATTAGACCACCATGTGCACACATGAGATGGCGTGGCTACTAACGTGAGCAGAATAGAGTAGGGGGTTGCTCAACCCCTAGGATAGCAAGTCTTCCTGCATAGCATGGATGCTGTGAGAAATCGACGCCCGCCGACCAACGAATACGCGTGCATTCCGGTGAGTCCAAATCGACAAGGCGTAGAGGATTACAAGCAAAGTGAAGCCCTTCGTGAGACTTGTAGGGGGGCCGTCCAATAAAAAGTTAGTTACATACATGGAAAATGCCAATCATTACAATGACATTCTTGGTGAATATTTTCTTAATTTAGACTGTCAAACATAGCATTTGGGTGATTGAATCTTTATTTTTTGCGGGTTAGGTGATTAAATTTTAGCGAATACAAACTTCTTATTTGGGTTTACCAAGCCCCAACACGTCATAGCCTAGCAGAAATTATAAGTGAAGGCAACATAAAATCCATGACCTTACATACAGAGCATCCACTACATTACCCAAAAATGACAAATAAACAAAGAACAAGTGTTATTGTTGCTGCTGCTACGTCATTACAAAAGCATAAAGATAAAGAAAAAGAAACAAAAGCACATAGATATGTCCACCTGAACTGACAATCCATGATTAGCTAGCTAATTAAACTGGTTCTCGACAAAAATGAGCTAATTAAACAAACATTGATGATTAATAATATACTAACGTGGCTCAGCTGCTCATCACTCATAGTCATCAGTCTCCAACCAAGATTTGGCCACAACGCCATTTCTCCGTCCCTTAATTAACTAGTTGCTCCGAATTTAATTAGCTTAATCAACTTCAATATACTCCCTTTTTTTACCTTTTGCTCTATGTATTAGATTTGTGAAGTCAAACTCTTTGAAGTTTTGCACCAAGTGTATTGATAGTGTACCATATGGAAATTTTGTATTCATGTGTTTTCCTCCACTCTTCTGTTTAACTAGGGAGTGTTTTTTGCTTCTCATTTTATGTAATCTTGAGGGGGTAATATTGGCGGTTGGGTGCACTCATGACGTAGAAACGCGGAGGCTACAAGAAAATGAATTCCCAGTTCATTTCGATAGAGTTGGTTCGATGCGCTAAAAATATCACGGTAAATATCGTTATAAGCACATTTTCTGTGAAGAGTTTTTTTATTTGACTTAAATGTCTTATCAAGGCGATTGAATTGTTGGAGTATAAACCCCAACACATCCATACCAAGCAAAAAAATTAAACTTTTTTCAGTAAAGGGCGTTATTTATTAACTCATAAAGTAGCATCGAGTGATACGAGCACATCAGCACACACCCGGCTTATCCATAACTAAGATGCACAAAGCCGACATTACGCACGCACTCAAGGATCACATTGGCAAAGAGAAAAGTCATATAAGACCGTAGCTATGACAAGTTGAAAGAAAAAAAATAGAAGCGATCCAAACAGCGATCGACGATATACAACAATGACCATCGGCACCAACAATCTTTTGATAACATAACGACTACGAGAGGATTCTTCAATAGCAACGCCCTCAGGAAGGAAACGATGCATAAGCGTCGTCGTCTCCGGATCCACCACTGAAGGCCAGATCGTGAGTTTTCACCCTGAAGATCAAATCCAAGCAAATTCCAAGCAATGGCTTCAACAGGGTAACGAGTCTAACAGCGCAAAAGCGTTGCCATTGCCAGGTATAACCAACCAATGTCAGACTTAGGGTGTTCACCCTAGAGCTCGAGACCGGGTACTCAAGAAGCACCACCAGATCAAAGTCATCATACGTTATCTCCTCCACTTTTCACGATCCTTGCAGATCCTTGCAGCTGCATACGGGCATGGTCAACGTGAGATGCCACACAAGAGATAACCATGCCCACATGAGCAGGCAGTCAAGCCCTGACAAGAGCCGCTTCCACAACACGACGCATACTTTGATGAGGGAGGAAGGCCACATGCACCACCCAAATCCCGAGTTTGGGACGATTGGGCATACCCGCACCATCCTCACAAGTGGAGGTAGATGACCGATCTTATTAGACAACATGACAACTGTTGGGGAACGTAGCAGAAATTCAAAATTTTCTACGCATCACCAAGATCAGTCTATGGAGTAATCTAGCAACGAGGGGAAGGAGAATGCATCTACATACCCTTGTAGATCGCTAAGCGGAAGCATTCAAGAGAATGGGGTTGAAGGAGTCGTACTCGTCGTGATCCAAATCACCGGAGATCCTAGTGCCGAATGGACGGCACCTCCGCGTTCAACACACGTACAGCCCGGTGACGTCTCCCATGCCTTGATCCAGCAAGGAGAGAGGGAGAGGTTGGGGAAGACTCCGTCCAGCAGCAGCACAACAGCGTGGTGGTGATGGAGGAGCATGGTATTCCACCAGGGCTTCGCCAAGCACCGCGAGAGATGAGGAGAAAGAGAGGTAGGGCTGCGCCAGGGAGAGGTCGAAACTCTTATGTTGGCAGCCCTAAAGACCTCAACTATATATAGGGGAGAGGGAGGGTGCTGCGCCCCCTCTAGGGTTCCCATCCCAAGGGGTGCGGCAGTCCCAAAACCCATCTAGGGTGGCGGCCAAGGGGGGAGAGGGGAAACTTGCCCCCCAAGCAAGGTGGGGCGCCCCCTCCCCAAACCATAGGCGCCTTGGGCCCTTGTGGGGGAGCGCACCAGCCCACCTGGGGTTGGTCCCCTCCCACACTTGTCCCATGCAGCCCTCTGGGGCCGGTGGCCCCACTTGGTGGACCCCCGGGACCCTCCCGATGGTCCCGGTACGTTACCGATAGCACCCGAAACTTTTCCGGTGACCAAAACAGGACTTCCCATATATAAATCTTTACCTCCGGACCATTCCGGAACTCCTCAGTGACGTCCGGGATCTCATCCGGGACTCCGAACAACATTCGGTAACCACATATATCTATTCCCTATAACCCTAGCGTCATCGAACCTTAAGTGTGTAGACCCTACGGGTTCGGGAACCATGCAGACATGACCGAGATGTTCTCCGGTCAATAACCAACAGCGGGATCTGGATACCCATGTTGGCTCCCACGTGTTCCACGATGATCTCATCGGATGAACCACGATGTCGAGGATTCGTTCAATCCCGTATACAATTCCCTTTGTCTAGCGGTATAGTACTTGCCCGAGATTCGATCGTCGGTATCCCGATACCTTGTTCAATCTCGTTACCGGCAAGTCTCTTTACTCGTTCCGTAACACATCATCCCGTGATCAACCCCTTGGTCACATTGTGCACATTATGATGATGTCCTACCGAGTGGGCCCAGAGATACCTCTCCGTCATACAGAGTGACAAATCCCAGTCTTGATTCGTGCCAACCCAACAGACACTTTCGGAGATACCCGTAGTGCACGTTTATAGCCACCCAGTTACGTTGTGATGTTTGGTACACCCAAAGCATTCCTACGGTATCCGGGAGTTGCACAATCTCATGGTCTAAGGAAATGATACTTGACATTAGAAAAGCTTTAGCATACGAACTACACGATCTTTGTGCTAGGCTTAGGATTGGGTCTTTGTCCATCACATCATTCTCCTAATGATGTGATCCCGTTATCAACGACATCCAATGTCCATTGTCAGGAAACCGTAACCATCTATTGATCAACGAGCTAGTCAACTAGAGGCTTACTAGGGACATGGTGTTGTCTATGTACCCACACATGTATCTGAGTTTCCTATCAACACAATTATAGCATGGATAATAAACGATTATCATGAACAAGGAAATATAATAATAATAACTAATTTATTATTGCCTCTAGGGCATATTTCCAACAGTCTCCCACTTGCACTAGAGTCAATAATCTAGTTCACATCGCCATGTGATTAACACTCACAGGTCACATCGCCATGTGACCAACATCCAAAGAGTTTACTAGTGTCACTAAACTAGTTCACATCATCATGTGATCAAGACTCAATGAGTTCTGGGGTTTTATCATGTTTTACTTGTGAGAGAGGTTTTAGTCAACGGGTCTGCTATATTCAGATCCGTATGTACTTCGCAAATCTCTAGGTCATATTGCAAATGCTGCTTCCACGCTCCACTTGGAGCTATTCCAAATGGTTGCTCTACTATACGTATCCGGTTTGCTACTCAGAGTCATTCGGATAGGTGTTAAAGCTTGCATCGACGTAACCCTTTACGTCGAACTCTTTATCACCTCCATAATCGAGAAACATGTCCTTATTTACTCCAAGGACAATTTTGACCGCTGTCCAATGATCCATTCCTGGATCACTCTTGTACCCCCTTGCCAGACTCATGGCAAGGCACACTTCCGGTGCGGTACACAGCATAGCATACTATAGAGCCTACGTCTGAAGCATAGGGGATGACCTTCGTCCTTTCTCTCTCTTCTGCCGTGGTCGAGCTTTAACTCTTAACTTCATACCTTACAACTCAGGCAGGAACTCCTTTGACTGATCCATCTTGAACACCTTCAAGATCATGTCAAGGTATGTGCTCATTTGAAAGTACCATTTAGCGTTTTTGATCTATCCTCATAGATCTTGATGCTCAATGTTCAAGCAGCTTAATCCAGGTTTTCTATTGAAAAACACTTTTCAAATAACCCTATATTCTTTCCAGAAATTCTACATCATTTCTGATCAACAATATGTAAACAACATATACTCATCAGAAATTCTATAGTGCTCCCACTCACTTCTTTGGAAATACAAGTTTCTCATAAACTTTGTATAAACGCAAAATCTTTGATCATCTCACCAAAGCGTATATTCCAACTCCGAGATGCTTACTCCAGTCCTTAGAAGGACTCCTGGGGCTTTGCACACTTGTTAGCATCTTTCAGGATTGACAAAAACCTTCTGGTTGTATCACACACAACCTTTCCTCAAGAATATCGTCGAGGAAACAATGTTTTGACATCCTATCTGCAAGATTTCATAAATCATGCAGTAATTGCTAATATAATTCCAATAGACTCTTAGCATCGCTACAAGTGAGAAAGCCTCACCGTAGTCAACTCCTTGAACTTGTCTGAAAACATCTTAACGACAAGTCTAGCTTTCTTAATGATGATACTTACCATCATTGTCTGTCTTCCTTTTAAAATCCATTTGTACCTAACAGCCTTACGACCATCAAGTATTTCTTCCAAAGTCATGGATCCTCTCTCGGATTTTATGGCCTCGAGCCATTCGTCGGAATCCGGGCCCACCATCGCTTCTCCATAGCTCGTAGGTTCATTGTTGTATAGCAACATGACCTCCAAGACAGGATTACCATACCACTCTGAAGCAGTACATGTCCTTGTCGTCCTACGAGGTTTGGTAGTGACTTGATCCGAAGTTTCATGATCACGATCATCAACTTCTACTTCAATTGGTGTAGGTGCCACAGGAACAACTTCATGTGCCCTGCTACACACTAGTTGAAGTGATGGTTCAACAACCTCATCAAGTCTCCACCATCCTCCCACTCAATTCTTTCAAGAGAAACTTTTCCTCGAGAAAGGACCCGATTCAAGAAACAATCCCTATTGCTTTCGGATCTGAATTAGGAGGTATACCCAACTGTTTTAGGTGTCCTATGAAGATGCATTTTATCAGCTTTGGGTTTGAGCTTATCAACCTGAAACTTTTTCACATAAGCGTCGCAGCCCCAAACTTTTAAGAAACGACAACTTAGGTTTCTCCAAACCATAGTTCAAACGGTGTCGTCTCAACGGAATTCCGTGGTGCCCTATTAAAGTGAGTGTGGTTGTCTCTAATGCCTAACCCATGAACGATAGTGGTAATTCGATAAGAGACATCATGGTATGCCCCATATCCAATAGGGTGCATCTATGATGTTCGGACACACCATCACACTATGGTGTTCCAGGCGGTGTTAGTTGTGAAACAATTTCACAATGTCTCAATTGTGTACCAAACTCGCAACTCAGATATTCATGTCTATGATCATATCATAGACATTTTATCCTCTTGTCACGACGATCTTCAACTTCACTCTGAAATTACTTGAACCATTCAATAATTCAGACTTGTGTTTCATCAAGTAAATATACTCAGTATCTACTCAAATCATCTGTGAAGTAAGAACATAACGATATTCACTGCATGCCTCAGCACTCATTGGATTGCACACATCAAAATGTGTTACTTCCAACAAGTTGCTATCTTGTTCCATCTTACTAAAAACGAGGCTTTTCAGTCATCTTGCCCATGTGGTATGATTTGCATATCTCAAGTGATTCAAAATCATGTGAGTCCAAACGATCCATCTGCATGGAGTTTCTTCATGCGTATACACCAATAGACATGGTTCGCATGTCTCAAACTTTTCAAAACGAGTGAGTCCAAAGATCCATCAACATGGAGCTTCTTCATGCGTTTTACACCAATATGACTTACATGGCAGTGCCACAAGTAAGTGGTACTATCATTACTATCTTATATCTTTTGGCATGAAAATGTGTATCACTACGATCGAGATTCAATAAACCATTCCTTTTAGGTGCAAGACCATTGAAGGTATTATTCAAATAAACAGAGTAACCATTATTCTCCTTAAATAAATAACTGTATTGCGATAGACATAATCCAATCATGTCTATGCTCAACACAAACACCAAATAACCATTATTTAGGTTTCACACCAATCTCGATGGTAGAGGGAGCGTGCGATGCTTGATCACATCAACCTTGGAAACACTTCCAACACATATCGTCAGCTCACCTTTAGCTAGTCTCCGTTTATTCCGTAGCTTTTATTTGAGTTACTAACACTCAAAGAACCGAACCGGTATCTAATACCCTGGTGCTACTAGGAGTACTAGTAAAGTACACATTAACATAATGTATATCCAATATACATCTATCGACCTTGCCAGCCTTCTCATCTACCAAGTATCTAGGGTGGTTCTGCTTTAGTGTCTATTCCTCTCATTACAGAAGCACTTAGTCTCGGGTTTGGGTTCAACCCTGGGTTTCTTCACTGGAGCAGCAACTGATTTGCCATTTCATGACGTACCCCTTCTTGCCCTTGCCCTTCTTGAAACTAGTGGTTTCATTAACCATCAACAATTGATGCTCCTTCTTGATTTCTACATTCGCGGTGTTGAACATTGCGAATAGCTCAAGGATCATCATATCTATCCCTGTTAAGTTATAGTTCATCACGAAGCTCTAGTAGCTTGGTGGCAATGTCTTTGGAGAAACATCACTATCTCATCTGGAAGATTAACTCCCACTCGATTCAAGTGATTGTTGTACCCAGACAATCTGAGTATAAGCTCAACGATTGAGATCTTCTCCCTTAGTTTGTAGGCTAGAAAACTCGTCGGAGGTCTCATACCTCTTGACGTGGGCACGAGCCTGAAATCTCAATTTCAGCACTTGGAACATCTCATATGTTCTGCAACATTTCAAAAATGTCCTTGGTGCCTTAATTCTAAACCATTTAACATTACCAAACTATCATGTAGTCATCAAAACGTGTATGTCAGATGTTCGCAACATCCACAGACCACGTTCGAGGTCCAGCACATCGAGCGGTGCATTAAGGACATAAGCCTTCTACTGTCCACATAATTGCTACTGTCAACTTTTGACTATATTTTCTCTAGGAACATATCTAAAACAGTAGAACTAAAGCGCGAGCTATGACATGATTTGCAAAGGGCTTTTGACTATGTTCAGGATAATTAAGTTCATCTAATGAACTCCCACTCAGATAGACATCCCTCTAGTCATCCAAGGGATTACATGATCCAAGTCAACTAGGCTGTGTTCGATCATCACGTGAGACGGACTAGTCATCATCGGTGAACATCCTCATGTTGATCGTATCTACTATACGACTCATGCTCGACCTTTCGGTCTCTTGTGTTCCGAGGCCATGTCTGTACATGCTAGGCTCGTCAAGTCAACCTAAGTGTTTCGCGTGTGTAAATCTGGCTTACACCCGTTGTATGTGAACGTTGGAATCTATCACACCCGATCATCACGTGGTGCTTCGAAACAACGAACTTTCACCATGCTGCACAGTTAGGGGGAACACTTTCTTGAAATTTTAATGAGGGATCATCTTATTTACTACCGTCGTTCTAAGCAAATAAGATGCATAAACATGATAAACATCACATGCAATCAAAAAGTGACATGATATGGCCAATATCATTTTGCTCCTTTTGATCTCCATCTTCGGGGCTCCATGATCATCATCGTCACCGGCATGACACCATGATCTCCATCATCATGATCTCCATCATCGTGTCTCCATGAGGTTGTCTCGCCAACTATTACTTCTACTACTATGGCTAACGGCTTAGCAATAAAGTAAAGTAATTACATGGCGTTGTTCATTGACACGCAGGTCATACAATAAATTAAGACAACTCCTATGGCTCCTGCCGGTTGTCATGTTCATCGACATGCAAGTCGTGATACCTATTACAAGAACATGATCAATCTCATACATCACATATCATTCATCACATTCTTTTCGCCATATCACATCACATAGCATACCCTGCAAAAACAAGTTAGACATCCTCTAATTGTTGTTTGCATGTTTTACGTGGCTGCTATGGGTTTCTAGCAAGAACGTTTCTTACCTACGCAAAAAACACAACGTGATATGTCAATTGCTATTTACCCTTCATAAGGACCCTTTTCATCGAATCCGATCCGAATAAAGTGGGAGAGACTGGCACCCGCTAGCCACCTTATGCAACAAGTGCATGTCAGTCGGTGGAACCTGTGTCACGTAAGTGTACGTGTAAGGTCGGTCCGGGCCGCTTCATCCCACGATACCGTCGAAACAAGATTGGACTAGTAATGGTAAGCATATTGAGCAAAATCTACGCCCACAACAACTTGTGTTCTACTCGTGCATAGAAACTACACATAGACCTAGCTCATGATGCCATTGTTGGGGAACGTAGCAGAAATTCAAAATTTTCTACGCATCCCCAAGATCAATCTATGGAGTAATCTAGCAACGAGGGGAAGGAGAGTGCATCTACATACCCTTGTAGATTGCTAAGTGGAAGCGTTCAAGAGAACGGGGTTGAAGGAGTCGTACTCGTCGTGATCCAAATCACCGGAGATCCTAGTGCCGAACGGACGGCACCTCCGCGTTCAATACACGTACAGCCCGGTGACGTCTCCCATGCCTTAATCCAGCAAGGAGAGAGGGAGAGGTTGGGGAAGACTCCGTCTAGCAGCAGCACAATGGCGTGGCGGTGATGGAGGAGCATGGTATTCCAGCAGGGCTACGCCAAGCACCGCGAGAGATGAGGAGAAAGAGAGGTAGGGCTGCGCCAGGGAGAGGTCGAAACTCTTATGTTGGCAGCCCTAAAGACCTCAACTATATATAGGGGAGAGGGAGGGGGCTGCGCCCCCTCTAGGGTTCCCACCCCAAGGGGTGCGGCAGCCCCAAAACCCATCTAGGGTGGCGGCCAAGGGGAGAGGGAAACTTGCCCCCAAGCAGGTGGGCGCCTCCCCAAACCCTAGGCGCCTTGGGCCCTGTGGGGCGCACCAGCCCACCCGGGCTGGTCCCTCCACACTTGGCCCATGCAGCCCTCTGGGGCCGGTGGCCCCACTTGGTGGACCCCCGGGACCCTCCCGGTGGTCCCGGTACGTTGCCGATAGCAACCGAAACTTTTCCGGTGACCAAAACAGGACTTCCCATATATAAATCTTTACTTCCGGACCATTCCGGAACTCCTCGTGACGTCCGGGATCTCATCCGGGACTCCAAACAACATTCGGTAACCACATATATCTATTCCCTATAACCCTAGCATCATCGAACCTTAAGTGTGTAGACCCTACGGGTTCGGGAACCATGCAGACATGACCGAGACGTTCTCTAGTCAATAACCAACAACGGGATCTGGATACCCATGTTGGCTCCCACATGTCCCACGATGATCTCATCGGATGAACCACGATGTCGAGGATTCGTTCAATCCCGTATACAATTCCCTTTGTCTAGCGGTATAGTACTTGCCCGAGATTCGATCGTCGGTATCCCGATACCTTGTTCAATCTCGTTACCGGCAAGTCTCTTTACTCGTTCCGTAACACATCATCCCGTGATCAACCCCTTGGTCACATTGTGCACATTATGATGATGTCCTACCGAGTGGGCCAGAGATACCTCTCCGTCATACAGAGTGACAAATCCCAGTCTTGATTCGTGCCAACCCAACAGACACTTTCGGAGATACCCGTAGTGCACGTTTATAGCCACCCAGTTACGTTGTGATGTTTGGTACACCCAAAGCATTCCTACGGTATCCGGGAGTTGCACAATCTCATGGTCTAAGGAAATGATACTTGACATTAGAAAAGCTTTAGCATACGAACTACACGATCTTTGTGCTAGGCTTAGGATTGGGTCTTTGTCCATCACATCATTCTCCTAATGATGTGATCCCGTTATCAACGACATCCAATGTCCATTGTCAGGAAACCGTAACCATCTATCGATCAACGAGCTAGTCAACTAGAGACTTACTAGGGACATGGTGTTGTCTATGTACCCACACATGTATCTGAGTTTCCTATCAACACAATTATAGCATGGATAATAAACGATTATCATGAACAAGGAAATATAATAATAATAACTAATTTATTATTGCCTCTAAGGGCATATTTCCAACAACAACATACCGCTACTACCATCGTCATCGTACGTCACAAAAGATTACACCGGGGTGGAGGACACGTTTGTCGTTTGCATCACCACCGGTGATGAAGATCACGAAAAAATATGTTGAATCTATAGGTCCAAGCCCTTTCAGCGACCATTATCTAGCCGATGATGCGTTGACGAAGGGAGAGCCAGTCAGCCAAGCACGACCAACAGTGCCCAGCAGCGCACAAGCCAGCTTGGGCGCGACGGTCGTGGCATCCGCCGCATTGTCACCATCACATTCTCTTAGAGGGTGTTTGTTTCCAGGGACTTATTGGTTAGGGACTTAAAAAAGTCCCTATAAGTCCCATCTAAACCAAACATGAGGGACTTATAGGGACTTAAAGTAGGCATTTGAGACTTATGAAATAAGACTCTCAAAGAGAGTCTTATAAGGACTTATAGTTGTAATATGATCTTATAGGGACTTATAAGTCCAAGAAACCAAACAAATAAGGACTTTTTCAGGACTTGAGACTTATAAGTTGGGACTAAATAAAAATTAGGACTTATGAATCAAACAGGGCCTTAGGCACGTGGGCCATGACTGCGGCATCTGCTGCATCCCCACTGCCTCGGCTCGCCACGCCCTCACGCCGAAAAGTCGCCTTGGGAGCAGCACTAGCCTCGATTAGATGAGTAGGCTCTCCAGATCGCGAACATGGTGGTCGTGCCGGCTCCCTTCTCTTTTCTTTGTTGTGTCTTAGTCGATTGAGATTTAGCAATTCCATAAACAAAAATTAAACTTGGCATGAGCATAAAATGGGTAGCACATGACATGTTCTGTGCGTCCACAATCATAAAGACTAACGATCGACGACTTACATTTACAAATCGAGCGTCTACTACATTACCCAAAAATGACAAAGAAACAAAAAACAACAGCTGCTACAACTACTTTATTACAAAAAGGCATAAAGAGAAAGAAACAAAAAACCATAGATACGTCCTAGCTAAGCTGACACTCCATGATTAGCTAGCTAATTAAACAAACATTGGAGACTGGTATAGTACTGCTAGTAGTGTGGCTCAGCTCCTGATCACTCACCGTCCATCAGTCTCCAATCAAGACTTGGCCACCACGTCCTTTCTCCCTCTCTTATCTTTAACTAGCCGCTCCACCGATTTTAATTACCTTAATCAACTCCGATCGATGTACCCCATGAACTAACTGGTGCTCAGCGTCTTGCCATGGCCGCCGGTCCACTGCGCGCTCCCGGGGCTCCACTTGGGGCACTTGGGGCTGAAGTACCTCCCCTCCACCCTGCCGTCGAGCAGCTCCACCACCTGGCCCGGCCGCACGCACCGCGGGGCCTTGTACTGGTTGATCGAGGCGCCGCGGCTCAGCGCCAGGTCCATCAGCTTGTCGAACGTGCCCTCAGAGACGACGCGGATCTCGAGGGGCCCGACGGAGCGGTCGGCGGCGCGGCATTGCCGGTAGACGCTGTTGAGCGACTCCTCCACGGCGAGGCAGCAGTCCTCGAACACGAACGCCGGCACCGGGGTCGTGGACCCGCCGCCCGCCCGGAGCTCCCAGAAGAGCACGTAGTGGCCCGGGATGGTGCTCGCGTCGGCGTAGCTGGTGTACTCCACGAGCGACGCGCCGAACGGCTCCAGGTGCTGCACGGCGCTGCTCACGGCGGCGTGGAGCTCCGCCTCGTCCGTCTTGTCGGCGTCGATGCTCAGCGCCACGTTCTTCCGCCGCAGGAAGTTGAACATGGGCGCCGCGTTCTTGAACCCCGCCACCCGGAGCACGTCGCCCACGCGGTAGCGGTACAGGCCAGAGTAGGTGGTGACGACGAGCTCGTACTCCTTGCCGAGCTTCACGTCAACGAGGTTGACGAGGTCCCGGTGGTCCGGCTCGCCGCCGGCGGCGCTGCTGCCGGATTGGACGGGGAGGAACTCGAAGTAGCACATTGTCGGGATCAGCGTGTACGCGACGTCGGCTGGACTGCAGATCGGGTTCAGATTTAGGCCGAAATAGCACTCACTCGAGGCGTACATAGTGCACGCCAGAGGCAGGCCTCCGCCGTAGTAGTCGAGGGTAGGGATGTATTGGGCCATGGCGCCCGTGACGATGACGTCTATGTACTTGGTGTTGGGCCACACCCTCCGGATCACGCCCTTCCACGACGACCTCTTGCACGCGTCCTCGATCGCGTCGGCGAGGGCCGGGTCCGGGCGGAGCACCCGGCCGACGGCGGCGCGCACGGCACAGTCGGTGATCTCCGCGTCCAGCTCGCCGGTGCGGATGTCCCGGCACAGACGCTCCCAGTGCTTCTCGAGGAAGTGGATCGCCCGGAGGAACCCGGACGCGAAGACGGCGCCGACGCGGAGCACGTCCGCGCGGTGGACGAGGCCGCAGAGCAGCTGCGCGTACATGCTCTGGTACGCGTCGACGCACAGGATGGCCTCGTCGGGGCTTGTGTGCACGGTGTAGGGGTCGTGGGGGCGCTCCAGGAAATGGCGGCTCCGGTAGAAGCTGGTTAGGACGGGCCTCGCCGGCAGCCCGCCCGGCGTGCGCGACTCGGCCTTGACGAAGTAGAGGTACATGGCCTTGCCCTTGTCGAGCCCCGGCATGGCCTGGCTCATGACCGGCATGAGCAGGCTGTACAGCATGGACCGGCGGTCCATCTCCTCCTCGATGGTGGGCATCAGCTTCCGCTCCCCTCCCGACGTGCCGGAGCTGCAGGTACGTTCGTCCGTCCATTAGATCGGCGTCACAAACGCTCCAGTCATGCCAAGACGGACACATGTACGCACGTACGTAGCAGGTTAGGGTGTGATGGACGGACGGATCATGGATGCGTGCGTACCTAGTGAGGAACTCTCGGATGGGCTTGCCGGAGAGGATGGGCGAGGAGTCGCCGTTGGCGATGCGGATGACGTCGGGGAGGATGTCCTCGTAGGTGGTGAGCGGCGCGAGGCGGCGGAACGCGTCGTCGGCGCCGGGGACGGCGCCGGGGACGCCGATGCGGCGCAGGTACTCGGCCGGCGCGTTCTGCGCCAGGATCTCCACCAGCACCTGGCGCTGTATCTCCCCCGCGCACCGGGTCACGCGCTCGATGAGGTCGAGCACCTGGCGGTGCGCCTCCTCCCACGAGACCCCCGCCCCCGCCCCCGCCCCCGCCGTCGTTCCCGGCACCGCCATCGGCGCTTCCGGCATGGCACTGCACCGGACCGGGCTCCTGGCAAGTACAGCACAGCCTTCGCTACCGCGGCTGTGTCGTGTAGTGCGACGCGGACGGAGGCTGGCTCGCTCGTGGCTCTTATCACCGGCGTCTGTCTGATAAGTGAAGGGCTGAAGGGTGCTGGTGTGTGGTGTGGGTGTGAGCCGGCGGAGCAGATTTATAGGACGGCGGGGGGCTCCGAGGGCAGCGTCGTCTTTTCGCCCCCGAGTAGTTTCGGTCGTCCCGTACGTACGTGCGTACGATTACGAACGAACGGAAGGGAAAAATACCAAAACCCCGTACGATGCGCGAATGATGGGGGTTTCTGGTGCTCGCGGGGTCGTATTCTAGCCTGAGTTTCGTCGTTTTTCCGCGGTTTGATACGCGGGAGGGGGAGGCGTGGCTCATATGCATGATGAGTCACAGAAATGATGTGGAGGCCGCAAGTGGCAAGCGGTTGGCTCCATATTTGCTCCCGCGATCGCCATACCATCTGCGTGATCATCGACCCCCTCGATTAGTTCACTACTCCTCCTTTTTCCCTTTTTTAAAAATTCTTTTGAGAGGAAAGACCCTTTTTCTGTTTTTTTTTTGCAGGCAAAGAGAAAAAAGACCCATTCTTCTATCTTTGGTAATCAAGTAATTCATGTATGGTAACCAATCTCTTCTTTAGCAATATGGTATCTTTGGCAACCCATTAAATTCTGGTCAATCGGTACAAATAAATTTTGATCAATCTTTGGTAGTAGTAACCTGATAAATCTTTGGTATGTTTGGCAACAAATTAAGTTTGGATCAATTGGTACAAATCAATAAACGACCAATATTTGGAAACCCATTAAATTTGGTCAATTGGTACAAAGAAATTCAACAACCAATAAAGCAACATGTACAAACTGAGGCCTCTCATCCACCTAAACAACTTTTTATGAAGGGGTCGATGCCGAAATGTTAACAGTCCGCGAGCGAAGCCAGAACAGAGTCATCTTCAACCATCTTCATCAACCCGAGCCGCCACCATTTCCATCTCCATAGCCGCCATCACCACCGTAGTTCCTCTCCCACTGGATCATAGTTGCAATCGTGCATCGCACACGGCATCCATTGTAAGACGTATTATCAATCAATCAATCTTCATGACGTGTTTTTCAATGTGGTCTTCATGTGATCTGATCTTTGTGTGTGAGTGGTTCGGTAAGTTATGGGTTGAGGCAAGAGTCTTGCAACCCTCTGTATTCGTTGTGGGGTCAATTGAAGTGCCTTGAATTAACGTCCCGTATGTGTGAAATAAAATTGTTCCATAGATATCTCTTTTCTCGTATGCGTTCTTCATCCCTGCATGTACCCAGGATCATGGAGAGCGAGCCACAGACGGGCTAAGGGCAGGTAGACCGTGAACTGTTATTATGAAAACCGGTGATAGAAGGGTTTAGTACGGTAACATGGATCTTCTCGATGAGGATTCAAGAGGTGTAGTCACTAAACATTCAAAGCTCCTGTCTGATTTTTGCAATGATAACTATCTAGGCAACCCTGTGAGATGGATAGGATTTAGGACGTGTGCCGATCAAGACGTGATTTTGGCACATCCCCACATTTGTTCCTAACAAGCACATCTCGATGGGTGACTTCCAGCGCACAAATTAAGATTATATTTGGTCCCAACGCAAATGAATGGTTGTAAGCATTAAGACCCCATACTCGTGCCTATCTTTTCTTCTTTTTTTTTTGATAAAATGAAATGTTTTACTCCAGGTTGTTTGATTTCGATCCGGTCAAAAGCTGAAATTGTTTCTTTAACAAAGCTTGCTAGAGACCCTACCTTAAAGGGGACCTTCATCCCGTGGGTTCGATAACCCAGGGTCACCGCTGGGAAGAATGTGAGAATACTTTCTGCTCCATTTCTGGATCACTAAAGGGAGTAATCAATTTATTGTTCATATTTTCATTCCCTACTTATGTAACAAGGAATGTACTCCCTCCGTTCCAAAATGTAAGATTATTAAACGAAGGGAGTAGTATGGAGGACCAAAATGCTTCCTGGAAAAGTAGGCAGAGCAAGAACTAAAATGAGTCCCTTGTGTTGGGCGTGTGTAGCTCCACTTATATTAAATTACGAGCCCCACTTTATTACATCTCCAATATTTATCTTTGGTCCAGGTTTAGTTGCCCATGATGCTTTATTATTATTATTATTATTTTCTAGCAGTGTATATTTTTTGTTTGTGAATGTTAGGACGATATTTTTTTCTCCTCCCTGGTGAGTTTATTATTATTTCTCTTATACCTCATGGAATAAATATGTGTTCTTAATTCTTCTTCCACTTGATCATATATTCATCTACCCAGTTGAATAAAATCATGTTCCATCTTCTCATCAATGTCTCGCTTATGTGAAATTGATACACATGAGTAACAATGACTGTGGAGGTAAGGTTCGCTGTGACGGCAGCATCATCAAGATGATCAAGTGGAGAGAAAGCTAGAAGATGGTAAACATGAGGAGCTAGAAGATGGTTAGAGATAGCGAAGAGAAGCCGGTGAAAGCTTGAAAGCATTGTAATGTTGAATAAGGATTTTTTATATCAGTATGTACCAGAAAACGATCCTACTTTCTCGTGCCAAAGCAAAGGAAAATTGTACTAAATCTGAATTATAATGATTAACGAGGGCTTCCTTTGGATTTCTTGTTAGTTTTTTTGGGGTTGTCTTGTTAGCTTTCATGCCTTGCAACTTCTCCATATAAGCATGGAAGTACAACAACATGTAGTGCAATCATAGTAGCAACAGAGGCGCACAACTACCAAAAACGTCATGGTGCTGCTTTGCGATGTCTTTTCTCTCTGGTAGGACCCTTCCCGATGTCATGTGTCTACCCTTCCTTCCCATTGCAACAAGGACCACTGAAGAAGAGTGATTTAATCGTCAAAAACTTTGACAATATGCCTGATGTCCATGAGGTTACTAACGTTTATGTCGTGCACATTTGATGTTGAATCACTATATTATGTATGATCCATTGCAATGCACGGGCATTTACCTAGTCCACTTAAATACTTGTGCTTCCCTTGTTTTTTGCCCTCTTGTGATATATTTCGGTGCAACTCAAGTCCTTGCTTGCTATTAGTAATTATTGCTCAGTTTTGGTACATTTTGAATGTGTAGATATTCGAGAGGATGTATTAATATTGGAGACATGATAATTGTTGGCTTTGGTAAGCATGATGTTGAGGTGAAGATTGGACAATTCTGCGCTTGTGACTTTCGTGACATGGTTATCTTTTTAAAAATGTACGAAGAACTAGCTGCTTGTATGATCCTTTCCATTGTTGGTTTGTGCTCATAGTATCTCACCATGAGAACCCAATAAATTTGATCTTTCACCTGAATCAAAAGCAAATTTCAGCATGACCTGAAGTGGTCTCGTGTACGTGGCAAACTAGCCCAAAAATATAGTAAAAGTAAACTTGTAAACGAAAAAGGGAAATATGAAAATGACGCCTTTATAGTAAACTGTTGGGTAACGTAGTAATTTCAAAAAATTTCCTACGTACACGCAAGATCATGGTGATGCATAGCAACGAGAGGGGAGAGTGTTGTCCACGTACCCTCGTAGACCGAAAGCGGAAGTGTTAGCACAACGCGGTTGATGTAGCCGCACGTCTTCACGATCCGACTGATCAAGTACCGAACGCACAACACTGATACGTCTCCAACGTATCTACTTTTCCAAATACTTTTGCCCTTGTTTTGGACTCTAACTTGCATGATTTGAATGAAACTAACCCGGACTGACGCTGTTTTCAGCAGAACTACCATGATGTTGTTTTATGTGTAGAAAAGAAAAGTTCTCGGAATGACCTGGAAATCAACGGAGGCACTTTTTGGAATTTATAAAAAATACTGGGCGAAAGAAATACATCAGGGGGCCCAGGGCCTGTCCACGAGACAGCCCCCCCCCTTGTAGGGCGCGCCCCCCTATCTCGTGGGCCCCCTGGACCTCCTCCGACCTCAACTCCAACTCCATATATTCCGTCTCAGGTAGAAAAAAATCAGAGAGAAAGTTTCATCGCGTTTCACGACACGGAGCCGCCGCCAAGCCCTAATCTCTCTCGGGAGGGCTGATCTGGAGTCCATTCGGGGCTCCGGAGAGGGGGATTCATCGTCGTCGTCATCTTCAATCATCCTCCATCACCAATTTCATGATGCTCACCGCCGTGCGTGAGTAATTTCATCGTAGGCTTGCTGGACGGTGATGGGTTGGATGAGATTCACCATGTAATCAAGTTAGTTTTGTTAGGGTTTGATCCCTAGTATCCACTATGTTCTGAGATTGATGTTGTTATGACTTTGCTATGCTTAATGCTTGTCACTAGGGCCCAAGTGCCATGAATTCAGATATGAACCTATTATGTTTTCATGAATATATGTGTGTTCTTGATACTATCTTGCAAGTCTATAGTCACCTATTATGTGTTATGATCCGACAACCCCGAAGTGACAATAATCGGGATACTTCTCGGTGATGACCGTAATTTGAGGAGTTCATGTATTCACTATGTGTTAATGCTTTGTTCCGGTTCTCTATTAAAAGAAGGCCTTAATATCCCTTAGTTTCCGCTAGGACCCCGCTGCCACGGGAGGGTAGGACAAAAGATGCCATGCAAGTTCTTTTCCATAAGCACGTATGACTATTTACGGAATACATGCCTACATTATATTGATGAATTGGAGCTAGTTCTATATCACCCTATGTTATAGCTATTGCATGAGGAATCGCATCCGGCATAATTATCCATCACTGATCCGGTGCCTACGAGCTTTTCATATATTGTTCTTCGCTTATTTACTTTTCCGTTACTCTTTGTTACAACTACTACAAAACCCCAAAACATTTATCTTTACTTTTGCTCTGTTACCATTATTATCATACCACTTTTGCTACTAAACACTTTGCTGCAGATACTATGTTATCCAGGTGTGGTTGAATTGACAACTCAACTGCTAATACTCAAGAATATTCTTTGGCTCCCCTTGTGTCAAATCAATAAATTTGGGTTGAATACTCTACCCTCGAAAGCTATTGTGATCCCCTATACTTGTGGGTTATCAAGACCAATTTCTGGCGCTGTTGCCGGGGAGCATAGTTCTATTCTCTGAGTCACTTGGGATTTATATCTGTTGATCACTATGAAGAACTTGAAAGACGCTAAGACCAAGATTTATCCCTCAACTACGAGGGGAGGTAAGGAACTGCCATCAAGCTCTGCACTAGATTCTCCTTCCGTTATTAATAAGCTTGCGGCACCTAAACCTACTACTGCTATGAATTCTGATATGTCGCATGTTATTGATGATGCCACTTCTGCTATGCATGATGAAACTACTTTTGTGCGTGATACTACTTTGCCATTAGGTGAATTTCTAGATGAACAACTTGCTAGAGTTGGGGGGATGAAATTACTGAAGATCCTATTACTGATGATAGTGATGATGAAGGTTCCCCCAATGATTATGTTTTACCTGTTCTTCCTAAGGGTTATGTTATGCATGAAAAAGCTGCTTTGGAAATCCTTGCCTGCAATGATAGGAATGATCTTAAGAAATTATTAGCTAAATGGAAGCAGCAGTCTCTTAATGCTAGAATGAAACCCGATACTGCTTTTGCTACTTCACCTATTTGTGTTACTGATAAGGATTATGAATTCTCTGTTGATCCTGAAATTATTACTTTAGTTGAATCTGGTCCTTTTTATGGCCTTGAATCTGAAACTGTTGTGGCAAATCTTACCAAGTTGAATGGTATAGCCACCCTATTTACTCATGATGAGAAGTCTCGCTATTTATATATACTTAAGATATTTCCGTTCTCATTAAAGGGTGATGCTAAGACTTGGTATAATTCTCTTGCTCCTGGTTGCGTGCGTAGTCCCCAGGATATGATTTATTACTTCTCTACTAAATATTTCCCTGCTCATAAGAAACAGGCTGCCTTGCGGGAAATATATAATTTTGTGCAAATCAAAGAAGAGAGTCTCCCACAAGCTTGGGGGAGGCTTCTCCGGTTACTTTATGCTTTGCCTGATCATCCTCTTAATAAAAATTGAAATACTTGATATCTTTTATAATGGACTAACCGATGCTTCCAAGGACCACTTGGATAGTTGTGCTGGTTGTGTTTTCAGGGAAAGAACAGTCGATGAAGCTGAAATATTATTGAATAATATGTTGACTAATGAAAATAATTGGACTCTTCCTGAGCCAGTTCCTGAAGTAATTCCTGAACCAATTGAGCCAACTCCTGAGTCTATTCCTAAACCCACTCCGAAGAAAAGAGGTGTTTTATTTCTCAGTCCTGAAGATATGCAAGAGGCAAAGAAATAAATGAAAGAAAAAGGTATTAAAGCTGAAGATGTTAAGAATTTACCTCCTATTGAAGAAATACATGGTCTTAATTTACCGCCTGAAGAACCACATTGTCTTGATAACCCGACAAAGGTGGTAAAGGTAAATTCTCTCTATAGATATGATAAAGTTGAAATACCCTCTACTAAATTTCATAGCCCATGCTTAGATGAATTTGATGACTTTATGGCTAGGCAAGAAAGTTTTAATGCTTATGTTGGTAGAGAGTTAAAGAATAATGCTTTTGAAATAGGACGCGTAGGTGATAATCTGGCTAGAGTTAAAGATGAACTTCACCGCGTTAGCAAATATGCTTCTATGGTTGCTACTCAAGCTGAGCAAGTACTTAAAGCTCAAAATGATTTGTTTGATGAATTAAATAATAAAAATGACTTTGCTGCTAGAGTGGCTACTAGAACTGGTAGAATGACTCAGGAACCTTTGTATCCTGAAGGCCACCCTAAGAGAATCGAGCAAGATTCTCGGAGAAATAATTTAGAGGCACCTAGTTCTTCTAAAAAGAAGAAGAAAAAGCGATAAAACTTTGCATGCTTCTAGTGAACCCTCTGTAGACACACACGAGAATCCCAATAATATTTCTATTTCGATCTTTGAAACTCAATCGGTGATGAACATGAACCTAGTGATAATGTTAATGATAATGTTCAGGTTGATGCTCAACCTAGCAATGATAATGATGTAGAGATTGAACCTGTTGTTGATCTTGATAACCCACAATCAAAGAATCAACGTTATGATAAGAGAGATCTTGTTGCTAGGAAGCACAGTAAAGAAAGAGAACCATGGGTTTAGAAACCCATGCCCTTTCCTCCTAAACCATCCAAGTCAAAGGATGATGAGGATTTTGAGCGCTTTGCTGAAATGATTAGACCTATTTTCTTACGCATGCGCTTAACGAATATGCTTAATGTAAATCCTTATGCTAAGTATATGAAGGATATCATCACAAATAAAAGAAAGATACCGGAAGCTGAATTTTCCACCATGCTTGCTAATTACACTTTTAAAGGTGGAGTACCAAAGAAACTTGGAGATCCGGGTGTTCCAACTATACCATGCTCTATTAAAAGAAATTATGTTAGAACTGCTTTATGTGATCTTGGAGCCGGTGTCAGTGTTATGCCTCTCTCTTTATATCATAGACTTGAATTGAATAAGTTAACACCTACTGAAATATCTTTGCAAATGGCTGATAAATCAACTGCTATACATGTCGGTATTTGTGAGGATGTGCCTGTTGTAGTGGCAAATGTCACTATCTTAACGGACTTTGTTATTGTTGATATTCCTGAGGATGATAGTATGTCTATTATCTTTGGTAGACCTTTTCTTAATACTGCAGGGGCTGTTATTGATTGCAACAAAGGCAATGTCACTTTTCATGTTAATGGTAATGAGCATACGGTACACTTTCCGAGGAAACAATCTCAAGTTCATAGCATCAATTATATTGAAAAAGTTCCAACTATTATTTTTGGAGGTTTTGAATTTCCTCTCCCTACTGTCAAGAAAAAGTATGATATTCTTATTGTTGGGGATTTCCATATCCCCGTTGAGGTAACTTAGTTTTATTCGAAATTTCTCCGGTTCCATGTTATTCGGAATGAGTTTGTTAACAAGACTTGATCAACCTTGTTAGTGGGTTCATTTTGATGATCACGAGATGGATGAAACTAGAAGGCACAACCTTCTGTACCCTCTTTTTACTTTATGTTATTTAGAATAAATAAAGCAAAATTAGTATTATCCGTCTGTTTTCTGAATTATCCGTGCATTAAAAAAATAGCCCGAAAATAAAAGTGCTCCAAATGCCCTGCAAATCTAGTATGATTTTTTCTGGAATATTTGAGGATTTTAGGCACTGAAAACACTACAGGAGGGCCGAGCACCAGGCCACGAGAGAGGAGGGCGCCCCCCCCTGTAGGGCGCGCCCCCTGTCTCGTGGGCCCCTGGTGGCTCCCCTCCACTTATCCCTGCACCCATCTTCTTCCTCTTTCTCACACAAACCCGAAAAACCAACTCAAGCACGAGTTCCAGCCACTTTTGCTGTGATTTTTGATCTCCTTGCTCAAAGCTCCATTCACAAAACTGCTTTGGGAGATTGTTGCTTGGTATGTGACTCCTCCATTGGTCCAATTAGTTTTTGTTCTAGTGCTTTATTCATTGCAAATTTTTGCTGCATAGGTGACCATGTTCTTGAGCTTGCATGTTAAATTTTTGAGGTCCCAAGCAATTCCAATGCATGATATAGGCTCTAGGCACCTGTAGGAGTATTTGCTATCAATATTGTTTAGTTTTATGCACTTTTATTTTGAAGTTACTAAAATTTCAGAAATTTTCAGAAAAAGAAATATGCTTAGAAGAATGTACCAAGGAGGTTCCTCGGCAAAGAAAGGTCCAAGGATTGCTATACGTGAGCAAGATGTTGAATTGCCGAGGGACGCAAATGTACGGGCTTGTGAGTGGCCATCCGATGATTTTATGGTCGAAGCAGGCTTCAAGGAGGAATTTGACGCATATGTGCGTAATGCCGAGCTGGAGGACTTCTTACAAGATAAGTGTCCGCAGTACTATTAGTTGACTGATTCTTCTGTGCGGAGGTTCAGATACAACTGCTCGCGTAATTCTCCTAGTGTCATGTTTGATATTTATGATACATCTTATACCATGGATTTAGAGGATTTCACATCTGCTTGCAAACTCCCGCAGTGGGGTAATATTAATGATCCTCCCAAATCTGAATTTAGAGATTTTCTTGCTAGTATTACTGTGGGAGAATCTAGAGACGTAGCACAAGCTACCATAGGGAGCATTCATTTTCCTGCTATTCATTACTTTGCTCTCTTTATTGGTAGATGCATTAACGGTAAGGACGAGGTATGTCACATGTGTGCTCCTGATCTTTCTGTCCTCAAGAGTGCTGTGTCAGGTTATAAAGGTTATAACTTGGGGGCAATAGCTGCACGTAGGTTGCAAATTAATAGTAGAAAGGGAGATTTATTTGGAGGAATTTATGCAACCTGTGTAGCTAACTTTCTTAATATAGCTCCACGAGAGGGGGATATGATTTTACCTCCTGTTTATCTGGATAAAGAAGCTATGTTCCAACATCATTTTCTTGAGAGGAATGAACAATTCCTCCATTATCGGCTAATCTATGATAGACGCAACGTCGTCCTTGTTACTCTTCCTGCCCCCTACCTTTTTGATTATCAGGCAAGAGGAAGATACGTTGTCACCAGGGGAGAAGCGACCGAGTATGAGAGAGAAATGGAGGCAGCTCGCCAACACGCTGCCGCTCAGGAGGCGATCGCCTCCGCATCTCAGTACAACCCCAGCTTCACTTATGGATATCAGCCAGGCGGTCCTTGGTACTAGACCAACTTAGGCCAAAAGCCTAAGCTTGGGGGAGTACGTATTTCTCACCGACTTTACATTCATGTTCACACACTAGTCGTCGGTGCTCATACTCTTTCATTGTATTGTCCATGTTAGTTTAAATTTCTTTTTCTAGCTTTCTTCTTGTGTGTTTGATAAACCTTAAGAAAAACTAAAAAAATTAGTTAGTTTAATTTCCATGCTTGTAGTAGAAATTAAAATGAAAATCCAAAAATATTTCTAGTTCTTCTTTTTACTTGTTGGGAGCTTTCCCGTGTAAATAGTTTTATTTTCTTTTCTTTCTTTTAGGGGACGAGAAGACCATATTGAAAATGCTTAGTGGCTCTTATATGCATGAATGTTTATTTAACTTTGAGCCTATATTACCTTGTCTTCTCTCTTGAGTTGAATGCTTGCAGATTCCAGCTTAGTCCAATGCACGTGCACTCTTATTATTATACACATCGTTCGGTCGTGCGAGTGAAAGGCAATAATGACGATATATGATGAACTTATTGGGATAAGAAAAGCTGGTATGAACTCGACCTCTTTTGTTTTTGTAAATATGATGAGTTCATCATTCATGAGTCAGCTATTATGAAGTAAACATATTTGCAATGACATTTAGAGATTATAGTTACTTGTGCCATGCTTGATCAGCTTTGAGTTATAATGATTTACCTTGCGTGCCAACATGCTATTAGAATGATTATGACATGGTATGATGGGATGGTATCCTCCTTTGTATGAATTGAGTGACTAGACTTGGCACATGTTCACACATGTAGTTGAATCAAATCAACATAGCCTTCATGATATTTATGTTCATGGTAGATTATATCCTACTCATGCTTGTTCTCGGTGTAAATTAATTTTAATGCATGTTTACGACTGTTGTCGCTCTCCCAGTTGGTCGCTTCCCAGTCTTTTGCTAGCCTTCACGTGTACTAAGCGGGAATACTGCTTGTGCATCCAAACTCCTTAAACCCCAAAGTCGTTCCATATGAGTCCACTATACCTTCCTATATGCGGTATCTACCTGCCGTTTCAAGTAAATTTGTATGTGCCAAACTCCAAACCTTCAAATGAGATTCTGTTTTGTATGCTCGAGCAGCTCATGTACAACTAGGGCTGCCTATATCTTCCATGCTAGGTGGGTTATTCTCAAGAGGAGTGGACTCCGCTCCATATTCACGAGAAAGGGCCGGTAACCGGGATGCCCAGTCCCATGATCCAAAAAGATCAAAACTAAATCAAAATAATTGCAAACAAAACTCCCCCTAGGACCCGTTGAATGTTGGAGGCACTCGTTGTTTCGAGCAAGCCATGGATTGATGCTTGTGGAGGAGGGGGAGTATAAACCTTTACCATTCTGTTTGGGAACTACCTATAATGCATGTAGTATGGAAGATACATCCAGCTCATAGTTGTTACGTTGACAGCGAAAGTATGCCGCTCAAAATGTTATTCAATCTCTATTTTAAAATCGAGCTCTGGCACCTCTACAAATCCCTGCTTCCCTCTGCGAAGGGCCTATCTATTTACTTTTATGTTGAGTCATCATCCCTTCTTATTAAAAAGCACCCGCTGGAGAGCACACTGTCGTTTGCATTCATTACTATTAGTTTATATTGGGTATAACTTGACTGGATCTCTTTTACCATGAATTACAATGTTTAGCCAGTCCTTGATCTTTAAAGGTGCTCTGCATTTATGTTTTGCAGTCTCAGAAAGGGCTAGCGAGATACCATTTTGTTATATCATGTTATGATTATTTTGTGAAAGTGTTGTCATCCAAGTTTTATTATTATGGCTCGCTAGCTGATTATGTTATTGGTATGAGTAATTGTGAGACCTATGTGTTATTGTGAGTATGGTTAGTTCATAATATTTGCTGAAACTTGAATGCTGGATTTTCATGTTTACAACAACAAGAGCAACAGAGTTTGTAAAAGTTTTTATTTATCACTTTCAGTTTATCAACTGAATTGCTTGAGGACAAGCAAAGGTTTAAGCTTGGGGGAGTTGATACGTCTCCAACGTATCTACTTTTCCAAACACTTTTGCCCTTGTTTTGGACTCTAACTTGCATGATTTGAATGAAACTAACCGGGACTGACGCTGTTTTCAGCAGAACTACCATGATGTTGTTTTATGTGTAGAAAATAAAAGTTCTCGGAATGACACGGAAATCAACGGAGGCACTTTTTGGAATTTATAAAAATCTGGTGAAAGAAATACATCAAGGGGCCCAGAGCCTGTCCACGAGACAGGGGCCCCAGAGGGCGCGCCCCTATCTCGTGGGCCCTGGACCTCCTCCGGCCTCAACTCCAACTCCATATATTCCGTCTCGGGGAGAAAAAAATCAGAGAGAAAGTTTCATCGCGTTTCACGACACAGAGCCGCCGCCAAGCCCTAATCTCTCTCGGGAGGGCTGATCTGGAGTCCGTTCGGGGCTCCGGAAAGGGGGATTCGTCATCGTCGTCATCATCAACCATCCTCCATCACCAATTTCATGATGCTCATCGCCGTGCGTGAGTAATTCCATCGTAGGCTTGCTGTACGGTGATGGGTTAGATGAGATTCACCATGTAATCAAGTTAGTTTTGTTAAGGTTTGATCCCTAGTATCCACTATGTTCTGAGATTGATGTTGCTATGACTTTGCTATGCTTAATGCTTGTCACTAGGGCCCGAGTGCCATGAATTCAGATCTGAACCTATTATGTTTTCATGAATATATGTGTGTTCTTGATCCTATCTTGCAAGTCTATAGTCACCTATTATGTGTTATGATCCGACAACCCCAAAGTGACAATAATCGGGATACTTCTCGGTGATGACTGTAGTTTGAGGAGTTCATGTATTCACTATGTGTTAATGTTTTGTTCCGGTTCTCTATTAAAAGGAGGCCTTAATATCCCTTAGTTTCCGCTAGGACCCCGCTGCCACGGGAGGGTAGGACAAAAGATGCCATGCAAGTTCTTTTCCAAAGCACGTATGACTATTTACGGAATACATGCCTACATTATATTGATGAATTGGAGCTAGTTCTATATCACCCTATGTTATAGCTATTGCATTAGGAATCGCATCCGGCATAATTATACATCACTGATCCGGTGCCTACGAGCTTTTCATATATTGTTCTTCGCTTATTTACTTTTCCGTTGCTACTGTTACAACTACTACAAAAACCCAAAAACATTTATCTTTACTTTTGCTACTGTTACCATTATTATCACACCACTTTTGCTACTAAACACTTTGCTGCAGATACTAAGTTATCCAGGTGTGGTTGAATTGACAACTCAACTGGTAATACTCAGGCACCTCCGAGTTCAGCACACGTTCAGCCCGATGACATCCCTCGAACTCCGATCCAGCCGAGTGTTGAGGGAGAGTTTCATCAAGACGACGGCGTGGGAGCGATGTTGATGTTCTACCGACGCAGGCTTCGCCTAAGCACCGCCACTGATTATCGAGGTGGACTATGGTGGAGGGGCACCGCACACGGTTGGGAGAGATCAACCGATCAACTTGTGTGTCTAGAGGTGCCCCCTGCCCTGTAGATATAAAGGAGCAAGGGGAGGTGCGGTCGGCCGGGAGGAAGGCCAGAGGAGTCCTACTCCCACAGGAGTACGACTCCCCCTTTCCATGTTGGACTAGGAGAGAGGGGAAGAGGTGGAGGGGAAGGAACGCCCCCCTCTCCTTGTCCTATTTGGACTGGGGGGGAGGGGCGCGCGGCCCTGCCCTGGCCTCCTCTCCTCTCTTCCACCAAGGCCCACTAAGGCCCATTAAGTTCCCGGGGGGTTCCGGTAACCTCCCGGTACTCCGTTAAAATCCTGATTTCACTCGGAACACTTCCGATATCCAAACATAGGCTTCCAATATATCAATCTTCATGTCTCGACCATTTCGAGACTCCTCGTCATGTCCGTGATCACATCTGGGACTCCGAACAACCTTCGGTACATCAAAACATATAAACTCATAATATAATTATCATCATAACGTTAAGCGTGCGGACCCTACGGGTTCGAGAACTATGTAGACATGACCGAGACACGTCTCCGGTCAATAACTAATAGCGGAACCCTGATGCTCATATTGGCTCCCACATATTCTACGAAGATCTTTATCGGTCAGACCGCATAACAACATACGTTGTTCCCTTTGTCATCGGTATGTTACTTGCCCGAGATTCGATCGTCAGTATCTCAATACCTAGTTCAATCTCGTTATCGGCAAGTCTCTTTACTCATCTTGTAATACATCATCCCGCAACTAACTCATTAGTTGCAATGCTTGCAAGGCTTAAGTGATGTGCATTACCGAGAGGGCCAGAGATACCTCTCCGACAATCGGAGTGACAAATCCTAATCTCAAATCGCCAACCCAACAAGTACCTTTGGAGACACCTGTAGAGCTCCTTTATAATCACCCAGTTACGTTGTGATGTTTGGTAACACACAAAGTGTTCCTCCGGTAAACGGGAGTTGCATAATCTCATAGTCATAGGAACATGTATAAGTCATGAAGAAAGCAATAGCAACATACTAAACGATCGTGTGCTAAGCTAACGGAATGGGTCATGTCAATCACATCATTCTCCTAATGATGTGATCCTGTTAATCAAATGACAACTCATGTCTATGGCTAGGAAACATAACCATCTTTGATAAACGAGCTAGTCAAGTAGAGGCATACTAGTGACAATCTGTTTGTCTATGTATTCACACATGTATTATGTTTCCGGTTAATACAATTTTAGCATGAATAATAAACATTAATCATGATATAAGGAAATAAATAATAACTTTATTATTGCCTCTAGGGCATATTTCCTTCAGTCTCCCACTTGCACTAGAGTCAATAATCTAGATTACACAGTAATGATTCTAACACCCATGGAGCCTTGGTGCTGATCATGTTTTGCTCGTGGAAGACGCTTAGTCAAGCGGTCCGCAACATTCAGATCCGTATGTATCTTGCAAATTTCTATGTCTCCCACCTGGACTAGATCCCGGATGGAATTGAAGCGTCTCTTGATGTGCTTGGTTCTCTTGTGAAATCTGGATTCCTTCGCCAAGGAAATTGCACCAGTATTGTCACAAAAGATTTTCATTGGACCTGATGCACTAGGTATGACACCTAGATCGGATATGAACTCCTTCATCCAGACTCCTTCATTTGCTGCTTCTGAAGCAGCTATGTACTCCGCTTCACACGTAGATCCCGCCACGACGCTTTGTTAGAGCTGCACCAACTGACAGCTCCACCGTTCAATGTAAACACGTATCCGGTTTGCGATTTAGAATCATCCGGATCAGTGTCAAAGCTTGCATCAATGTAACCATTTACGATGAGCTATTTGTCACCTCCATAAACGAGAAACATATCCTTAGTCCTTTTCAGGTATTTCAGGATGTTCTTGACCGCTGTCCAGTGATCCACTCCTGGATTACTTTGGTACCTCCCTGCTAGACTTATAGCAAGGCACACATCAGGTCTGGTACACAGCATTGCATACATGATAGAGCCTATGGATGAAGCATAGGGAACATCTTTCATCTTCTCTCTATCTTCTGCAGTGGTCGGGCATTGAGTCTTACTCAACTTCACACCTTGTAACACAGGCAAGAACCCTTTCTTTGCTTGATCCATTTTGAACTTCTTCAAAACTTTGTCAAGGTATGTGCTTTGTGAAAGTCCAATTAAGCGTCTTGATCTATCTCTATAGATCTTGATGCCCAATATGTAAGCAGCTTCACCGAGGTCTTTCATTGAAAAACTCTTATTCAAGTATCCCTTTATGCTATCCAAAATTTCTATATCATTTCCAATCAGCAATATGTCATCCACATATAATATCAGAAATGCTACAGAGCTCCCACTCACTTTCTTGTAAATACAGGCTTCTCCAAAAGTCTATATAAAACCAAATGCTTTGATCACACTATCAAAGCGCTTATTCCAACTCCGAGAGGCTTGCACCAGTCCATAAATGGATCGCTGGAGCTTGCACACTTTGTTAGCTCCCTTTGGATCGATAAAACCTTCCGGTTGCATCATATACAACTCTTCTTCCAGAAATCCATTCAGGAATGCAATTTTGACATCCATTTGCTAAATTTCATAATCATAAAATGCGGCAATTACTAACATGATTCGGACATACTTAAGCATCGCTACGGGTGAGAAGGTCTCATCGTAGTCAATCCCTTGAACTTGTCGAAAACCTTTCGTGACAAGTCGAGCTTTGTAGACAGTAACATTACCGTCAGTGTCAGTCTTCTTCTTGAAGATCCATTTATTCTCAATTGCTTGCCGATCATCGGGTAAGTCAACCAAAGTCCACACTTTGTTCTCATACATGGATCCCATCTCAGATTTCATGGCCTCAAGCCATTTTGCGGCATCTCGGCTCACCATCGCTTCTTCATAGTTCGTAGGTTCGTCATGGTTGTGACGCCCGGGTAATTAAGCTACAGTAATCCCCGCTAATGATGCCACGTCACCTCGGTTACTGTGGATAAACTCGCGTTAGTTCGGAACCTAGTTCGAATTTCAAATTCAAAATCGAGCAGACAATAAAAGTTTTCAAATATTAAAATTTAAATGTTCATAGTGAACCAAATAATACATAGGTAATTATGGTGGAGAAATCAAACTTTGATAAAATGTTTAAAGGCCCTAAAACAATTAAAACAATAGTGAAAACAATTAAACAAATGCCTATTGAATTTATAAAATGCTAACACTATTTTATTATGGGTTAAGAATTAATCTCGTAGTAGTTTATTGGTAAATACAAATTAGGCACTAGTGGTAATTTTATAAAACTGAAAATAAAAGAAACTACAAATAAAAAGAGACAAGAAAATATAAACAAAGGAAAACAGAAAACAAGCAAACAAAAAAAAAGGGAAAAGAAAACAGGACACCCCCCCCCGCTGGGCCAAGTGGCCCAGCTGGCCTCAGCCTCCCGAACGGGCTGGCCCACCCCACGGCCCAGCCGGCCCCCCACACACTCCCTTAACCCCCCACCCGACCGAAACCCTAATCCTCCCACTCGCCCCTCCTCCCCGATTCCCTGGATCGGGATCGATCCCCACCTCTCCCTCGCCTCCTCTCGCTTCCCATGATCCAACCTGGATCGGGCCGATCAACGCCATGCCGCCGCTTGACTGACCCGCCGCCACCTAGCGCCGTCGCGGTGCCGCCCCTCATCCCTCCACCCCGCATGGATCCGGTCGGGGCAGCCGACGCCCCCGACGCCCCGCACCTTGCCGCTCGCCTACGTCGGACCACCCCGTCGCCGACCGTCGCCGCCGCCTCGTCCTCCTCCTCACCGGTCCTCCCCGACCGCCGTCAAGCCCATTGCCCGTCCCCTACTCCCCCCCGTGAGCGCCCTCCTCTCCCTTCTCCGTCACCGGCGCCGTATCCCCCCCCCCCCCGGTTACGCCGTTGCCGCTCCGCCGTGGGCCGCACGCGGCCAGCGCGCCACAGCGTCTTGTGGCGCCGGCGCCTCACCGTGGTTGTGGCGCGAGCCGTTCCCTACCGCGGCGGTGGACTCGCGCCCGGCTCCGTCCGTGCCCACGGCTCGCCTTGCCCCCCTCGCCTCGCATTGCGCGTCTTGCTTTGGGCGCCGCTCGTCTCCGCCCGCTCCGCCGGCCGGCCACCTCCTCGCTGTGGCTCCCTGCATCGACGATCGCGCCCGCGCCCTGCTCCTCCCATTTTTCCCGCCGTGGCCTCGCCACTGCCACGCCGGCGAACCCCCCCCCCCCCTCTCTCTCGTCGTGGCCCCGACTGGTTGCATCCGATCTTTGGCGCCATCGCGCCAGCGCCTTCTCGCCGCAGACCCGTTGCCCAGCGCCTCCTTTGGCTCGGGCCGGCGCCCATACGGGCTGGCGCCCGCCCCTACACACGTTAGCCCACACCCGCTATGGCCCCCTATGGGCCTATGACAAGTGGGGCCTCCAGCCCCAGAACGAAAATTAAAAAAAAGGGATTTAAAAAAATAATAATATTAATTAATTAACTGAATTAATTAACTTAATTAATTGAGTTTAATTAACCTGATCAATTAACTAAACTAATTAACCTGTTAGTTTAATTAAACTGTAATTAGATTAACTAATCTGTAATTAACCTAAACAGAGAATGATGGTGGGTCCCCTCGACCCACACGCCGGCTGACCAGGTCAATGGTCAACGTTGACTGCTGACATCACTCGATGTCATCTTGACGTCAAGCATTTACTATTCTGGATAATGTTGGATTAAATAATTAATTAAATTCCAGAAATTAATAAAATATTTAGAAAATCATATCTTTTAATCCGTAACTCGGATTAAAATATTTTCAACATGAAAGTTGCTCAGAACGACGAGACGAATCCGGATTCGCAGTCCGTTCGTCCGCCACACACCCCTAACCTATCGAACCCGCAACTTTCCCCCTCCGGCTCCTCTGCCCGAAAACACGAAACCCGGGATATTTTCCGGATGTTTCTTAACGGTACCACCTCATACCACGTTAGGGCACGCCTAGCATCGTTACTTGTCATGTCATGCATCGATATGCATCTGTTTACATGGTATTCATTGTTTCTTCCCCTCTTCTCTCCGGTAGACTACGAGACCGACCTTCTGCGCCGCCTGATTCGACTCACGGAGTTGACGACCCTCTCTCTTGCGAGCAACCAGGCAAGCCCCCCCCTTGATCACCAGATATCGCCTATTCTACTCTATCTTGCTTGCATTAGAGTAGTGTAGCATGTTATTGCTTTCGATTAATCCTATCTCTTCGCTGCATAGCTTTGTCCTTGCTACTCATTGTTGTTGTTACCTTTACGCAATCCTACATGCTTAGTATAGGATGCTAGTATTTCCATCTGTGGCCCTACATTCTTGTCCGTATCTGTGCTATACTATCGGGCCGTGATCACTCGGGAGGTGATCACGGTATATACTATATACTTATACATGATACATGTGGAGATTAAAGTCGGTCGGTGGTGGAGCACCCATGAGTGGATCTTTGTGGCGGAGTGGCAGGCAGGTTGAGACCGCCTAGGAGAGAGGTGGGCTGGACCTGTTCGGCGTTCGCGGATACTTAACACGCTTAACGAGATCTTGGTATTTGATCTGAGTCGACACGAGCCTATACGCACTAACCATCTACGTGGGAGTAGTTATGGGTATCCCGGCGTCGTGGTATCGGCCGGCACTTCGTGACGTCGGCCGATCGAGCGGCGCGCTGGTTGGACTGAACGCCACTAGGCTAGGTCTGCTCTGTCGCAGACATAGCGTGCAGGTGTGCTCAGGCGATGGGCCCTGACCCTGCGGCGCTTAGGTTTAGACCCGCGGCTGGCCTCTCTGCTGAGCCTAGGTGGGGCTGCGACGTGTTGATCTTTCGCGGCGGGCATGACCCAGAAAGTGTGTCCGCCAAATGGGATCAAGCGTGTTGGGTAAGTTGGTGCACCCCTGCAGGAAGTTAATCTATTGAATAGCCGTGATCTTGTAACAGGACGACTTGGAGTTGTACCTTGACCTTATGACAACTAGAACCGGATACTTAATAAAACACACCCTTCCAAGTGCGGATACAACCGGTGGTCGCTCTCTCGTGGTTACGAGGAGGGATCGCGGGTAGGATTATTGCTATGTGATGTTACTTGGAGGACTTCAACCTACCCTCTTCTACTTGTTGCAAGACGAAGGTGACCAGAAGCGTAGTCTTTGATAAGACTAGCTATCCCCTTCTTATTCTGGCATTCTGCAGTTCAGTCCACTGATATGTCCCTTTACACATATATCCATGCATATGTAGTGTAGCTCCTTGCTTGCGAGTACTTTGGATGAGTACTCACGGTTGCATTGTTTCCCCCTATCTCTACTCGATTGCTGCAACCAGACGTTGGAGCCCAGGAGCCAGACGCCACCGTCGATGACGACTACTACCCTGGAGGTGCCTACTACTACGTGCAGCCCGCTGACGACGACCAGGAGTAGTTAGGAGGATCCCAGGCAGGAGGCCTGCGCCTCTTTCGATCTGTATCCAGTTTGTGCAAGCCTTCTTAAGGCAAACTTGTTTAACTTATGTCTGTACTCAGATATTGTTGCTTCCGCTGACTCGTCTATGATCGAGCACTTGTATTCGAGCCCTCGAGGCCCCTGGTTTGTATTATGATACTTGTATGACTTATTTATGTTTTAGAGTTGTGTTATGATATCTTCCCGTGAGTCCCTGATCTTGATCGTACACATTTGCGTGCATGATTAGTGTACGGTTGAATCGGGGGCGTCACAATGGTCTAGTAACATAACTTCCAGAACAGGATTACCGTACCACTCTGGTGCGGATCTTACTCTGGTTGACCTACGAGGTTTAGTAACAACTTGATCTGAAGTTTCATGATCATCATCATTAACTTCCTCACTAATTGGTGTAGGTGTCGCCGAAACCAGTTTCTGTGATGAACTACTTTCCAATAAGGGAGTAGGTACAGTTACCTCATCAAGTTCTACTTTCCTCCCACTCACTTCTTTCGAGAGAAACTCCTTCTCTAGAAAAACTCCGAATTTAGCAACAAGAGTCTTGCCTTCGGATTTCTGATAGAAGGTGTACCAACAGTCTCCTTTGGGTATCCTATGAAGACACATTTCTCCGATTTGGGTTCGAGCTTATCAGGTTGAAGCTTTTTCACATAAGCATCGCAGCCCCAAACTTTAAGAAACGATAACTTTGGTTTCTTGCCAAACCATAGTTCATAAGGCGTCGTATCAACGGATTTTGATGGTGTCATATTTAACGTGAATGCAGCCGTCTCTAAAGCATAACCCCAAAACGATAACGGTAAATCAGTAAGAGACATCATAGATTGCACCATATCAAGTAAAGTACGATTACGACGTTCGGACACACCATTACGCTGTGGTGTTCCGGGTGGCGTGAGTTGCAAAACTATTCCGCATTGTTTCAAATGTAGACCAAACTCGTAACTCAAATATTCTCCTCCAGGATCAGATCGTAGAAACTTTATTTTCTTGTTACGATGATTTTCAACTTCACTCTGAAATTCTTTGAACTTTTCAAAAGTTTCAAACTTATGTTTCATTAAGTAGATATACCCATATCTGCTTAAATCATCTGTGAAGGTTAGAAAATAACGATATCCGCCACGAGCCTCAACATTCATCGGACCACATACATCTGTATGTATGATTTCCAACACATTTATTTCTCTCTCCATAGTTCCGGAGAACGGCGTTTTAGTCATCTTGCCCATGAGGCACGATTCGCAAGTACCAAGTGATTCATAATCAAGTGGTTCCAAAAGTCCATCAGTATGGAGTTTCTTCATGCGCTTTACACCGATATGACCTAAACGGCAGTGCCACAAATAAGTTGCACTATCATTATCAACTCTGCATCTTTTGGCTTCAACATTATGAATATGTGTATCACTACTATCGAGATTCAATAAAAATAGACCACTCTTCAAGGGTGCATGACCATAAAAGATATTACTCATATAAATAGAACAGCCATTATTCTCTGATTTAAATGAATAACTGTCTCACATCAAACAAGATCTAGATATAATGTTCATGCTCAACGCTGGCACCAAATAACAATTATTTAGGTCTAATACTAATCCCGAAGGTAGATGTAGAGGTAGCGTGCCGACCGCAATCACATCGACTTTGGAACCATTTCCCACGCGCATCATCACCTCGTCCTTAGCCAATCTTCGCTTAATCCGTAGCCCCTGTTTCGAGTTGCAAATATTAGCAACAAAACTAGTATCAAATACCCAGGTGCTACTATGAGCATTAGTAAGGTACACATCAATAACATGTATATCACATATACCTTTGTTCACCTTACCATCATTCTTATCCGCCAAATACTTGGGGCAGTTCCGCTTCCAGTGACCAGTCTGCTTGCGGTAGAATCACTCAGTTTTAGGCTTAGGTCCAGACTTGGGTTTCTTCTCCTGAGCAGCAACTTGCTTGCTGTTCTTCTTGAAGTTCCCCTTCTTCTTCCCTTTTCCCTTTTTCTCAAAACTAGTGGTCTTGTTGACCATCAACACTTGATGCTCCTTCTTGATTTCTACCTCCGCAGCCTTTAGCATTGCGAAGAGCTCGAGAATCGTCTTTTCCATCCCTTGCATGTTATAGTTCATCACGAAGCTTTTGTAGCTTGGTGGCAGTGATTGGAGAATTCTGTCAATAACGCTATCATCTGGAAGATTAACTCCCAATTGAATCAAGTGATTATTATACCCAGACATCTTGAGTATATGCTCACTGACAGAACTATTCTCCTCCATCTTGCAGCTACAGAACTTATTGGAGACTTCATATCTCTCAATCCGGGCATTTGCTTGAAATATTAACTTCAACTCCTGGAACATCTCATATGCTCCATGACGTTCAAAACATCGTTGAAGTCCCGGTTCTAAGCCGTAAAGCATGGCACAATCGAACTATCGAGTAGTCATCAGCTTTGCTCGCCAGACGTTCATAACATCGGTGTTGCTCCTGCAGCAGGCACTGGCACCCAGCGTTGCTTCCGGACGTAATTCTTCTGTGCAGAAATGAGGATAATCCTCAAGTTACGGACCCAGTCCGTGTAATTTCTACCATCATCTTTCAACTTTGCTTTTTCAAGGAACGCATTAAAATTCAATGGAACAACAGCACGGGCCATCTATCTACAATCAACATAGATAAGCAAGATACTATCAGGTACTAAGTTCATGATAAATTTAAGTTCAATTAATCATATTACTTAAGAACTCCCACTTAGATAGACATCCCTCTAATCCTCTAAGCGATCACGTGATCCAAATCAACTAAACCATGTTCGATCATCATGTGAGATGGAGTAGTTTCAATGGTGAACATCACTATGTTGATCATATCTACTATATGATTCACGCTCGACCTTTTGGTCTCTGTCTTCCGAGGCCATATCTGTTATATGCTAAGCTCGTCAAGTTTAACCTGAGTATTCCGCGTGTGCAACTGTTTTGCACCCGTTGTATTTGAATGTAGAGCCTATCACACCCGATCATCATGTGGTGTCTCAGCACGAAGAACTTTCGCAATGGTGCATACTCAGGGAGAACACTTATACGTTGATAATTTAGTGAGGGATCATCTTATAACGCTACCGTCAACCAAAGCAAGATAAGATGCATAAAAGATAAACATCACATGCAATCAATATAAGTGATATGATATGGCCATCATCATCTTGTGCTTGTGATCTCCATCTCCGAAGCACCTCCATGATCACCATCGTCACCGGCGCGACACCTTGATCTCCATCGTAGCATCGTTGTCGTCTCGCCAATCTTATGCTTCTACGACTATCGCTACCGCCATCGATAAAGTAAAGCATTACAGGGTGATTGCATTGCATACAATAAAGCGACAACCATATGGCTCCTGCCAGTTGCCGATAACTCGGTTACAAAACATGATCATCTCATACAATAAAATATAGCATCACTTCTTGACCATATCACATCACAACATGCCCTGCAAAAACAAGTTAGATGTCCTCTACTTTGTTGTTGCAAGTTTTACGTGGCTGCTACGGGCTTAGCAAGAACCTTCTTACCTACGCATCAAAACCACAACGATAGTTTGTCAAGTTGATGCTGTTTTAACCTTCGCAAGGACCGGGCGTAGCCACACTTGGTTCAACTAAAGTTGGAGAAACTGACACCCGCTAGCCACCTCTGTGCAAAGCACGTCGGGAGAACCGATCTCGCGTAAGCGTACGCGTAATGTCGGTCCGGGCAGCTTCGTCCAACAATACCGCCGAACCAAAGTATGACATGCTGGTAAGCAGTATGACTTATATCACCCACAACTCACTTGTGTTCTACTCGTGCATATGACATCTAAGCATAAAACCAGGCTCGGATGCCACTGTTGGGTAACGTAGTAATTTCAAAAAAATTCCTACGCACACGCAAGATCATGGTGATGCATAGCAACGAGAGCGGAGAGTGTTGTCCACGTACCCTCGTAGACCGAAAGCGGAAGAGTTAGCTGCGCGTTGTTGATGTAGTCGACGTCTTCACGATCCGACCGATCAAGTACCGAACGCACGGCACCTCCGAGTTCAGCACACGTTCAGCCCGATGACGTCCCTCGAACTCCGATCCAGCCGAGGGTTGAGGGAGAGTTTCGTCAGCACGACGGCGTGGTGACGATGTTGATGTTCTACCGACACAGGGCTTCGCCTAAGCACCGCTACAGTATTATCGAGGTGGACTATGGTGGAGGGGGGCACCGCACACGGTTGGGAGAGATCAACTGATCAACTTGTGTGTCTAGAGGTGCCCCCCTGCCCCTGTATATAAAGGAGCAAGGGGGAGGTGCGGCCGGCCAGGGAGGAGGCGCGCCAGGAGGAGTCCTACTCCTACCGGGAGTTGGACTCCCCCCTTTTCCATGTTGGACTAGGAGAGAGAAGGGGAAAAGGTGGAGGGGAGGAAGGAAAGGGGGGCGCCGCCCTCCTCTCCTTGTCCTATTCGGACTGGGAGGGGGGGGGAGGCGCGCGGCCCTGCCCTGGCCTCCTCTCCTCTCTTCCACCAAGGCCCAGTAAGGCCCATTAAGTTCTCGGGGGGTTCTGGTAACCTCCCGGTACTCCGGTAAAATCCCGATTTCACCTGGAACACTTCCGATATCCAAACATAGGCTTCTAATATATCAATCTTCATGTCTCGACCATTTCGAGACTCCTCGTCATGTCCATGATCACATCTGGGTGTCCGAACAACCTTCGGTATATCAAAACATATAAACTCATAATATAACTGTCATCGTAACGTTAAGCGTGCGGACCCTACGGGTTCGAGAACTATGTAGACATGACCGAGACACGTCTTCGGTCAATAACCAATAGCGGAACCTGGATGCTCATATTGGCTCCCACATATTCTACGAAGATCTTTATCGGTCAGACCGCATAACAACATACGTTGTTCCCTTTGTCATCGGTATGTTACTTGCCCGAGATTCGATCGTCGGTATCTCAATACCTAGTTCAATCTCGTTACAGGCAAGTCTCTTCACTCGTACTGTAATACATCATCCCGCAACTAACTCATTAGTTGCAATGCTTGCAAGGCTTAAGTGATGTGCATTACCGAGAGGGCCCAGAGATACCTCTCCGATAATTGGAGTGACAAATCATAATCTCGAAATACGCCAACCCAACAAGTACCTTTGGAGACACCTGTAGAGCTCCTTTATAATCACCCAGTTACGTTGTGACGTTTGGTAGCACACAAAGTGTTCCTCCGGTAAACGGGAGTTGCATAATCTCATAGTCATAGAAACATGTATAAGTCATGAAGAAAGCAATAGCAACATACTAAACGATCGTGTGCTAAGCTAACGGAATGGGTCATGTCAATCACATCATTCTCCTAATGATGTGATCCTGTTAATCAAATGACAACTCATGTCTATGGCTAGGAAACATAACCATATTTGATCAACGAGCTAGTCAAGTAGATGCATACTAGTGACAATCTGTTTGTCTATGTATTCACACATGTATTATGTTTCCGGTTAATACAATTCTAGCATGAATAATAAACATTTATCATGATATAAGGAAATAAATAATAACTTTATTGTTGCCTCTAGGGCATATTTCCTTCATAAACTTTATCAGTGAATTTGAAGCCAAACAAATTTTAAAATCAAGACATTTTTAAAATAACAATTGTAAAAAAATAATAAGGTAAGTACCATCCTTGAGATAGTACCATTTCATGAGTTATGTTTAATATCCACTGTCTTTCTACGGAGTGAGTATCTTTTTCTAAAAACAATTATTATCTTTATGTATTTGTTTTAGGAACTGTGTATACTCACATTGTTTTAGTAAATTTCCTGGAACATTTTAAGTGTATCTCTTTTTTTGCAAAATACTCCTTAAATAAATCTAGCATTCATTTTCATAAATCTTTAATTTTAAAGTGCATATAATCTACATATTTTTTGTGGATTGTCCTACCATGGGTATATACCTAATGACATGTGGTCCATGACACTACTTTATGTTGCGCAAAGGACCGAATTATTCAGGTTCAAAGTTGAGGGGTCAGTAGTGTAGTACGAAGTTGTGAAACCAAAGTTGCTACAGCCGAAGAACAAGAAAGTGTACTTTTAACTTTTTTCTTACAACTATATATCTTGTTGTAACATTTTGAGTTTCTTTTTTAATTCGGGCATATGTTTTTGTGTTCTGTGTAAGTAAAGTGATGTGTGTATGTGCTTTTTATAGGACACATGTCATATTAATTTGTGCCGGTTTTGCTACCCTTTTTTCTTTGCGAGAACGGTTTTGCTAGCTCTGGTATGCTTGAATTTTTCTAAATACAAGCGAGGCATACAGCAATATTCAATTTCTTTTTTCCGCAAAAACGGCAGCATCATTCAATTTCTAGTCTAGCTTATTTTAGAAAACAATATTATAATGAACCAAATGCTTACAAATATGAAAATACCAGTACATGGCTGGAGTGTTTTTGTTGTGTTTTTGCACTTGGCGCGCACTCACCAAAGGTTGGTTGGCTGGACTGAACCCGAGGAAACGTGCGCCCGCGTGGCCGCAGCAAAAACACGCGAGGCGACACGAGCCGGAGATGGATGCCGGGGTTCGGCCAATGCGGGCGCGCGCATATGGTGCACCGGGCTGGCGGGGCGCGCGGCCTTTGCGTGCGCGAGCCGCGGCCGCGAGGGTGCCGGCCCGTCGGCCGGCAACAGTATCACTTCCCGGCGAAAACAACTGGCCTCCTCCAGCTAACCATGGTTGCACGTCAACAGCAGCATGACGCGTGCTCCTTTGTCCTTTCTGCAACGACCTGCAAAGGATTTTTTTTTCGAGAGTACTTTAAAAGGATTTTTTTTCAGAGGCAGCTGGTTGCACTAGGGGTTTTGGCCCTTTGGGAGACGATTAACGATGGACAACTAATTAATATACGTACGTATGGCTCTGTTGGCGTGTCTCATCTGCACTGCACGGTGTCACTTTTGCATTGGCCGGCAATTCAATGCCCAGGGAAATATAATGCTTGTCAAACGCAGTGCGCAGGTGTGTGTGTGTGTGTCCGAAAATACTGCCAAAGCAGACAAGAGTTTTTTGTTTTGTTTTTGATTTGATTGAAAGACGAAGTGGACAAGAGAAGAAGCTCGCGGGCACGAAGCAGACAAGAGAGCAGACACGACATGGAAACGTACTCTCTGCTTTGGACAGCCGGAGAAGAGAACAAAGCAAAGACGAAACCTGCTGCCTAGGTATGTCTCCAGTGCAAGTGCAACAAGCTGGAGTGTCGCGGCGTCCGTTTTCCAGAATCATGCATGCATGCCCAGCACACCTAGCAATCGGATCGGGTTTGTAACAAACCGAACGTGCCTGATGATTTGTACGGCGCGAAGCGCATCATAGGCGGGACACCCAGCCGAAGAAAGGAAGGGAGAAAGAAAGAAAACACAAGGAGTTTAAGCAAGATGTGTCGCCGTACGTCGCGTAGCCAGCTCCAGGGAGCCGCGAGAGGGTAAGCAAGCCCGGGAAGCAATGCCATCTTCTTTTGATGCAGGATTAGATTAGATTAGCTAGGTTACTTCATCCACTAAATAGTCAATGCCTGGCCGCGGCTCGGCTGTCCCCTGTAACCCCGCCCCAAACCTCCCATTAGGCGAGCGATCGCGGTCACCAAATCCGACTTAAGCTGCGTGTCTCTCGTATCGTACGTACGTACCATATAGATATAGATGTACTACTTATTACTGATTATCAGCTGTCCGGTCCGGGCGCAACTAGTGGCCATTCTTATTGGTTTCCCTCGCAATCCCAAGGTCGTCGCGTGTGCGGTTCCAAGTGTCAAACCATGTGCGTGGCGCCGTAACAGAGACGATCATACTATATGTATCCGTGTCGACCAGGTCCTGCAGATGTGTCGCGTCCTCCTGGCCGGTCCGTCCGTTTCATATCTGACTGACATCCAGGAGTTAAGATATCGGTCTCGCAGGCCGGGAATCTCCCAATTTGCAGACAATCAATCCTTTCTCAGCTTCGCGGTGGCAACTGGGAACGACGATGCTGCAAAATCAAATGGCAGCATCGTTTCAGGTCGCAGCTCTGACTTGCGACGATGCCGCACGCACGCACCTGACGGCGAGAGCGACCGACCACTACTACTAATTGATTCTCGGTTAATTCGGACGTGGAATTTGACGGCGGTTCAATCGGTGTCGCCACTGGCTCCTACACGACGCAGTGGCCGGTCAAGTGGTAAAACTGCATGCGATGCGACGCGATGCGAAATCGCATATTTATCTGCTCCCTGCGTGTTATCTGCACCGGTAAATCGTATCAGACTTTTGGGCGCATGGACGGGCGCTTTAGGACGAAAGCTACGTGCACGGTCGTCGGCGTGCCGCCCCGATGGGTGGCTCGGTGGCCATTGTCCGGTCCACTGCCTTTTGAGGTGTACGGATAGGTTCTGAAATCGGTTGAGAGTTTCGATCGGTCCACGATGGGCGCTGCCTAGCTACGAACATTGTTGCAAAGTTAAATAATAAAGCCTTTGCTGATGATGAGATCGATCAAGTGCAGTGCAGTAGATTTAACCTCCCGGAGCATCAGATTGCGGATTCTTTATCTCCCTAGATCTCGCCCGGCCGGCCAGCCTGATTCTTCATATCTCTAGATCTCCACTTTCTGGGCCGGGACCATCTGATCGATTCCATGGCCGTCCAACCAGAGAGGATTCCAAAGCACTTGACTGCTACTAAATCGCTCGCTAATTAACTACTGCTACTACTACCAGATATGCTTAGCTAGCATCCCCGGTCAAAGGGCTCTTTGCCGATGATTAACTAATCAGCGAACAAAGTTCGTACGACTATTATTAACTAATTTGTAAGATTGATGTACTACTTTGCTGTATCCGGGGTAAAATGATTGCTTGCTTTCTAGCAAATCCTGCTTTCCCTGACGATCTCGACCGATCCGGCGGTCGTTTCTTGCTAGCGGCAAGTACTGCATGCTGCGTGATGAGGCTGACAGACACGGACCTGCTTCTGGTTTAGGGTCGTCGGATGCCCAGGCCTTAACTGGTTCTACATCACACATGCACTTGTCATGGCGGCACTGGGTTAATCATGCCGCTTCGCATCCCTTTTCCTCCCTCGAGCCCTCAATCGACCGCTCTAGTGCATGTCTAGCAAGCTAAGCCGGACCCAAGGCAGGCAGATTAAGATGGCACACACATTCCATTCCATGGAGTGATGTTTGGATTGATTGACCCATCAAGCTAGGGCATCAACGCCGTGCACTCTTCGTCCACATCCTCCTCCTCCTACTTTGTAATCAGGCACTGCACGTGTGGGAGAGGTAGCTAGCCCCGTGCGTGCCTCTCCCGTACGCACGTACACAGGTGCATGCGCCGCGAGGTATTGGCGTGCGTGCGTGCATGTTGCGCCTGACTCTGGCGCATGGCCGCGGAGAGCGCCCGAGAGGCCGGGCCATGTCTGTGCGTGTGCGTGCGTGCGTGCATGCCATGGACCGTAGAGCTATCGCCTTTCTGTTACGCCGCAACAATTTCGTAAGTTTTTTTTTTTTTTTTGCGAGGGAACGATTTCGTAAGTTGATTACGTAAAAAAATTACGTAAGTGTAGCAAAGCTCAAGTGGGCTGGCACCAAGCAGCAAGCATCGGCCCCGGACGTAGGAGCTGCGCGGTCTGAAGTGGCATGGTCAAAAGGATGCTGCGCCTGCTCCGAATATCTGCACATATACCCACACATCGGCGGATCGATCGATATCCGGCAAAATCTGGGATGTGCTCCATCGATCGGCTGCGCGCCACGATTTCCAGGTCACCTGCCGCTAGCTTTTTCCGCTGATACGACGGGGGGCTGGGCTTGGCTAGTGGCGCGCATCATGGTGGCCTAGCGTAGCTAGGTACTAGCTAGCCTCGTCGCGTCTTGTCGTCGATCTGAAATATCCCGCGAGAATAATCAGCCTACTGCAGATCCATCGACCTAGGCTCGAGACTTTTGAGTTCTGATCAGGGAATAATAGCACGCGCGTGCACAGTGCCCGTGTGGTAGGAGTACCGGCCAGCTCGAGAGCGGAGTTTCCAAGTTGGATAACGAACGTCCTTGAGCATTTCTGCCCGTGCATGGCGTCCCGATCGACACGTTAGGCCGAGACTGCCCCGGACATGCGTAGACACGGCGGTACGTGCGCTGCACTGAGCTGCTAGGACGCATGCCACTGTTGGGCTGTAGCCGGCTGGGTCTAGCTAGGCTAGGGTGCACGCCGATAATGGTGTTTGGCGGCAGGAGTGACGGGTGCCGGTGCGTGCCCACGCACGGCCATGCACACAGCGGGCGCGCGCTAGAGTACAAGAGCCCGACCGATCACGTCGCTTGTCCGCGCCCGGCGACATGTCGGGACATTCCTTTTGGCCCCGGACACGGCTGCCGCGGCCGGCACATGGCCGCCACGCCCACGCTCGCCAGCCGGCCCGGCCAGCCATTTATTCCCACTCCGGCCCCGCTGCCGATCGGTGATCGACCCACCCGTCCGTGCGTGCACCGGCCCCCACGCGACACAGATCCGGTCTTCCCGGATTCGTCTTCCCGACCATGGCCAGCTGCATGAAATGTTATTGCTAGCTCGATCGGTACACCAACACCATGCACGCACGGGCTGGACGAGGACGTGCGTGCGTTCGTGCAGCCGCGGCGAGTTACCGCTACCACGGCGATCGGCGAATGCGAATCGATCGCAGTCGTCGTGGCGAGGCGATTCGTCGCGTCCAAGCCCATCCATCCACCCGGGCGTGCGAGGTCGCTTTCCACGGAAAGCGCCAGAAGATAGGGCGCGGGGGCATCTGCGGCCGTGGCCTCCCGACGTGCGCGCCCGTCCATCCGTCCGTCGGTCCGTCACATTATCGCCCCCTTTTCCGGCGCATCAGGCACTCCCTTTCGACCGTGTCGATTGGCGATGACGCGTACGGATGAAGATCACGTACCGGTTGCATTTTTTCGTTTTGGAGAAACGTACCGGTTGCATGGGTGCCTACCTGCCGTGTCGTCTCGTGGGCAGGTGGGCGTAGACTACTTGCGTGGGTAGCTCTAGCCTCGTAGATGGATCGTAGTGTGAATGGGGATATCGGCTCTCGGGCTATTTGCGTGCTCGTGAGTGTCGAGACTGGCCTCCCCTTCTCTGGGATAACGATCCAAATATTGTACTCCCTCCGTTTGAAATTACTTGTTTCGGAAATAGATGTATCTAGAACTAAAATACATCTAGATACATTTATTTTGGCGACAAGTAATTCCAAACGGATGGAGTACTTGCGTGCTCGTGAGTGGGTAGTTCTATCACGCAGTAATTTTGATACTCCCTCCGTTTCAGAATATAAAGTGTGCTGATTTTTATGCAAGTCAATCATTTGAATGTTTGACCAAAATTAGAGAATAATATAATAACACCTGCAATACTCCCTCCGTTTCTTTTTAACCTGCATATAATATTTGGTCAAAGTCAAACTTTGTAAAGTTTTTTTTTTGTAGGAGAAAATATCAACACCAACACTACTAAAGCTACATGGTATGAAAATTAATTTAATGATGCATCTAACAATATTGATTTCATACTATGAACTTGATATTTCTTTATAAACTTGGTCAAAGTAAATAAAATTTGACTTTGACCAAATCTTATATGCAGACTAAAAAAATGGAGGGAGTACCTAATAGATAAAATATGAAACATGAATCAAACGATATACATTTTATATTGTAAATATTGATATATTTTTCTAAAAACTTGATTAAACATGCACCCATTTGACTTTTGAAAAAAGAAATACACCTTATATGAAGGAGCGGAGGGAGTGCATATAGTTGCACGTCTCTCGTCTCTGGCAGTAGTTCTTTTTTTAAACAAGGTACAAACACAGGCGTTTATACATATATGCGCACACACCCTATCTTATGAGCATTTCTGAGAGACTGAGCCGACATGTCATCTTGAGATTTTATGAAATCACATAAGCGTCTTGTAGTCAACGGGAACGTTTGCTCCCACTGAATGTGTATCGCCGAAAATTCTAAAATAAAATTCAGGATAAGTGCAAGCATCAGAATTTGAACCCTGATGAACTAGGCATACCACTGTTCTGCTAATCATCCCAACTATGTGTTGGTTGGCTCTCTAGCGGTAGGAAACGTGGCCTAACGATCCAAATATGTACCGACCGGCGCGCATAGGGGTAATTGGCATGCAGTAGTGCCCAACCGAAGGAAGAGTTAAAGGTAAAACAAGACAACACGCAAGTCTCGCCACGCTCCAGAACTTATTTCCTTCTAGACGGCATACACACGGCTTCTCGTGTGAATCACATTTCTCTTTACAACGAGTAATGCTAGAGTTAGGGATATGTTCTACAGTTTCTATGGATTAAGGTTTTTTTTTGCGGGGAATCTACAGATTGAGGTTAACTGTTATTTTTTGGTTAGATTAGTGAGTGAGGGGGGATTCACACGAGTGAAATTCAGAAGGGGGAATGGCTCAGCCCACATGCATCATGTGACGAAAGCACTCCAATCCAGTTGACTCCGATCAGTGGCTTGTAAACCACCGGAGCTCCTCACGAAATGCACCTGCGTTGTTGCAACACATCACATAACTAGTTTGCTCAAGGACCATACCCTCTCCAGAGCAGGATGCGGCCGAGATGGAGCACCAACCTAGACTTTCTTTGGGCTTGCCTTGCCCCAACATCTAAATAAAGGGTGGATGCCGAAAAGGAAGCAGTGATGCCTTTTCGACGAAAGCTTAGCTTGGTAGGGGAGCGGTAATTTGGCTTTTCGAGAAAAGACATTAAAAGACATATCATACATGATACTTCAACATTTATTATAGTAATACATCAACATTTATACCATCAAATTAGTAGCATTAGGTTCATGATAAAATATATTTTCATTATATACCTATTTGATTTCATAAATATTGATATATTTCTGCATAAACTTTGAAATTGTTTGACCCACTAACAAAATTGAAAGTACACTCTTTAAAGAACGGAGGGGGTATTTATCAATGAAAAGAGATCCTGTAAAACCACTATCCGTGGATCAAGGATTATTGCTTCGCGACAAGTGTGTTCATACGTGTGCGAGAATGTCGCCTCCGCAGCGCGCACGTATAAAAGTGTGTATTTTTCTATTTATTTTCTTGTGATTCTGCATGCACAACGTCCTCGACGGCTAACATTGTGGATATGGACATTGCCCATGTTTCCCTTTAGTGATCTGGCGCCTGAAGAACTTACATGCAGTTACATCACCATAGTCTCGTTGACCAGAAGGACAGAAACGCTGCGCGATCGAACAAAAATTAAGTTGTTGGTCACTCATCACAGAATGTTTTTTTTAGCAAAAGAGGGTTTCCCCTCCAATTTCCATTAAAGAAACCAGCAAAACAAACATCTGATATGTTTTTAACCCGCACAAATTAAGCTAGCCCTATTACATGCCAGAAGGAGTCTCAAAGTGAAACAAGGCCAAGCAGGAACTACAGAAGGAAATGAAACCCAGGGGCAGGCCACAAAGGATGAGACGCATGCGCAAGTTTTCCACTTCACTTCGCCGGAACACCAAAAGAAGAAGATCTTCATTCTTGTCATTGCTGAATTTGAAGAACTCCGAAACGCCAACCTTGCGCAGCCTTGTAGACATCATTTGCTACTTCCACGATGAGTTTTGCTCCCAGCATCAACATTTTTTCCTCTGGGTCCCTTTTCTGCAAAATAGCCCAGTCAGAAATCCATCCACACAACATTTTCACAATTCCCATTGGGTCAGAATCTTTTTTCTATCAAATACAATATCATTTCTGCATCTCCAAATCGCCCGTAACAACGCTGAGATGCCAACCAATAGAAGCTTCTTGCTATCTTTCTGGAAAAAATTTAGCCAGTTTCCAAGACAATCATTAAGGTCTCTAGGAGTACATTTTAAATCAAACACACATCTTACTAATGCCCAAATAATTCTGGCTACCGAGCAAGAGAAAAACAAGTGATCAATTGTTTCATCGTTGCCACAGAACACACAATGTTTATCTCCTTTCCAGCCTCTTCTTAACAAGTTCTCTAGTACGTACACTTTTTCTAGCCATAAGCCATAGGAAGAATCTAATTTTAGCAGGAACTTTAATTTTCCACAAAAAATTTCTAAGAAACCCCACATCAGTCTTAATCAAATATCTGTATAGAGACTTGACAGAAAATTTTCTGTCAGTGGTCAGCATCCACAAAGGTTTATCTCTTCCCCCATGCATCAGGACTTCCTCACATCTCACTCTCATGCTATTCCAAAGTTGCTCAGTATCTCCATAAAGTGATCTCCTGAAAGTAAAACCACTCCAGCCTTTATCAATAGCATCTCTAACTGTTATCCCATGATCATTACTAATGAAGAACAAAGAAGGGTAGGCCTCTTGAAGAGGTTTATCCCCTACCCACCAATCTTCCCAAAACCTGGTATTTTTTCCATCCCCAATTTTTTCTTAATATGTGGGTAGAAGTATTTCCTAAATTTCAAGAAGTTAGACCAAAACTGGGAATCCCCACTATTGTGTTTGATTCCAGAGAGACATTTGTCCCTAACATATTTTTCTTTGATGATCCCCTGCCAAAATCCCTCATCGTTCTCTATTTTCCATAGCCACTTAGCTAATAAAGCAATGTTAAACATTCCAATGTTGGTAATCCCCAGACCCCCTTGCTGTTTTGGAAGACAACAAGTTTTCCAGTTCACCAGGTGGTACTTCCTTTTATCTTCTTCTGATTGCCACACCATCCTGGCTCTGTAAAAGTCTACTTTTTTTCTAACTCTAGCTGGTAAAAGATAAAAGGACATCATGTATATAGGAATATTGGATAAGCAGGACTGCACCAAAGTGACTCTACCTGCAATATTTAGTAGTCTACCCTGCCAACAGGCACATCTTTTCTCAATTTTCTCAGTTACATTTTTCCACATTTTATTTCTGATTCTTTTATTGGACACATGTAAGCCAAGATATTTCAGGGGCGTCTCCCCCAGAATGAAGGTGAAAATTTCCTGATACAAATCTTTTCTCTCTCTCGCCTCCCCAAACAAGAATATTTCACTTTTATGGAAATTTATTGTCAGGCCAGACATCTGTTCAAAAGCAGTTAAAATAAATTTCAGATTCCTAGTAGAATTTTCATCATCTTGAATCGAGAAAATAGTGTCATCCGTATATTGCAGCATATTGACCCCATTTTCATGGCAATCAGTGAGTACCCCTTTCACAAACCCTTCCGTTCTAGCTTTATCTAAAATAATGGCAAGGGCATCAACTGCAAGATCAAAAACCAGGGGAGATAAAGAATCACCCTGTCTAAGCCCCTTAAAGGGTTTGAAATAAGGACCTATGTCATCATTCACCTTGACTCCAACATGCCCCCCCGCCCTCATAGTGCGCATCACCCAGTCACACCATTTATCAGGGAATTTTTTCAATTTAAGCATCTTATGGACAAAAGGCCATTTGATTTTGTCATATGCTTTTTCAAAATCAACTTTGAACAGCATAGCACTTTGTTTTTAGTGTGAATGGAATTAATAGCCTCATGTAGTATCACAACACCCTCCATAATATATCTACCTTTCACAAAGGCAGTTTGAATTGGAGAAATAATTGGGTTAACTACCTTGCTCAATCTGTTCATTAGCACTTTAGTGATAATCTTGAAACTGACATTCAAGAGGAAAATTGCCCTAAACTTTTGAATTTGTCTAGCATCTTTAACCTTTAGGACTAGGGTGATAATCCCATAATTCAATCTGGCCAAGTCAACTTTGCCACTATGAAAATCATCTAAGATAGCTTTTAAGTCTGTCTTAAGCAATTCCCAAAAATGTTGGTAAAAATCTACAACAAATCCATCAGGACCTGGACTTTTGTTTTTCTCCATACTGAAAACCACATCTCTGATTTCTTCCAAACTAAAAGGTTTAATCAAATCAGATTCTTCCTGTGGGGAGATACCCTCAGGGTTTTGGATGTCCAAGTTAATATTTGACTTATCAGCTTGACCAAATAGGTTTTTGTAATAATTGGTTATATGTTCCATGAGTTTGGTATCTCCCTCAATGGGCTCCCCCTCATGTTCTAGAGTAGTTATCCTATTTTTTTCTTCTTCTGCCATTAACTTTGGCATGGTAGTACCTAGTATTAGAATCTCCCTCCTTTATCTCTGTATCTTTATATCTTTGCAGCCATTTTATTTCCTCCATCTTAAAGATGTCCTTCAGTTATTTCCTCCAATTTTTCTGAATCTCTCTATGTTGTGCACTAAGACCATTAGTCTCAGCTTTTTTATCTATCTCATCTAATAACTCCAGTAGTTCTTATTTTCTCTTTCTGTAAGCAACATTTGCACTGATAATCCATCCTCTGGTTTTCTGTCTAATGTTTCTCTTTTTTGTTTGCCAAATGTCTAAGCTAGAGCCTTTACATTTGAGATTCTAATTTTTTCCACAAATTCCTTAAACCCTTTCATGAGCATCCAGGCATTTTCGAATCTGAAAATGGGCTGGCTTTTTTTGTGATTTCCAGTGTCTAACAACAAGGGGGTGTGGTAAGATATTTCCCTTTCCATGGCATTCACCATGGCCAGGGGGTATTTGTCCTCCCAATCTGGCAGATTAAAATTCTGTCAAGTTTCTCATATGTGGGCTCAGGCAAATTATTTTCCCAGGTGTACTTCCTCCCATTCAAAGGAAGGTCTCTGAGCCCAGCATGTTCGGCAATTGCATTAAAGACAAAGCTAAAATGATTCATTCCTCCAGGTTTGTTCTTTTCTGAACTGTTCCTGATAAGATTAAAGTAACCCCCAACCACACAAGGCTGTGGATTATGTTGATAGAATCTAGAGAGTTCAACCAACAAGGCTGCTTTCCCATCTTTTTGAGCATCACCATAAACTGTAACTAGATTCCAGCTAAATTTAGCTATTTTGTCAACAAATGAATTTTAACAAAATAAACTCCTTTTTCTACCTGTATCACATCAAAACAATCATTATTAATTCTTACTAAGATTCCACCAGATTTACCTCTAGGGGCAATCAATTCCCAGAGGAAATTTCTTCCTCCAGCAAGGTTGTGTAACTCATTTTTTGTAAAATCACTTTTAATAGTTTCCTGGAGTCCAAAAAAATCCAGTTGTTTCTCCAGGATGGTATCTCTAATAAAGTTTATTTTAATATCTTGCCCAATTCCTCTCACATTCCAAAATAGGCCTCACATTTTTTCTTTTTGTTTTTCCTCACTTTGTTCCCCCCACACAAGATGGATTTTCCCCAGCACCAAAGGCCGGCATCCCACCTCTCATTTTTCTGTTACTGGAGAAAATCTTTTTTAATTTGTCATAATGTTCTTTTTCTACATCATCCTCAGTGTTATCTCCTTCTGAATACAAATCTTCTAGCTCAACATCTCCAATGTCAATGAGACTTGGAGATTTATCTTTTTTTCTCCTCCCTGTTTTTATTAATTGAATTTTGGAGATATATATATTTTCTAGCCTGTTCCATATTACAAATCAGGTCTAGATTTTGTGCAACCATATCTAATGCACACCCCAAATCAATCCCAACTTTGCTTGCTATATCATATAAAGAAATTCTTTCATCAGAAAGAGTAGACTCCTTACCATAATTGTCTTTTTCAGCTGCCCTTTCCTTCGCCAGATCTTCTATTTTAGCATCCTTCTTATCCAGGTTTCTATCACTTCTTCTAGTAGGTCCATCTTTATCTTTGTCCTTGTCTCCTTCTTCCTTTTTGTGAATTCCTAGTTTTGAGCCTAGGGATTCCACCGAGTCTTGACTGGCTGAATAATGCACTGGTTATGCATATGCATCTTCAGGTGTGTGGTCCTGGGGAATTCCAGTCTCAAGCTCATTTTTCTCACCTAAGTCTTCTCCATAGATCTCTTTTTCTTCCCAAGCATCAATTTTTTCCATGCACTTGTTAATCAGCTCTTGTTAACCTTGAATCATTTCTAGCAAACTCTTCTTCTCTATTTCCCAATTAGCATTCTTTTTTTCCTCCACAGCTCTCGAGGCATCATTTCTGCATCTGATTTCCTCAACTTCTTGGAATTTTTTAAGGCTTTATCTAGCTCAGTCTCAACTTTCTTTCTCAAACCCACCTCCATCAGGTAATCTTTCTGTATCTTCAATATCTCCTTATTTTTCTGCTGCATCTCCTCAAATTGTTTGAGCCCCACATTTCCCAGAGAGATATTTTCCTTACATCCATCTGATCCCATTTCTCCAATTTTGATTTTTTTTTCTGGCCTCCCATTGCTGTTTTATCTGATTCGGTATCCATGTTCTCAAACTTTCTTTTTTATTCATACCAACCCTGTTCAACCACCTCTTTCAACTCTATATTGATTCTGTAGATCATCAGGTCCTTATCAGTAATCTCAGTATGGTGGGGGATTTTTTCATAGTCTCTGACTCCCACTTTAGCCCTGATTTTTTCTTTCAGGATAGTGGTCATATCAATTTCTAAAACAGGACCAACAGAAGCAGCCACCTCATACATCCCAAAAAAATGCCTAAAGCACTCAGGATTTTTTCCAAACTGTACCCACACTGTGTGTAATTTGTCAATAGCCTGAATGTCATAAGTCCAACTGTCTACACTGATCACAACATTGGTCCCCAGCAAGTTGAAGTTTTCGAATTTGTGGAGCTCTGCCAGTCTGCTCTTGCTAGGGAATCTCATCAAATAAGCTCTGTCTCCATGTTTTTTGCATCTCCACTGTTAGTCCCAGCTGAACATATAATTGAACCCCTCCAGGAACTGTGTTTCATTGATCTTCCTCTGAAGATATGTTCACAATGGCCATAGGATTAGTCTGTTCACTACTAACTATCTCTTTCGAGTTCTGCACCAGCAGCACACCTAGACCTCTGGCAGCATACCCAATAAACTTTGGGGTAGGCTTGATTTGCTTCAGCCATGCACATTCCTCAGTAACATGAGAGTTATTGCCATAGATGATGCAATTAGGTAACTTGCAGTCTCTAGTCAGATGTCTGGTGTATTTGCACTTGTTGCACATCATTCCGAAATTACCCACAGCTTTGTTCTGATCCATGTTCTCTCTCTGTCCAAACCCGTTGCTCTGTATCCATCCTTTATGCCCTTGTTTATTTCCCATATCCATATCAGCTTCACTTTTTCCATGGATTATTTCCCTCCAGCAAGCACTTTTTTGGTCTCATCAGGCATATTGCATCTACTGCTTCCAGAGAGGACAACATTTCCTCCCCTAGATGAGCTTTCCATCTTTTGTTGGGCCATCTAGGCCATCAAAGCCCCAAACCACTGTTGTTGTTGGATCAGATCAAAGGAGGGAGCCAGCGCCGCAACATCATCTTTGCCCTTAAGATCTCTAGTCATATGTTCCTCTTTCAACTTCTTCACAGTTTCTTCCTTGGAACTCACATGCAACCTCAGATCTGCCATCCCTCTCATCTCTTCCTCCCCCTGCTGATCAGATTTCCTTGATTCTTCTCTGTACCCAAATCTCCCACCTCCTCTCTCATTGTTGGGGTAGATCTCTCTGAACCTATCTAGGTCCTCTTCGTTTCTTCTATACTGGAAACTATCTCTCCCCCTCTATTAAATCTTCCTCCTCCCCCATATCCACCAGACCCCCGGTTCATCATCTCTCCCTCTTCCCTCTCACCTAGAGGCGGCGGGGGAAGGGGAAACCCTAAGTCCTCAAGGGGATCGCACTCTCTCTCAAAGCAGAGGAGAGGCGCACTATTTATAGGCAGGAAAGCTTGGGAAAGCGTATTGCTAAAACCCGTTTCCCTTTTTGCTTTATACATTTTTTCCTTAGCTTTATGTGATGTCTTTTCGCCCCAAATGGGGAGAGACATCTCATTCTTACTCATCATCTTTCCAGGCACTGTAACTTGGCATCCATTAATGACCATATCATCTAGATACACATCTTCGTTAGAATAGAAATCAGGAATATGCGCAAAATTTGCACAATTCATTTTCTCAGCTATGTAAATACTTTTTCTAACCAGGCCTGGATCGACTTTGCGACTGGGTTCTCTAATGGAACTAGCGCCATCACTCTTAGTAACTTTTCTGTTAGATTTGCTGAAAACAATATCTCTCATATTCTTTCTATTTTTATCATCAATCTCCTCCACCATTTTTAAATCTGAAGATGTTTTCTCAGACACAGAACCAAAACATGATCTAGTTTCATTTTTATCTCCATTTCTAGCAGTCAATCGACTCTGTTTGTTCATTCTGACTTTGCTAGTAGATTTCCCCTCTTCACAATCGACGAGATATTTGTTAAGTGATGGAAATTTACCTTCCAGATCTGACGAGGGCCCAGCCTCCCCGTCAGAGTCCTCACCAGCGAGCAGCCAGAAGCGACTGCCCTCCGGCGAGGCTCCTATCCCTGCCCCTGGGGGCGGGCGAGGCTGAGCAGACGCGGTGAACGACGGGGGAAGCGTGGGGATCGCCTTAGCACCAGCGGCATCTTCACCTTCTTCTTCCTCGCACTAGGTTTCATCCCCTTCTCTGCTGTGCTGGCCACCAGATCCCCCATCGCCTCCTCCATCACCGCTGGGGCAGGCACTGGGAGGCCCATCACGACACCGACGACGAACTCCGTCGGACCAGCAGGCTTGCAACGGCGAGAGCGGAACGCAATCCACTTCATCTCCTGCTTGGGGTTGTCAGACTCCACCTCCTCCATCGCCCAGTGCAGCATCCTGAGCGCGCCCACCGGCTCGCCCGTCGGTGTGAGGCGCCAATCCTCTGCCTCAGTGAGCTTCCTGTATGCCGCCCCCGCTGCCTCCTTCAGATCCCTCTCCTCAGAGAACCAGGAGATGATCTCCATCAACTTATCCAGCTTCTCTTTGTTTCCGTTGGCTATCTCCCTCGCCCTCGCCTCGAGTCTCGGCTTCCAGGGCGTCATGGATCTCTCATGGCGGAGCACAAGTTTGTGGTGCGGGAGGGGAATAGATCTCGTCGAGTGGGGAAGGGATAGCCACACCGCACCGCACCGCAGCTTTAATCCTCCGCCATTCCCGACGCTCCTCCTCCTCCTCCTTGACCTAGATTCTCACGTCGTGCCGCGCCTCCGCCCCAATCCCCAGCACCCTGCCTACCAAAACAACGTGATTGGGGAACCGAATTTGTGTACCTTCCTGTATCTCCTCCTTATCGTGTACCGGCACCGCGTCGACTCACACCCCACGATCGTCCAGCAGTGTCAACCACGGCGAGCCGCCCCGCTGAAGGAGGCGCCTTGTCAGAAAAGCAGCAGCGCCGGTGTCGCTAGGTCGGAGACGAGGTGCACCGCCCACCTGCGATCAAGGGGATCACAGAAGGTGGAGCACCGCGCCATGAAAAGTTCGATAAGGACGGCTAGGACTCTCGCGGTGCACAGTGCCATGCTACGTGTTTTAGAGTTCCTGAATTTGCTGCTCGTGCGCGTGTGTGTGCCCTGATGGGCATTTTCCTCATCATCCTAGTTTCCCTGTCGCATGGAGAACACCTCGCCGAGCTGGCGGGATCGATTGTCCGCTGTCGGGGCTATCTTGCATGAGCAATGGCCGGTCGGTTCGTCGTAGTGCCCTCTACAGATAGGAGACCCACCACCGCGCTTGGCCCGAACTTCACAGGCCAGCTTCCTGAAGGATCCAGCTGCTAAGAGGGTCCGAAACAGTAACTCAAAAATGGCACTGTAGAATTGTAACTATGGAATTCGAATGGATTGGGTACATAAAGAGGAAGGAATTAACGTAATAAGCAATATTCTCGAAAGATCCGGTAATGCCAGAAACCTCAATGTGCATGGCACAAAAAAAGGCGGCAGTACATGCCGATAGTGGGGAGCCGGTCACTGTAGTGTCATGCAATGGCCCAGATACTCTAGCGAAACGGACGTTGTAGTGACCCATGCACTCTACTAACCCGATTTTGTCAGTTTTTTCTTCTTTTTCCTAAAAATATGCTTTTTCATCAAAGAAAGTATTTATTGAAACACAATTTTTTTTACGAACGTGAATATTTTGAAAACACGAACATTTTAAAAAACATGGTCATTTTATATATAAAATCACAACTTTTTTTGAAATTCTGATTTTTATAAACACGAAAATATTTTAAAAATTCTGAATATTTTAAGAAAACATGAATATTTCTGAAATTTTTGTTTTTGGAATTCCAAACAAAAATTTTAAAAGCACTGCCATTTTTTAAATCCTATAAATTTTTCAAAATTACAACCAGAATACTTTAATAATTGAAAAAGAAAACAGAGGAATTTTTTTTTAAAACCGAAAGATAACCACATAACAGTAAAGAAATAGTAGAAATAAAAAGTAACCTGGTTCAGGAATCAAAACCTGTTGGCTACCACTGTGTAATACGCACAAAGTGGCACATCCCATCTCTCTCATTCGGGTCCCATCGTATGTGCGACGCCCCAACAAGTGGAAGCAGTGGGTGTCGCGAGCTCCTTTTTTTTTGAGAAGAACAACGCGCTTTATTTCATATCATAATGTTTTCGGGAATGCAAAGATGGTCCGGAGGACCGTTGCGCCACACATGACAGCCGATATCTAAGGTAGTGTCCATCCTCACTAAATTATGTGCCTCCCTATTACTAGCGCGTTGCTCGTGAACGAACTCACAGCTAAGGAACCTCGACTTCGTCTCATGTATATCATTTAAGATCACGCAATATTCTCCTCGGTGCAATTGACTTTTCAGGTCGTTGATGACTCTCAGACAGTCGGATGCTATACGCACTTTGGTGACAATCATATCTTCTGCCAAAGCTAGAGCCTCTCTACATGCATAAGCCTCGAGCGTTGCAGGCTCGGTTACTCCCTTTAAGACGAGTGCAGAAGCGCCAAGAAACTGCCCCTCTACGTTGCGACAGATCACACCCATGGCGCCAATATTTGATGACTTCGCCACAACCCTGTCAGCATTCAGTTTGGTCTCTCCTGGTGAAGGCGGTATCCATCTAGGCACTGATGTACTAGCAGCTCCACTAGTGTTCTTGATCTTTTGCTTCTTATTTCGACGCTTGCTTTTACTGCGTCGTGGTTTTCCATTTCCATCCCTGACTTCGGATGTGCTTGGGTCACTGGTGCTACTGCGGGCTAACCAGCTATCTTCGCCCGCGCAAAAGCGGGTCATTAGGCTTGTCAGGGATGCCATTGTTCTCGGTTTTTCTTGGCCGAGGTGTCTGGCGAGCCATTCATCTCGGACGCTGTGCTTGAAAGCTGCTAAGGCTTCGGCGTCCGAGCAGTCTACGATTTGGTTCTTCTTAGTGAGGAACTTGTTCCAAAGCTTTCGGGCTGACTCTCCGGGCTATTGAATTATATGACTTAAATCGTCTGCATCCGGAGGTCGGACATAAGTCCCTTGAAAATTAGTGCGGAAAGCATCCTCGAGCTCCTCCCAACTTCCAATTGAGTTTTCGGGGAGGCTTTTCAGCCAGTGCCGAGCTGGTCCTTTAAGCTTGAGGGGCAAGTACTTGATTGCGTGGCGATCGTCTCCGCGAGCCATATGGATATGGAGGATAAAGTCCTCAATCCATACCCCAGGGTCTGTAGTCCCGTCGTACGCCTCTATGTTCACTGGTTTGAATCCTTCTGAAAATTCGTGGTCCAGCACCTCATCGGTTAAACATAGGGGGTGTGCGGCACCCCTATATTTTGATGTATCATGACCTTCAGACGGTTGTAGTATTCGGTTTTTCTTTTGTGCCGGAGCGCGCTTCCTAGATCCATAGATGGATCTAGTCATACTGGATTTTTGGCGCAAGTCCTCACGTAGATCGTGTGTTGAATTATGTGCGGCCTTGTTAGCCGCTCTATCGCGGCCACAAGGTGGTTGATCTGACCGGTTGGCTGTTTTATTTTCCGGCTGCGTGGGCTCTAGGGCCTCATCGTCGAATTCAGGCAGTAGCTTTCGCTTTGGATAGCTCTTTGTGTGGTAACTTCCACCATACTTTTCTTCGTTGTCGAGCACTTTGTTCCAACTGCTATTGAGCGTAGTTTGTGCGGCTTTAAGCGTTTGCTTCTGCTTCTTCAGAGTCCTCGCTGTGGTAATAAGCCTTCTGCGGAGGTTCTCTTCTTCCAAGTGCTCTTCCGGGATGATGTTTGCATCTTCGTCCGGACTGTTTTCCTCTTCCGAGGTGGATTGATGAGCTTTATCCTCGGCATCGCCGTGTTCGGACAGCGGATCCATACTATGTTCTCCGTTTGCTGGTTCATCCTGCTCTGCCGCTGGGTCAATATGGTCGTCGTTTCCTCTGGAGTCGACTGGGGTGTTGTTTTCTCTTTCACTGTTATCGCTGTTTTTGCCGAGGCGGGATTTGGAGCGGTGTCTACGCCGACGCTTTTTGTGCTTCTCCATGGAGCTGTTCTTCGCTGCATCCTTCCGTTCCTCGTCATTGTTTTCTTTGGGTGTATCCACCATGTATATGTCATGTGATGAAGTGGCTGTCCAGCGCCCTGTGGGCGATGGTTCCTGTTCTTCTCCTGCATTGTCGTCCATGCCGTCGATGTCTTCGGAGTCGAAATCGAGCATGTCGGTTAAATCGTCGACAGTGGCTACTAAGTGGGTGGTGGGTGGGCAGCGGATTTCTTTGTTGTCCGCATCCCATTCTAGACGGACATAGTTCGGCCAAGGTTCTCCTGACAAAGAGAGGGACCTTAATGAATTTAGCACATCGCTAAAAGGCGAGTGCTGAAAGATATCCGCGGAGGTAAACTCCATGGTCGGTGCCCAATCAGATTCGATAGGCACGGACGCAGGTGGCTCGGAGTCTGTGGCCGGGGACGAATCCAATGGTTCGGCAACACGGCTCTCGTAAGGGGTGAAGTAAGTATCCGGATCTATCGCCACTGAGAGTGTGGCCTCCATGGCGGGGTCTATCCACCCGTCCTTGGATGGCGCAATTTGCTCCGGATTGATGGCCGGAGTTGTCGCAGGTGTGATCTCCCGAACACTGTCCGGCGGCAGAGCTAAATCATGCTCATCGTGATCGTGCGGCGCACCCGTCATGGGCTTGAATCCATCGAAGATCGAGTCTCCGCGGATGTCGGCAGTGTAGTTCAAGTTTTCGAACCTGACCTAGCGGCGAGGGTCGTAGCACTCGATCTGCTCCAGATGGCCAAGCGAGTTGGCCCGTAGTGCGAAGCCGCCGAATACGAAGACCTGTCCGGGGAGGAAAACCTCACCCTGGACCGCATCGTTATCGATGATCGAAGGAGCCATCAAGCCTTACGTTGACGGCACAGAGGAACTCTCAATGAAAGCACCAATGTCGGTGTCAAAACCGGCGGATCTCGGGTAGGGGGTGCCGAACTGTGCGTCTAAGGCGGATGGTAACAGGAGGCGGGGACACGATGTTTACCTGTGTTGGGCCCTCTCGATGGAAGTAATACCCTACTTCCTGCTTGATTGATCTTGATGATATGAGTATTACAAGAGTTGATCTACCACGAGATCGTAGAGGCTAAACCCTAGAAGCTAGCCTATGGTATGATTGTTGTTGTCCTACGGACTAAACCCTCCGGTTTATATAGACACGGAGGGGGCTAGGGTTACGCAGAGTCGGTTACAAGGGAGGAGATCTACATATCCGTATTGCCAAGCTTGCCTTCCACGCCAAGGAGAGTCCCATCCGGACACGGGACATAGTCTTCAATCTTGTATCTTCATAGTCCAACAGTCCGGCCAAAGGATATAGTCCGGCTGTCCGGAGACCCCCTAATCCAGGACTCCCTCAAACACATCGACATTCGCCCACAGGAAAGTGACGAGCACGCTTTCCTATTTGCTGTCGAGGGTGGAGCTTATGGTGACAGCCCCTCCCGTGCCATCGTCCTTGATGGACACCTTCTTCGTCTTTGGTGGTGCAGCTCTGGATTTCTTTCTCTTGCCGGTAGAGCTCTCTGGCATGTCCTCGACGGTAGCACAACACTCCGAAGAGGTGCTCTTGACGGAGTGGGTGCGAGAGGTCTTGCCGGTCTTCTTCTTTCCTCCCGGGGCTTCAGCGGTAGGAGCAAGTCCCTTGGCGGCAGTCGCTGCAAGCGCTTCCCGGTAGAGTAGGTCGGCGCAGATCAGCGTGTCCTTCTTGTCGCAGGGGACGGTGATGATGGTCATCTGGCCGGAAATCTTCAGCGTGTTGTAGGCGTAATGCGATGCCGCCATAAACTTGGCTAGTGTCGGGCGATCGAGGATCCCGTTGTAGGGCAAGGGGATCTCGGCTACGTCGAAGAAAATCCTCTCCATCCTGTAGTTGAACTCGCCTCCAAACGTCACACGCAGCGTGACCTTGCCTTTCGGCTTACTTCTTCCCGGGTTGACCCCTTGAAACGTGCCCGTCTCCTTGAGGTCTCCATCAGGAATCTGCAACGTTTTGACCACAACGGGTGTCGGTGTCAAAACCGGCGGATCTCGGGTAGGGGGTCCCGAACTGTGCATCTAAGGCGGATGGTAACAGGAGGCGGGGGACACGATGTTTACCCAGGTTCAGGCCCTCTCGATGGAGGTAATACCCTACTTCCTGCTTGATTGATCTTGATGATATGAGTATTACAAGAGTGGATCTACCACGAGATCATAGAGGGTAAACCCTAGAAGCTAGCCTATGGTATAATTGTTGTTGTCCTACGGACTAAACCCTCCGGTTTATATAGACACCGGAGGGGGCTAGGGTTACACAGAGTCGGTTATAAGGGAGGAGATCTACATATCCGTATTGCCAAGCTTGCCTTCCACGCCAAGGAGATTCCCATCCGGACATGGGACGAAGTCTTCAATCTTGTATCTTCATAGTCCAACAGTCCGGCCAAAGGATATAGTCCGGTTGTCCAGAGACCCCCTAATCCAGGACTCCCTCAGTAGCCCCTGAACCAGGCTTCAATGACGATGAGTCCGGCGCACAGATTTGTCTTCGGCATTGCAAGGCGGGTTCTTCCTCCGCATACTCCATAGAAGATTTTGAACACAAGTATAGTGTCCGGCTCTGCAAAGCAAATTCCACATACCATCGTAGAGAGAATAATATTTCCACAAATCCAATCTGCCGACCGTTTTTCATAATGTGATGTATTGCCGTGGTCTGGCCATGACGAACCGTCTTTCTCAATCAGCCTGCCACTGCACGTTTTGCGAGGTGATTTTATTGGCACGTCTTGTCGAAGGAGAGATCGTGTCCCCCTTATTACGGGATTCTCATCAATACAGATGTGGGTAACCCAATCGTGTCCGTTGGTATGACTCCTCAATTTTAGGCAAGTCCCAAACGGCCACGCGGAGGACGCTTGATATTCATCCCCTTTATAAAGAGGCCAATGCCTGTCCTTTTTCTTCTTGCACTCAATCGAATCCTTCCCCCACCTCGAGTTCCAACACCCAAAGCTCAGGTTAGGCGCTTCGGACCTTCAACCATGTCCCGATCCAACCTTCAAGGTCGGTGGATGCCCTCCTCTGTCACAGAGGAAGACATCAAGAAGCTAAGAGAGGCCAGGTATTTGACCGGCGAAATCTCGCACAGGTTTCCTGCTCGAGGGCAGGTCATTCCCACTCCCGAACCCGGCGAGAGCGTTGTATTCATCTCTCACTTCCTCCAAGGGCCAGGCCTTGCTCTAGATCCCTTTGTTAGGGGGCTCATGTTCTATTATGGGCTGGATTTCCATGACCTGGCCCCGGATTCCATCCTTCACATCTCGTCGTTCATCATCATGTGTGAAGCCTTCCTCCGCATTACCCCACACTTCGGCCTATTGCTCAAGACCATTAATGTGAAGCCGAAGATGACTGAGGGGCGACACGCAGAGTGCGGAGGCGCCGCAATAAGCAAAAGCGCCGATGTTCCATGGCCAGAGGGTTCCTTCCCGGAGGTGTCCAGTTTATGGCAATGGGAGTGGTTTTATATCACAGCTCCCCGGGGTACCAAGTGGGTGGCCGCCCCTGCCTTTCGCTCGGGACCCCTCCACAACTGACGTCATGGATCAACAAGGGGCTGGACTGGGGCCGATAAGCGACGTGGCCGTCATCGCAGAGTCGCATCCGAGATCTCCTCGAGAGAGATGTCGGCCTGGTAACGGTAATGCAAGTCATGCTAGTTTGTCGAGTCCTGCCTTGCAAACGTCGACCCCTCCGAATGTGGGAGTTCAACCCGGAAGGACCACAAGCTATTCAGCACTTCGTCGGCATGACGCTCGAAGAGATGTACAAATTGTTCTTCGGACCACAAATAAGGTGTCCGGACCTCACCGAGGATGCGGGTGTGAGCTGCAATCGTCCTGATACCCAAGTAAGTAATCCCGTGGCCGAATACGCCGTCTTTTTATTTATCACAACATCATTCTAAAAAGTCGCTCTTTGACCAGGACTGGGTAACAAAGGCGAAGATGATCAGGTGTACGATTCCCGTTCCCGAAGGCTCAGCAGATCCAGTACTGGCCCGAATGCTCGAGCCGGCGCCTCATCAGGCGCCCTCAGGGGAAGATAAAGGGGGAAATAAAGAGGCTGAAAGCGGGCCTCACTCATTATTCATCCAAACCGGGGAATTAGCACCTCCGCAAAGGAGGATAACTGGGGAGAAGAATCTGAAATTCCCTATCCCCAAAGAAGGAAGAGGACCACCTCTGAAGACCCGGAAACAAAAGTTTCCAAACGGGAGAGGAAATCTTCGCCATAGGGTCCTGGCTCGCGGGTTACCCTTGCCACACAATGTCTGCAAGGGGATCAGCCCTCCACCGAGCTGTAAGTTAACAAAAAGTACTTAGTAGTAAAAATATCCTGCTTTACCTCTGAGAATAATAACCGAAGCATATATCTTGCAGTTCGGATCATATCCCTTCTCGTCAGAGTTCGTCTTTGGGGGATCTTCTTCCGGAGATGATGGAGAGTGAAACACCTCCCCATGCCACCCCGCCTCATGAGGCAGGCGACACTGAAGTGTCATCGCGAAGGGTTTCTCCTGGTCCGCCAAGGCCAGAGGGTAATCCCTCGGCCACCCGAAGTCCTCAGCATTCGGCTCCTAAGCAGAGCAACAAAAAGAGTCCAAAACCGTCCGGTGCACTGAAGGATCTTCTGGAGCAAGTGGCTATCTCAGAAGCGCATCGTACACTAATGGGTACGGTGATTCAGAGGATTTCATCCGCCGAAAGCGGGTTGCATGAAGCTTTTATGAGTCTGCTAAAAGGATTTGAGGTACGTGAAATAGTGTATGTTTTTGATGGTACCGCACACGTTAGGTGTGCCCTATGCAGATAGTAGCCCCTAAGACTCTGGTTGCCTCGAGAATGGCGGCAAATAGAGGATCATAGTCCTAGGTAATAATCAGGCCGCCTTCATGTGCAGGTGGCGGAGGGTCCGATGGCTAGCCGGACTTGTGAGTTTGCCGAACTAAAGCGGCAACTTGATGCGGCAGATGCCGACATCGTACTTGTCAACAAGCGGCTTGACGAGGCACATGGTAAGAGGAGCATGATGCTAGTATCTTTAGTATGTTTGTGACTGCAGATGGAGCTGCCGCCGTGGAGACCCTTCGGGCGGAACTTGCCCGAGCCAAGGAACAAGCCAGGAATAGTGATGTGGCCGCTCTAAAGGCGGTCGAAGAGCTGAGAGCCGAACAGGCTGCGCATTGCCAAAGCAAGGAAAAAAAATAGCCAAGATGGCCATTGAGTTGAAAGACGCCGCCGACCGTTACCAGCTTCTTGAAAAAGAAATCCAAGCTAAGGCGGCGGACCAGTAGAAGGCCATGGTAGCAGCCAAGGAAGCCCGCTCTAAAATAAGATTGGTGAAGGAGGCCTTGCGTCAAGCCGAAGATATCGCGGCTGGGAAGCCCTTTTTGTTGCTGACAAAGTTCGGAGATCCGAAGTATGCCCCTCTTGATCGACTATGGAGTTCCGCAGATGCATACGTGGATTTGTCAGCAAGCGCTGCTGATGCGGCCGAGTACTTCAAGGATCAAAAAGATCGTGAAGTGGAAAAGCTGTTCTGCTCACAATTCAATGTACCAGTGCATCCGCTGCTATTAAATGAGCGAATGGCCGAGTGGGCCGAGCTCCATAGGTTGTCCGGGCTTGCCATGAGGTCTGTTGTGAATCATCTATGGCCGGAAGGGCCAAGGCCGAATAGTTATTTTAGTTTAGTGCAACAGTTCCTTGGCGCTGTGCCGCACATCGACGCTATGAAGAGGTCGGCGTGCATAGAGGGTGCGCGGATGGCACTTGCCCGTGTCAAGACATACTCGTCAGAGTTGGAGGCCACCGCTATTGCAACCCAAAGTTCGGCGGAGGGCCGAGTATCTACCGAGCACTACTTTGAAGAAGTCCTTGAAGGCGCTCGTTCAATAGAGTCTCAGTGCTCAAAGAATATTATGTTCTAGTGACATGTATTCCCATTGTAAAAACAATGGCTTATTGAATTATAAAGGATGTGTTTATACTTTTGCCTGAAAGTATTATGATGCCTCCTGTGCGGCCGTTTATGTATATGTGTATATAACCTGAAAGTTTGCAGTCGTCGGCTTCAGCCCCAACGCATATAATGCGGGTGTGTTCGCAAAAAATGCGTATTCACACTTGATCCAACATCTTGGTCCATTAAGGAGGTGGTAGCACAGCGAACGAGGCAATCGGACTATAATGCTTTAACACTTTCACTTAGCCATAGGAGTTTGATGGTGGGGCTACTATATAGCCCCTGGTACCTCTGCGCTCGTCCGAATATGGGGCGCATACGTACATGACCGGGGAACGGCCCTTCGTTAATGCGGAGGAATCCCGAAGATTTCGCTAAATCATCGAGTGGTTGACCAGTCTCACGCTGTATCATGACAGTCAGTTTTCGGCTTTCTCTACTTAGGTGCTCATCTGGATGAACCAGGGCACAATTGCAGGAGTTCTCCCGGTGCCGCCTTAGCCGATAGAGCGGAACGTAAGGTAGCAAAACACGGGAGCCGGGCAAACCCAACATTTGACCAAAGACATGATTCGGAGCTGATGCATATAAGGCCAAACTCGCGACGCCGAACACTCCCTAAGGTATTCAGTATTTATAACATATGCCGGGCTGAGCAATGCCCTTGATAATGAACCCCGAGTCTCCAGGTACGTGCAATTATCTGACGTGGCGAAATGCCAATAACGTCAGCATCCTTCTTGGTTATACGAAGCATTCGCAGGATGTGAACAACAAGAGATAGTAAAAAAGGTTTATGCAGGGTCTTAATCTAAAAAGAAACCTTTGAGCGGGTCCCTGCTGCACTTATGTGCCTGTGTCTCCGTTGTGCTATATCCTAGACGGGTGTGGCACGATCGTCATCTGTAAAAGAGAAGAACTTAGGTGAAATTTGTCGTGCAAAAAAAATTGGTTATTTCCGATGAACCAATAAATTCAAGATAAGTCAAGTTGAGCCGAACTAGCCCTGATTACACGCGGGAAGCCCTTGGTGCCATCTATGGGGGCATAACCATCAAACCAATCTCGGGTTTATCTAAGCTGTTATAGCTAGTAATGCGCCGGACTCGTCTAGCCGTGTCCGCGGTCTTGACGACTGATCCTTTATTCTGGTTGGAGGGGCCATTTAGTGTTCGGCTGTTAAAGCCGTCCTGCATTCTTCCGCTCGTAAGGAACGTTCAATATTTCCGCTAATGGTGATGATGCCACATGGACCGGGCATCTTAAGCTTGAGAGAAGCGTAATGCGGTACTGCATTAAAACGAGCGAAAGCTGCTCTTCCGAGTAGTGCTTGATAGCCACTTCGTAATGGAGCGATGTCGAAGGTTAACTTTTCGCTTCGGAAGTTGTTGGGAGAACCGAATACAACCTCTAGTAATAGAGATCCCGTGCAGCGGGCCTCTGGGCCTGGTATTACTCCCTTGAAGGTAGTATTGCTGTGGCTGATTTTTGTCGGGTCTATCCCCATTTTGCGGACTGTGTCCTGATATATCAGATTAAACTACTGCCGCCGTCCATAAGGACTCATGTGAGATGGTATCCATTTATTATTGGGTCTAAGACCAAGGCAGCCGATCCTTCATGCTGGGTGCTTGTCGGGTGATCCCTGCGATCAAAAGTGATCGGGCAGGCTAACCAGGGGTTGAACTTAGGGGTGAAGGGCTCTACGACGCTTATGTCTTGGAGTGCATGTTTGCCTCTCCCCTTTGTCACGTGGATCATGTTGACTGTTTTAACCTCTGGTGGGAATTTTTTCTGTCCCCCAGTGCTTTGTTGGCGAGGTTCTTCCTCGTCTTCTCTTGGTGTCTCCCTCCCCTCGTGTTCGACGTTTAGCTTATCGGCCTGCCTGAAGACCCAGCATTCTCTGTGGGTGTGATTTGCAGGTTTATCGGGGGTGCCATGAATCTGACATAGTTTTTCTAGAATTTTGTTTAGGCTGGACGGTCCATCTCTGCTACCTTTGAGAGGCTTTTTCCGCTGACCCGGTCGAGAGCCCCTAAATCTGGCGTTTACCGCCGTATTATTTGGGATGTCTTCTGTATTTCGACGCTTGCTTTTACTACATCATGGTTTTCCATTGCCATCCCTTACTTCGGATGTGCTTGGGTCGCTGGTGCTAGTGTGGGCTAACCAGCTATCTTCGCCCGCGCAAAAGCGGGTCATTAGGCTTGTCAGGGATGCCATTGTTCTCGGTTTTTCTTGGCCGAGGTGTCTGGCGAGCCATTCGTCTCGGACGCTGTGCTTGAAAGCTGCTAAGGCTTCGGCATCCGGGCAGTCGGCGATTTGGTTCTTCTTAGTGAGGAACATGTTCCAAAGCTTTCAGGCTCACTCTCTGGGCTGTTGAATTATATGACTTAAATCGTCTGCATCTGGAGGTCGGACATAAGTCCCTTGAAAATTAGTCCGGAAAGCATCCTCGAGCTCCTCCCAACTTCCAATTGAGTTTTCGGGGAGGCTTTTCAGCCAGTGCCGAGCTGGTCCTTTAAGCTTGAGGGGCAAGTACTTGATGGCGTGGAGATCGTCTCCGCGAGCCATATGGATATGGAGGATAAAGTCCTCAATCCAGACCCCAGGGTCTGTAGTCCCGTTGTACGCCTCTATGTTCACTGGTTTGAATCCTTCTGGAAATTTGTGGTTCAGCACGTCATCGGTGAAACATAGGGGGTGTGCGGCACCCCTGTATTTTGATGTATCATGGTGTTCGGACGGTTGTAGTATTCGGTTTTCCTTTTGTGCCGGAGCGCGCTTCCTAGATCCATAGATGGATCTGGTCATATTGGATTTTTGGCGCAAGTCCTCACATAGATCGTGTGTTGAATTATGTGCGGCCTTGTTAGCCGCTCTATCGCGGCCACAAGGTCGTTGATCCGACCGGTTGGCCGTTTTATTTTTCGGCTGCGTGGGATCTAGGGCCTCATCGTCGAATTCGGGCAGTACCTTGCGCTTTGGATAGCTCTTTGTGTGGTAACTTCCACCATACTTTTCTTCGTTGTCGAGCACTTTGTTCCATCTGCTATTGAGCGTAATTTGTGCGGCTTTAAGTCTTTGCTTCTGCTTCTTCAGACTCCTCGCTGTGGCAATAAGCCTTCTGCGGAGGTTCTCTTGTTCCAAGTGCTCTTCCGGGATGATGTTTGCATCTTCGTCCGGACTGTTTGCCTCTTCGGAGGTGGATTGACAGTGTGTCCATACTATGTTCTTCGTTTGCTGGTTCATCCTGCTCTGCCGCTGGGTCGATGTGGTCGTCGTTTCATCTGGAGTCGAGTGGGGTGTTGTTTTCTCTTTCGCTGTTATCGCTGTTTTTGCCGAGGCGGGATTTCGAGCGGCGCCTACGCCGACGCTTTTTGTGCTTCTCGATGGAGCTGTTCTTGGCTGCATCCTTCCGTTCCTCGTCATTGTTTTCTTTGGGTGTATCCACCATGTATATGTCATGTGATGAAGTGGCTGTCCAGCGCCCTGTGGGCGATGGTTCCTGTTCTTCTCCTGCATCGTCATCCATGCCGTCGATGTCATCGGAGTCGAAATCGAGCATGTCGGTTAAATCGTCGACAGTTGCTACTAAGTGGGTGGTGGGTGGGCAGCGAATTTCTTCGTCGTCCGCATCCCATTCTTACCGGACATAGTTCGGCCAAGGTTCTCCTGACAAAGAGAGGGACCTTAATGAATTTAGCACATCGCCGAAAGGCGAGTGCTGAAAGATATCCGCGGAGGTAAACTCCATGGTCGGTGCCCAATCAGATTTGATAGGCACGGATGTAGGCGGCTTGGAGTCTGTGGCCGGGGACGAATCCAATGGTTCGGCAACACGGCTCTCGTAAGGGGTGAAATCAGTATCCGACTCTATCGCCACTGAGACTGTGGCGTCCATGGCGGGGTCAATCCACCCGTCCTTGGATGGCGCAATTTGCTCCGGATTGATGGCCGGAGTTGTCGCAGGTGTGATCTCCCGAACACTGTCCAGCGACAGAGCTAAATCAAGCTCCTCGTGATCGTGCAGCGCACCTGGCATGGGCTCGAATCCGTCGAAGATTGAGTCTCCGCGGATGTCGGCAGTGTAGTTCAAGTTTTTGAACCTGACCTGGTGGCCAGGGGCGTAGCTCTCGATCTGCTCCAGATGGCCAAGCGAGTTGGCCCGCAGTGTGAAGCCGCCGAATACGAAGATCTGTCCGGGGAGGAAAACCTCACCCTGGACCGCATCATTACCGATGATCGAAGGAGCCATCAAGCCTTACGTTGACGGCACAGAGGAACTCTCAATGGAAGCACCAATGTCGGTGTCAAAACCGGCGGATCTCGGGTAGGGGGTCCTGAACTGTGCGTCTAAGGCGGATGGTAACAGGAGGAGGGTGACACGATGTTTACCCAGGTTCGGGCCCTCTCGATGGAGGTAATACCCTACTTCCTGCTTGATTGATCTTGATGATATGAGTATTACAAGAGTTGATTTACCACGAGATCGTAGAGGCTAAACCCTAGAAGCTAGCCTATGGTATGATTGTTGTTGTCCTATGGACTAAACCCTCCGGTTTATATAGACACCGGAGGAGGCTAGGGTTACACAGAGTCGGTTACAAGGGAGGAGATCCACATATCCGTATTGCCAAGCGTGCCTTGCACGCCAAGGAGAGTCCCATCCAGACACGGGAGAAGTCTTCAATCTTGTATCTTCATAGTCGAACAATTCGGCCAAAGGATATAGTTCGGCTGTCCGGAGACCCCCTAATCCAGGACTCCCTCAACGGGCGAGATCAAGTTCAGGCCGGCCCCGCTGTCAACTAGCATCTTGTTCACCTTGAGGTTGCGTATCATTGGTGAAACCAACAACGACAAACACCCTACCGCAGTCGTGCGATCAGGGTGGTCCTCGGTGTCGAAGATGATAGGCGTGCTGGACCACTTCAGTGGCTTCTGAGCTTCGAATGATGGCTCTGCTGCTGTGATCTCACGCGCCCACTGCTTGGGCTGGCGGTGAAAGGTATGCAGCGAGGCTCTACCATCGATGCACATTGCCTCTGTAGCCTTTGGGAACTCATGCTCGCCGGAATCATCGTCTTCGTCATGATCATTGCTACCTCTTGAGCACTGCGTTGGTTTTCCCTTGAAGAGGAAAGGGTGATGCAGCAAAGTAGCGTAAGTATTTCCCTCAGTTTTGGATAACCAAGGTATCAATCCAGTAGGAGGATACACATGAGTCCCTCGCACCTACTAAAACAAATAAATCCTCGCAACCAATGCGATAAGGGGTTGTCAATCCCTACACGATCACTTACGAGAGTGAGATCTGATAGATATGATAGGATAATATTTTTTGTATTTTTATGATAAAGATGCAAAGTAAAATAAAAGCAAAGTAAAAAGCAATGGAAATAACTAAGTGTTGGAAGATTAATATGATGAAGATAGACCCGGGGGCCATAGGTTTCACTAGTGGCTTCTCTCAAGAGCATATGTATTTTACGGTGGGTGAACAAATTACTGTTGAGCAATTGACATAATTGAGCATAGTTATGATAATATCTAGGTATGATCATGTATATAGGCATCACGTCCGAGACAAGTAGACCGACTCCTGCCTACATCTACTACTATTACTCCACACATCGACCGCTATCCAGCATGCATCTAGAGTATTAAGTTCATAAGAACACAATAACGTCTTAAGCAAGATGACATGATGTAGAGGGATAAATTCATGGAATATGATAAAAACCCCATCTTGTTATCCTCGATGGCAACAATACAATACGTGCCTTGCTGCCCCTACTGGCACTGGGAAATGACACCGCAAGATTGAACCCAAAGCTAAGCACTTCTCCCATTGCAAGAAAGATCAATCTAGTAGGCCAAACCAAACTGATAATTCGAAGAGACTTGCAAAGATAACCAATCATACATAAAAGAATTCAGAAGATTCAAATATTGTTCACAGATAATCTTGATCATAAACCCACAGTTCATCGGTTTCAACAAACACACCGCAAAAGAAGATTACATCGAATAGACCTCCACAAGAGAGGGGGAGAACATTGTTTTGAGATCTAAAAAGAGAAAAGAAGCCATCTAGCTAATAACTATGGACCCGAAGGTCTGAGGTTAACAACTCACACTTCATCGGAGAGGCTATGGTGTTGATGTAGAAGCCCTCCGTGATTGATGCCCCCTCCGGCGGAGCTCCGAAACAGGCCCCAAGATGGGATCTCGTGGGTACAGAAGGTTGTGGCGGTGGAATTAGGTTTTTGGTTCCGTGTCGATCATTTGAAGTGCGAGGTATATATAGGAGGAAGGAATACGTCGGTGGAGCAACATGGGGCCCACGAGGTGGAGGGCGCTGGGGGGTAGGCGCGCGCCCCTACCTCGTGGCTTCCTAGAAGCTTCCTTGATGTAGGGTCCAAGTCTCCTGGATCATGTTCGTTCCGAAAATCACGTTCCCGAAGGTTTCATTCCATTTGGACTCCGTTTGATATTCTTTTTCTATGAAACTCTAAAATAGGCAAAAAACATCAATTCTGGGCTGGGCCTCCAGTTAATAGGTTAGTCCCAAAAATAATATAAAAGTGAATAATAAAGCCCAATCATGTCCAAAACAGAAGATAATATAGCATGGAGCAATAAAAAATTATAGATACGTTGGAGACGTATCAATCATCATCTTCCTGCTTCTTGTCGCGGCCCCGAGCGTGCCTCTCTTGCTGGTTATCCTTGCCGTGGCGACCTCATTGGCCGCCACGCTTCTTGCCGGATCCCTCGGCACCATCTTGGCCCTTCTCCTTGTGCCGCCTCTCATACTCAGCTTTTTGCTTCTCTGCAAGCAGCTCGACTTGCCGGCAGTTCTGGAGGTCGTGGCCCTTGGTGCGGTGGATCTTGCAGTATTGCTTGTCGAAGCCTCCTGGCTTGTCGGCAGCTGCCAAGGCCCGGCAAGCGGCGCACCCGGCAATTTCCTTGCCGGGGTGATCTGCCTTGGCCTTCTTGGCAGCACCGGTGTCCTCGGATCCCTCGATGGCAAGCACGGTCTTGTCCTTGTGTTTCCTGTTGCGGCACCGACCCTTCTTTGTCGGGGCGGCGGTATCTTCGTCTATCGAGTTGGTTTCTGCGCCGGCGTCCTCGTCGGGGTACTTCCTTCCCTCTTCAGCCCGGGCGCATCTGTCGGCCAGAACATAAAGTTCGGGCACATCCTTGACCTTGTTCATCGCCAGCTCCTCGCGCATCTTGTGGTTGTGCACATTCTGATGGAATGCGCTAATCACGGCGGCGGGATGAACATCTGGGATGTTGTATTGCACTCGGCTGAACCTCTGTATGTACTTGCGTAGGTTTTCACCTTCCTTCTGGGGAATGATATGCAAATCACTCGCCTGGCCATGAGCTTGGTGGCCCCCAGTGAAGGCACCAACGAACTCATGACACAGATCCGACCAAGAAGAAATGGAATCCGCCGGCAAGTGCATCAACCAAGACATGACATTGGGTTCCAGGGCCAACGGGAAGTAATTGGCAAGCACCTTGTCGTCACGAGCTCCAGCGTCTTGCATCGCGATGGTGTAGATCCTGAGGAACTCTGACGGATGGGTCTTGTTGTTGTACTTTTCACCGATGTCGGGCTTGAACGTGCGGTGGGACGGCTACTGGAACTGCCGCATCTCACGGGTAAAGGCTGGGCAACCCACCTCATTAGGTAGGCCGCCGGAGCCTCCAGGTGCTGGGTGGTCCATAGTGGGCCCTGCCCGCCTATCTTACTGGTGGCGTGTATCGCGCCGGCGCTCGATGGTGGTTCGAGCGTCTTCATGGGCTCGCTCCCGAAGTACTTAGCGCTGGTCGTGGTGGGTTCGCGGGTCGGACGACGCTATGGAAATGTTATCGCAAGCATCATCACGATGGATCGACACCCGCGGTGGCTGGCGTGGAGGAGGAGAGTGCACCGTGGCTGCAGCATCCCCGGTCCTTCCACCGCTGGCATGCGGTGGCTCGACAGAGCGTTGGCCCGAGGGCCCCGCTAGTCGTGGTTCATCTTGGTTGGCGACACCGACGAGGCTCCGGATGGTGGATCTCCACTCGTCGAGCTTTTCCGCAGCAGGTGGGAAGTCGAGGAGCAACTGCGCGCGCGCCAAAGCTTCCGCCGGCGTGGGCGGCAGCGAAAGCTGCGTGGACCGTGGCGTGCTCCGACTCCTAACCACGTTAGAAGGAACTCCATCACGGCCCTACGGCTGTACGCCATTTCCGCCAGCACTTCGGCGGACATGTTGGCTTCCTCCGTCCCACGAGTGATGCACGGGACTCTTCCCACGGCGGCGCCCGGGGTCCTCAGCACGGTGGCGCTGCTCGTCGCATGCACCCTGGGAAGAGCGCGTCGTGGGCACCGGCGCAGGCATCCTGGATGCTGCTACGCCACCTGTAGGTGGCACGGTGCCACCTCTCGAGGGCCCCGTGCCTACTGCGGGGGGCCCGGCTCCGTCCTCGGGTCCGGCAACGTGCGACCCATCGTCTTGCGCACGAACGACTCCGCTCGCCAAGCTCCGACTGCCAGAGGGATGTTGGTGCTCGCGGGCCCGTGCCTCGGGTTCTATCCGCAACCGGCCTGCTGCACGCCTGCACCGGAACGGGCCGTCCGGCTCCGGATGAACCGATCACCGTGATCGTCTTCTTCTTGGGAGCCATGGAGATGAAGAACTGCTAGGTTAACCGCTAGACCGGATTTTCACAACCGCGCCCCTACCTGGGGCGCCAAAGATGTTAGGGGAAATCGACACCTATGGAATCATTGGGATCCCTTCTACGGTTGGCGGGCGCAGGGTTGTGCAAAGAGCGGGTCTGACAGGAAGCACACAGGTCGTTTACCCAGGTTCGGGCCGCGGAGACGCGTAATACCCTAGTCCTGCTTTGGTGGATGGATTTGAGTGTTCTTGTGTTCTTGAGCTAGCTACGGGGTGTAATTTGCCCAAAATATCCAAATCCTCCTCCTGGTCGTCTCGGGCCTCCTTTTATAAACAAAAGGGGTCGCCACAGTGGCACACAGGAGGTGGAAAGGTGTACAGTGGATGAGTCTATCCTTTGGCACCGTCGGACAAACGCATTTAATGTGTTGCCGACGTGCCCCTCTCGCTTTATCGGGGACGACAAGGAAGCACGTCACAGCTGTCGCCGCCTCGCCTGGCTTCGACATGCGTCCGAGCTGTCGAGGCGTCATGGTGCCACGTTGGCTGGCTGCTGGGCTGGCGCGGTGGTGGAGCCTTCATGAAGGTCTGCATGCCACCACGCAGGTGCTTGCTGGGTCGGTGTAGAGGCCGCTCGCCGCCACGCAGGTGCCTGCCCAGCTGGTTGAGCTAGCAGCTGCATGGTGGGATGGCGGTGGCGTCTTGGCAGGCGTGGGCCTAGCTATGATCCCGCCAATGCCTTCGGCAAGGGTCTTGCCGTGGCGTTGCGGTCGTCCCTGGCAAGGCGCTTGCTGGGGGTCTCGTGGATTTCCTGGGCTGGGATCCCGCCGAGGGTCATCGTCTTCTCGTCCTCACCTGATCTTGTGTGTTTATGATCTTGATGATGATCTGCATGCCGTCACAGAGGTGCCTCCCGAGCCTCGGTTCCAATGTGGTTTGTTGGTGGAGTCGGAACCCGTGGGCTCAAGGGTGGCAGACTCTGCTGGCGTCGGTCAAGTTGCCCCGGCAAGGCTCTTGCCGGGGCCGCGGAGGCCGCCCCAGCAAGGGCCTTGCCGGGGGGAGTCCACCTCGCCCTCTTGTCCTTCGTGGTCTCTGGGTCTTGGCGTTGCCTTATTTGTCTTGTGCTCCGGCCTCCTTCCCTGCCCTGCTCAGTGTGGTCGTGGGCACGACTCTGACTGCCCGTGCACAAGTAAAGTGGTCAAAAGGAGAGCCCCTACTTTTGTACACCGACAGTTGTTCTCCCTACCTAGCTTTCTCATCGTTGTCCCATATTGAGGGGGACAAACAGTATGCAGCAAATAGAAAATCCCTCCACACACATTTGGCAATTGCGATGATCCCAACCAACTTTTTGTTAACACATAGGATCCACCTCGAGTCTTCACCCCATTAACCGCTACATGAGTCTGCATACATCGCCACCATGAAGTGAAGCAATATTATAGACCCATTCATGCTTAGTTACATACCTTAGGCATGTATGAGGCCATGGAATCATTTGGCAAGCATAGTATACCCTTCTTTTAGTTGTTTGCTCAATACATCTGGGCCAACAATATTATTCCTCAACCTCTCGCTTCATCTCCGTTCTCACCTAAAAATGGTATGTACGTAGTATATATAATGGTTTGTAAAATATTTGGACAAAGGGAAAAAAAGAACCTTTAGAGGGTCTATAGTATATTTAGGCAAACGAAAAAACCAATGGATAACACTTTCACTATATTTTGTATAGAACAAAGAAACAAAATGTCAGGTAAAAGATGCTCTTGAGTTGTATGTATATAGCAAGGTGAGTGCACATGTACATATTTTAATATGCAAACAGTTACTTAGGTTCAAAAACTTCATACAAGGAACACTTAGGTTCAGAAACTTCATATAAGGAATAATTGGATGCAAACTAAAAACAACTTTGTGAAATTTCCAGATTTGAACTAAAATTTAGAAGTTCTTCGAGGACCCCCCTCCCTCAGCAACGTATTCACTAACAAAGAACACCAAAGCTAGAAGAAAATTTATGGCCTAGAAATGGACAGATAGAACATGTGTTGTACCTGATTCATAGTTGAGATATTTAGTCAAACTATTATTCTTCTTCAGAGGTCAATTTTCAACAGTTCAAAGAAGTTCAAAGAGAAACATAACCTGCAACATTGTTATATGCATTAACATAAGATTTCCTTGAAGATCTTACACACTTGAGACCAACCTTTTGTAATTGAAGAAAAAATTATACTAACAAGGCCAGGACCACTAAATCAAACATGTACCGCCATCCTCCTATTAAATCAGTATACACGCTTAACATATGCTCACTTGTGCTAATTTTCCTTGATTACCATGTCTAACCGATTGAAGAAGCGATTTTGCTCAAAAGTCAAAACATGCATTTTAGATAAGAGCTGTATACTGCACATATATCTTAGTGATATCTTTAAATGTTTGAACTATTTACATTCTTTCAAATATTAAACTATGCTTGCTTCCCACCACCTCAAGTATGGTGTGATGAAAAGATTATCCATTGAATTTTGTAGTTCATAATCCACAACTTCCTCCTAACTATCATGGTATTGAAGGATCATTATCCATTGTCTTTTTAGCTTGTGCTCCATATACCCATAATTAAGAGATGAAACTACTATCTATTATTATTGCTCCATATTCAATGCATGTATTGAAATAAACAAATAATTAACTTCTCCATATGAAGGCAGTTGGAGACCAGACTGTTGTGCCAGCCACATGTGTGACTTCTAACCAGAGCGTGAAGGAAATATGTCCTAGAGGCAATAATAAAGTTATTATTTATTTCCTTATTTCATGATAAATGTTTATTATTCATGCTAGAATTGTATTAACCGGAAACTTAGTACATGTGTGAATACATAGACAAAACATAAGTGTCCCTAGTATGCCTCTACTTGACTAGCTCGTTTATCAAGGATGGTTATGTTTCCTAACCATAGACATGTGTTGCCATTTGATGAACGTGATCACATCATTAGGAGAATGATGTGATGGACAAGACCCATTCGTTAGCTTAGCATTATGATCGTTACAGTTTCATTGCTACTGCTTTCTTCATGACTTATACATGTTCCTCAGACTATGATATTACGCAACTCCCAAATACCGGAGGAACACCTTGTGTGCTATCAAACGTCACAACGTAACTGGGTGATTATAAAGATGCTCTACAGGTGTCTCTGAAGGTGTTTGTTGAGTTGGCATAGATCAAGATTAGGATTTGTCACTCCGTGTATCGGAGATGTATCTCTGGGCCCTCTCGGTAATGCACATCACTATAAGCCTTGCAAGCAAATGTGACTAATGAGTTAGTCATGGGATGATGCATTATGGAACAAGTAAAGAGACTTGCCGGTAACGAGATTGAACTAGGTATGATGATACCGACGATCGAATCTCGGGCAAGTAACATACCGATGACAAAGGGAACAACGTATGTTGTTATGCGGTTTGACCGATAAAGATCTTCGTAGAATATGTAGAAGACAATATGAGCATCCAGGTTCCGTTATTGGTTATTGACTGGAGATGAGTCTTAGTCATGTCTACATAGTTCTCGAACCCGTAGGGTCCGCACGCTTAACGTTCGATGACGATCGGTATTATGAGTTTATGTGTTTTGATGTACCGAAGGTTGTTCGGAGTCCCGGATGTGATCACGGACATGACGAGGAGTCTCGAAATGGTTGATACATAAAGAATGATATATTGGACGATGTTATTCGGACACTGGATGAGTTCCGGGGTCACCGGATAAATATCGGAGTGCCGGAAGGGTTATCGTAACCACCGGAGAAGTAATGGGCCTTATTGGGCCTAGGGGAGAGAGAGAGGGGCAGCCAAGGGCTGGCCGCGCGCCCCCATGGGCCTAGTCCGAATTGGACTAAGGGGAGGGGCGGCGCCCCCTCCTTCCTTCTCTTTCCCCCTCCTTCCTTCTTCTCCTAGTTGGACTAGGAAAGGGGGGGGGGGCACTCCCCCCGCTCATTGCTATGCTTCTCCTAGATAGATCTTGTCTGATCATAGGATTTTTTTGAAATACTACGTTCCCCAACAGGGTCATCCGAGCCAGGTCTATGCGTAGATGTTATATGCACGAATGGAACACAAAGAGTTGTGGGGATAATAGTCATACTTCTTACCAGCATGTCATACTTTGATTCAGCGGTATTGTTGGATGAAGCGGCCTAGACCGACATTACATGACCGCGTTCATGAGACTGGTTCTACCGTTGTGCTTTGCACACAGGTGGCTAGTGGGTGTCTGTTTCTCCAACTTTAGTTGAATCGATTGTGACTACGCCCGGTCCTTGTTGAAGGTTAAAACAACACACTTGATGAAAAATCGTTGTGGTTTTGATGCGTAGGTAAGAACGGTTCTTGCTAAGCCCATAGCAGCCACGTAAAACTTGCAACAACAAAGTAGAGGACGTCTAACTTGTTTTTGCAGGGCATGTTGTGATGTGATATGGTCAAGACGTGATGAGATATAAATTGTTGTATGAGATGATCATGTTTTGTAACCGTTATCGGCAACTGGCAGGAGCCTTATGGTTGTCGCTTTATTGTATGAAATGCAATCGCCATGTAATTGCTTTACTTTATCACTAAGCGGTAGCGATAGTCCTAGAAGCAATAGTTGGTGAGACGACAACCATGCTACGATGGAGATCAAGGTGTCGCGCCGGTGACGATGGAGATCATGACGATGCTTTGGTGATGGAGATCACCGGCACAACATGATGATGGCCATATCATGTCACATATTTTGATTGCATGTGATGTTTATCTTTTATGCATCTTATTTTTCTTAGTACGGCGGTAGCATTATAAGATGATCCCTTATTAAATTTCAAGGTATAAGTGTTCTCCCTGAGTATGCACCGTTGCTACAGTTCTTCGTGCTGAGACACCACGTGATGATCGGGTGTGATAAGCTCTATGTTCACATACAGCGGGTGCAAGCCAGCTTTGCACATGCAGAATACCCGGGTTAAACTTGACGAGCCTAGCATATGCAGATATGGCCTCGGAACACTGAGACCGAAAGGTCGAACATGAATCATATAGTAGATATGATCAACATAGTGATGGTCACCATTGAAAACTACTCCATCTCACGTGATGATCGAACATGGTTTAGTTGATATGGATCACGTGATCATTTAGATGACTAGAGGGATGTCTATCTAAGTGGGAGTTCTTAAGTAATATGATTAATTAAACTTATTTTATCATGAACTTAGTCCTGATAGTATTTGCATATATATGTTATAGATCAATAGCTTGCGATGTAGCTCCCCGTTTATTTTTGATATGTTCCTAGAGAAAAATAAGTTGAAAGATGATAGTAGCAATGATGCGGACTGGGTCCGTAATCTGAGGACTATCCTCATTGCTGCATAGAAGAGCTGTGTCCTTGATGCACCGCTAGGTGACAGACCTATTGCAGGAGCAGATGTAGACGTTATGAACGTTTGGCAAAGCTCGGTATGATGACTACTTGATAGTTTAGTGCACCATGCTTTACGGCTTAAAACCGGGACTTCAAAAACGTTTTGAACACCATGGAGCATATGAGATGTTCCAATAGTTGAAATTGGTATTTCAGACTCATGCCCATGTGAAGAGGTATGAGACCTCTGACAAAGTACTTTGCCTACAAGATGGAGGAGAATAGCTCAGCTAGTGAGCATGTGCTCGGAATGTCTGAGTACTACAATCGCTTGAATCAAGTAGGAGTTAATCTTCCAGATAAGATAGTGATTGACAGAGTTCTCTAGTCACTATCACCAAGTTACTAGAACTTCGTGATGAACTATAATATGCGAGGGATGACGAAAAATATTCCCGAGCTCTTAGCGATGCTGAATTCGGCGAAGGTAGAAATCAAGAAAAAGCATCAATTGTTGATGGTTAACAAGATCACTAGTTCTAAGAAAGGCGCAAAGGAAAAGAAAGGGAACCTCAAGAAGAATGGCAAGCAAGTTGTCACTCCCATGAAGAAGCTCAAAGCTAGACCTAAGCCTAAAACTGAGTGCTTATACTGCAAAGGGAATGGTCACTAGAAGTGGAACTACCCCAAATATTTGGCGGATAAGAAGGATGGCAAAGTGAACAAAGGTATATTTGATATACAGATTATTGATGTGTACTTTACTAGTGTTCATAGCAACCCCTGGGTATTTGATACCGGTTCAGTTGCTAAAATTAGTAACATGAAACGGGAGTTGCAGAATGAACATAGACTAGTTAAGGGTGAAGCGACGGTGTGTGTTGGAGGTGGTTCCAAGATTGATATGATCATCATCGCTCACTCCCTATACTTTCGGGATTAGTGTTGAACCTAAATAAATGTTATTTGGCGTTTGTGTTGAGCATGAATATGATTTGATCATGTTTATTGCAATACAGTTATTCATTTAAAGTCAGAGAATAATTGTTGTTCTGTTTACATGAATAAAACCTTCGATGGTCATACACCCAATGAAAATAGTTTGTTGGATATCGATCGTGTGATACACATATTCATAATATTGATGCCAAAAGATACAAAGTTGATAATAATAGTGCAACATATTTTTGGCACTGCCGTTTAGGTCATATTGGTGTAAAGCGCATGAAGAAACTCCATACTGATGGGCTTTTGGAATCACCTGATTATGAATCACTTGATGCTTGCGAACCATGCCTCATGGGCAAGATGACTAAGAATCCGTTCTACAGAACAAAGGAGCGAGCAACTGACTTATTGGAAATAATAGATACGATGTATGCGGTCCCATGAGTGTTGATGCTCACGGCGGGTATCGTTATTTTCTGACCTTCACAGATGATTTGAGCAGATATAGGTATATCTAGTTGATGAAACACAAGTCTGAAACATTTGAAAAGTTCAAAGAATTTCAGAGTGAAGTGGAGAATCATCCTAACAAGAAAGTAAAGTTTCTACGATCTGACCGCGGAGGCAAATATTTGAGTTACGAGTTTGGCTTCATTTAAAACAATGTGGAATAGTTTCGCAACTCATGCCACCCAGAACACCACAGCATAGTCGTGTGTCCAAACGTCGTAATCGCACTTTACTAGATCTGGTGCGATCTATGATGTCTCTTACTGATTTACCGATATCGTTTTGGGGTTATGCTGTAGAGACGGCTGCATTCATGTTAAATAGGGCACCATCTAAATCTGTTGAGATGACACCTTATGAACTGTGGTTTGGCAAGAAACCAAAGTTGTCATTTCTTAAAATTTGGGGCTGCGATGCTTATGTGAAAAAGCTTCAACCTGATAAGCTCGAACCCAAATCGAAGAAATGTGTCTTCATAGGATACCCAAAGGAGACTATTGGGTACACCTTCTATCACAGATCCGAAGGCAAGACATTCGTTACTAAGAATGGATCCTTTCTAGAGAAGGAGTTTTTCTCGAAAGAAGTGAGTGGGAGGAAAGTAGAACTTGATGAGGTAACTGTACCTGCTCCCTTATTGGAAAGTAGTTCGTCACAGAAATCAGTTCCTGTGACTCCTACACCAATTAGTGAGGAAGCTAATGATGATGATCATGTAACTTCAGATCAAGTTACTACCGAACCTCGTAGGTCAACCATAGTAAGATCCACACCAGAGCGGTACGGTAATCCTGTTCTAGAGGTCATGTTACTTGACCATGACGAACCTACAAACTATGAGGAAGTGATGATGAGCCCAGATTCTGCAAAATGGCTTGAGGCCATGAAATCTGAGATAGGATCCATGTATGAGAACAAAGTATGGACTTTGGTTGACTTGCTCGATGATCAGCAAGCCATTGAGAATAAATGGATCTTCAAGAGGAAGGCGGACGCTGATAGTAGTGTTACTATCTACAAAGCTTGAATTGTCGCAAAAGGTTTTCGACAAGTTCAAGGTGTGGACTACGATGATATTTTCTCACTCGTATCGATGCTTAAGTCTATCCGAATCATGTTAGCAATTGCCTCGTTTTATGAATCTGGCAAATGGAAGTCAAAAATTGCATTCCTTAATGGATTTCTTAAAGAAGAGTTGTATATGATGCAACCAGAAGGTTTTGTCAATCCTAAAGGTGCTAACAAAATATGCAAGCTCCAGCGATCCATCTATGGACTGGTGCAAGCATCTCGGAGTTGGAATATACGCTTTGATAAGTTGATCAAAGCTTATAGTTTTATACAGACTTACGGTGAAGCCTGTATTTACAAGAAAGTGAGTGGGAGCACTACAGCCTTTCTAATAAGTATATGTGAATGACATATTGTTGATCGAAAATGATGTCGAATTTTCTGGAAAGCATAAAGGAGTGTTTGAAAGGAGTTTTTCAAAGAAAGACCTCGGTGAAGCTGCTTACATATTAAGCATCAAGATCTATAGAGATAGATCAAGACGCTTGATAAGTTTTTTCAATGAGTACATACCTTGAAAAGATTTTGAAGTACTTCAAAATGGAACCATCAAAGAAGGAGTTCTTGCCTGTGTTGCAAGGTGTGAAGTTGAGTAAAGACTCAAAACCGACCACGGCAGAAAATAGAAAGAGAATGAAAAGTCATTCTCTATGCCTCAGTCATAGGCTCTATGAAGTATGCTATGCTATGTACCAGACCTATTGTGTACCTCACCATGAGTTTGGCAAGAGGGTACAATAGTGATCCAGGAGTGGATACTGGACAGCGGTCAAAATTATCCTTAGTAGAATAAGGATATGTTTCTCGATTATGGAGGTGACAAAAAGTTAGTCGTAAAGGGTTACGTCGATGCAAGCTTTGACACTGATCCGGATGACTCTAAGTCTCAATCTGGATACATATTGTAAGTGGGAGCAATTAGCTAGAGTAGCTCCGTGCAGAGCATTGTAGACATAGAAATTTGCAAAATACATATGGATCTGAATGTGGCAGACCCGTTGACTAAACTTCTCTCACAAGCAAAACATGATCACACCTTAGTACTCTTTGGGTGTTAATCACATGGCGATGTGAACTAGATTATTGACTCTAGTAAACCCTTTGGTGTTGGTCACATGGCGATGTGAACTATGGGTGTTAATCACATGGTGATGTGAACTATTGGTGTTAAGCACATGGTGATGTGATCTAGATTATTGACTCTAGTGCAAGTGGGAGACTGAAGTAAATATGCCCTAGAGGCACTAATAAAGTTATTATTTATTTCCTTATTTCATGATAAATGTTTATTATTCATGCTAGAATTGTATTAACCAGAAACTTAGTACATGTGTGAATACATAGACAAAATATAAGTGTCCATAGTATGCCTCTACTTGACTAGCTCGTTTATCAAAGATGGTTATGTTTCCTAAATATAGACATGTGTTGTCATTTGATGAACGAGATCACATGATTAGGAGAATGATGTGATGGACAAGACCCATTCTTTAGCTTAGCATTATGATCGTTACAGTTTCATTGCTGCTGCTTTCTTCATGACTTATACATGTTCCTCAGACTACGAGATTATGCAACTCCCGAATACCGGAGGAACACCTTGTATGCTATCAAACGTCACAACATAACTGGGTGATTATAAAGATGCTCTACAGGTGTCTTCGAAGGTGTTTGTTGAGTTGGCATAGATCAAGATTAGGGTTTGTCGCTCCGTGTATCGGAGATGTATCTATGGCCCTCTTGGTAATGCAGATCACTATAAGCCTTGTAAGAAAATGTGACTAATGAGTTAGTCACGGGATGATGCATTACAGAATGAGTAAAGAGACTTGCCGGTAACGAGATTGAACTAGGTATGATGATACCGACGATTGAATCTCGGGCAAGTAACATACCGATGACAAAGGGAACAACGTATGTTGTTTTGCGGTTTGACTGATAAAGAACTTCGTAGAATATGAGCATCCAGGTTCCACTATTGGCTATTGACCGGAGATGAGTCTCAGTGATGTCTACATAGTTCTCGAACCCGTAGGGTCCGCACGCTTAACGTTCGATGACGATTGGTATTATGAGTTTATGTGTTTTGATGTACCGAAGGTTGTTCGGAGTCCCGGATGTGATCACGGACATGACAAGGAGTCTCGAAATGGTCGAGACATAAAGAATGATATATTGGATGGTGTTATTCGGACACCGGATGAGTTCCGGGGGTCACCGGATAAATATCGGAGTGCCGGAAGGGTTATCGTAACCACCGGAGAAGTAATCGGCCTTATTGGGCCTAGGGGAAAGAGAGAGGGGCAGCCAAGGGCTGGCCCCCCATGGGCCTAGTCTGAATTGGACTAAGGGGAGGGGTGATGCCCCTCCTTCCTTCTCCTTCCCCCCTCCTTCCTTCTTCTCCTAGTTGGACTAGGAAAGGGGAAACGTACTCCTAGTAGGAGTAGGATTCCCCCCTTGGGCGAGCCCTATGAGGGCCGGCCGACCTCCCCCTTGCTGTTTTATATACGGGGGCAGGGGGCACCCCATAGACACACAGGTTGATCTTTAGCCGTGTGCGGTGCCCCCCTCCACAGTTTTCCACTTCGGTCATATTGTCATAGTGCTTACGCGAAGCCCTGCGCTGGTAACTTCATCGTCACCGTCACCATGCTGTCGTGCTGATGGAACTCTCCCTCGGCCTCAGCTGGATCTAGAGTTCGAGGGACGTCACCGAGATGAACGTGTGCAGATCGCGGAGGTGTCGTGCGTTTGGTACTTGATCGGTTGGATCGTGAAGATGTTCGACTACATCAACCGCGTTACTTAACGCTTCCGCTTTCGGTCTACGAGGGTAGTGGACACACTCTCCCCGCTCGTTGATATGCTTCTCCTAGATAGATCTTGTGTGATCGTCGATTTTTTTTGAAATACTACGTTCCCCAACAGAGTGGTGGTGGCGGCCTGTGGGCGAGCTAGCAATAGCAGCGGGACGAGCCCGCTGGGATTGGTGCGACATTCACCGGATCCACAAAGTGGCTTCTTTATACGCAATAGCCATGGCGTCGAGCACCTCACGTGCAACGGCGGTGTCCTATCGATGAGCTAGAAATAACAGCAGGATGAGCTAGCGCTGGGATTGGGCGACCTTCGCCGGATCCATAAGCTGGGCATCTTCATATGCAGGGCAAGAGCAATGAGTACCTCGCGTGCAGTGGCAGCGGTATCCTGTGGACGAAGCTCGGGGCGGCGGCGGCGACCTATGGATGAGATCAGGGCGTCATTAGTGGAAGAGTAGACCACACGATTCGAGCGAGCTCTGTTGGATCTACGTGCACAGCCGCGACGGGTATCTCTGTAAGTGATCTCAAGATGGCTCCAGTAGGCTTTGGAGGGGGCTAGCTAGGGGCAAAGGCACTGAAAAACAAGGGCAACTGAAGGCATTATAGGCGGCGTTGAGATGTGACGATGACGAGACGACGGCCGTAGTGGGTGCGGTAGGACAGGGGCATTTTGCAGGCTGTGCGTGCAGCAGGCCATCCAAGGCTGGCTTAGGACGGCAAGCACAGCTGCCTGATGCATGGTGGACCCTAGCTCCATAAAGGCCCGAATGCCCCAAATCAATTTCCTGTCATTTCTCTCCACTCGCTGCTCCCGGTCGCCGACTGCCGATGCCTCCACTGCTCCCGACCAGCGCCTCACAGCTCCCGACCAGCGCCTGCCATGCCTCCGCTACTCTTGGCCGCCGCCTCCCAGCTGCTCCTGATCGCCTCCTATCATACCTCGTTTGATCTCCATCTCCAAGGGCCCCGCGTTGCTCGTGCTCTACAGGTGGTTCGCGCTGACGAGGTGGAACCGGAGCGCCAATCGGCATTGCCTCTTTGCCACCACGACATCCACGCCACGGTCATCTTTCCCGACTCCAAGGACTACCGCCGCACACCAGGCTCTTCCACGGCACCTTGCGGCGCAGCCGGCGTACTTGCTGATGTTAGCATCAGAGGAGACAATGTAGGGGGGGAGAAGATAACGGGGACGAGGGGAGGTGGCGGTGGAGGTGGTAGTGAGCGGTGGGCTGCTGCGGCGGAGAGGGTCAGGAGGCGTTTTTGGAGCGACCGGCGCCGATGGCATGTGGAGGGGCATCGGCCACTGGTTCTATCGAGAAACCAGACAGCGGCCAGTTTGGTTCCATCGTTCTCCACTTCTCGTGAAGGAGAGTTAATTGCAGGGAAGTATCACACTTGAGGCAGTTGTAACGGATCAGTACCACTATTCAGTTTTTTTTACAAGTCTGTACCACGTTTGAGGCTGGTCATTGCAATACGGGCTAAACTGCGTATAACTCTGTATTGACGCTGTATCTGACAACCCGGCCCCACCAGTCAGTTCACAAGCCGCCGAACCGGCTTGGCCGGTCTACCTGGTCGAACCCAACTCACTCACTCCCCACGAACCCTAGCCCTCACCTCGCTCGAGCTCTCGCCCGCCGATTCGCCGCCGACCGCCGACCGCCGCGCATTCCCCCGCCGCCACCGCGCCATGGTTCATGAGGATGAGAGCAGCGACGACTTCTCTAGCCTGCAGTACATGAACTCCTCCGACGATGACAGCATGCTGTACAGGGTGAGTGGTGTAGCTAGGGTTAGGGTTAGGGTTCCTGCTTTGGGGTTTTGACTTTGATTTGGGGTGTTTTGGTTCATTTTGCTCCCGCAGATCCCTGCCAGCATTGAAGACCAAGACTACATGGGCATTGAGACTGGAACCATTGTTCCCTTCGAGCAGCATGGGCTGCCATGTGAGAGGCATGTAGCCTTTGAGGGATTTGAGACGGGCAGGAGGTTCTTAGCCTGTCCTCTTAAAGTAAGATTCTGCACTTCCTATGTCTTTGTATTAAAATGAGTTAGTAGTAGCCCCACAGTTAGTAGTAGCCCCCCAAGTAAGATTATGTTCTTGTGATTGCCATTCTTTATCCAATTAGTAGTACTTATGCACTGATGCTGATCATTGGAGTAGGCATCTATTAATTTTATATGTGGCCAGGAGCTTAGTTTCCAGTGCACAACATTGTTTAAGCTTTGATCCTGTTAGTTTAGTGCTTTATGAGTGCTTTATAGTTGTTGTACTTTTTGTAATGATTAAATAAAGTGGATATTTGATTGGGCTGCAGTGCTCATGTTGTGTTGTTCTTTAGGCCATTGATTATTGTAGTATATTATTGAAATACAATTAGTTAGCTCTGTTGTTCTTTAGTTCTTTAGTTCTTTATTTAAGATCATATTACTCTATTCTTTAACAAACATAGGTGATGTATATATTGCAGGAAGGTCAGAACTGTGGTTCTGTTCAATGGGTTGGCCCGGAGTGGCCTCCTACAATGCAAAATGCACTGTTGAAGCTATGGGAAATGTATCAAGACAGCAAGAGTGATAGGAGGAAGGATAACCTGGAGAGTTCACTCACTATTCACCATTTGACAGAAGAAAAAAATAAACTGGAGGCCAACTATGACAAATTAGTTGAAGATGTTCATGAACTTTTAAATGCCCAAGAGGATAGGGTGCTGGATTTCAGATATTTGCAGTCTAAGAGTGCAGAGGAGAGGAATGCTGAGGTGACCAACTCAGTTGTCTCATATATGAAGACAAAGATGGAGAAGAAAGATGCAAAGATCTTCAAGCTGCAAGGGAAGTATGAAGTCCTTATGAACCTGACAAAAGCCCAAGGCACTGTCATCAGGAACCTGAAGTTTAACCATTTGAAAGAGAATGAAGTGCTTAGTGCAGACATGAGGAACTTGCAGTTCCAGGTTGCTGAACTAACTAAGTATGTGGAGAAGCTAACCCAAGAAAATCTCAAGTTGAAGCAGGATGCTGAACTCACCCAGTCTCAGGAAAAGATTACCCAAGAGAATCTCCAACTGAAGGATCACATTGGTGATATGAAAAAGGGACATGATAAGCTCATCCAAGAGAATCTCCAGTTGAAGGATCACATGGGTGATCTGAAAAAGGGCCATGACAAGCTCACTAAAGATAGGGCTCAGCTCAAGCTTCAGATTGCTAATCTGTTGAAGGCAGAGGAGAAGAACAAGCAGAAGATGAAGGGGATCCAGGCCATCTTGGATGAATGAACAAGATGAAGAGGCTGCTAAGCTGACCTTTTGGGAAGTAGTATCAATGGATCTGTTATGTATGTCTGTATGGATCTGTTAGTTTGAATTATGGTTCTGTAAGAATCTATTAAGTATGTTGCTTTAAGTTATGAACTATGTTGAATTGCAGTATGTTGATGTAAGAATCTATTATGGCTATGTTATGTATGGATCTTTTAGTTGGAATTATCTTGCTTGCATAGATGCTTCATAGAATGGTAAAGTTATGAAGTTTTATCATCTAGGCTATTTTGGGTTCCGTCGACGGCGACAACCCCTAAATACTAAACCTTTGGCTATTTTGGGTTTCGTCGACGGCGACAACCCGTAAAGACTAAAACTTTGGCTATTTTGGGTTCCGTCGACGTCGACAACCCCTAAAGACTAAAACTTTGGCTTTGGGTTCCGTCGACGCCGACAACCCCTAAAGACTAAAACTTTGGCTTTGGGTTCCGTTGACGTCGACAACCCCTAAAGACTAAAACTTTGGCTTTGGGTTCCGTCGACGCCGACAACCCCTAAAGACTAAAACCTTGGCTTTCGGTTCCGTCGACGTTGACAACTCCTAAAGACTAAAACTTTGGCTATTTTGGGTTCTATCGATGTCGACAACCCCTAAATACTAAAACTTTGGCTATTTTGGGTTCCGTCGACGTCGACAACCCCTAAAGACTAAAACTTTGGCTTTGGGTTCCGTCGATGTCGAAAACCCCTAAAGACTAAAACTTTGGCTATTTTGGGTTCCGTCGACGTCGACAACCCCTAAAGACTAAAACTTTGGCTATTTTGGGTTCCGTCGACGTCGACAACCCCTAAAGACTAAAACTTTGGCTATTTTGGGTTCCGTCGACGTCGACAACCCCTAACAGAAAGAGTACACACATAACCCTCTCATCTGTTGGGGCATAATTGACATAGTTTAGATTCATGACTAATAACAGAAAGAGTACTCTAACAGATAGCATGTCAAACCAAAATAATAATTGTTTTGAAACAGACTTAACTTGCCCCTCATCTCTTGGGGCATCAGTGACATAGTTTAGAAACATGACTCATACATAGTAGCAAGATTACTCCACCAGATAGCATGTCAACCCAAAATGATAACTGGTTTGAAACATACATAACTTGCCCCCTCATCTCTTGGGCATAACTGCCATAGTTTAGAAACATGACACCTGACACTCAGGTATTTCCACTTGCAGTAAAAAAGGACATCCATCCAGTATGAGTTGTAGGGCCAGCAGAAGTGGAAGCACCAGAAGTGGAAGCCCCAACGGCAGCTCTTGGTGCAGATAAAGGCCTTGAATGCCTTGCAGCACCATGCCTTGCACCAGCTCTTGGTGCAGCCTGTGCTCTTGGTGCAGCCTGTGCCCTTGCTAGTGCAGCCTGTGCTTCATCAACATTCCTTGATCTTCTAGATGCCTTGCAAAATGAAGGAAACATGAAGAGAAGGAAACATACAATAAATACAAAACATAGTACTAGTTAACAAGGTGCTTGACACATGCTTATTTTTTCTCAAAGCCAACTTTGGTTTCAATTGTTTGCTGCAGTTGGTGTATATATGGCCTTGCAGCCCACAGTTGCTGCATGTTATAGTGGCCATTCTTGAACTCTCCTTTGGCTTTGGAACCTCAAATCTGCCCTTTATCCTCTTTTCTCTCTTTCTTCCCTTCTTCACATGAAATTTAGGTGGCTCTATGTCTGGTCCTGTTGTCTTTGTCCAATCATGTTCACCAGGAACAGGATATATTATTGGTTCATAAGCTGCTAGGTAAAATGGTTTTTTGAAGAATTTGGAGACATAGTCCTCTGGAAACCTTTTTGCCTTGTTAATTGCTGATATTGCATGGTTGCATGGTGTCCCACTCAGGTCCCACTTTCTGCAACCACATGTATGAAGTGCCAAGTTGACAGCATGTGTTTGCTGCCCACTGGTTACTTGCCATAGATTAACATCAGCTTGAATGAGTTTACAGAATCTGGCCCTTTCCTTTTCCACCTCTAACTTCTCAACATAATGGGGTGTGATCTCCCACAGATCTTCCCTTCCACTCTCTCTATTCCTATGCCACCTCACCATCTGCTTATTCTTAATACCATCAATCATAGTCCTAATAGGTTTTTTCCTAAAATCAAGAATGTACTTGTTGAACACCTCAGATAGGTTGTTAACAACCAAGTCTGTCTTACAGTTTGTGTCAAAAGCATGCCTAGCACAGAATCTTGCAGGTATTCCACTCAGCCACTTCCAAGCTTCCTCACTCTCATTTTTTAGATCATTCATTGCAATGTCAAACTTGTATTGGTTATAAGCATAACTAGCATTATCCATGCATTTCTTAAGATCTTCTCCCCTAAACCCAGCATTCTGGAAGTTTGCATACAAGTGTCTAAGGCAAAATCTTTGGTGGCAGTTGGGAAATACTTGATTAATTGCATTTAGTAGGCCCTATTGACATAGCATATCATACTAAGCTACTGACATCATAGTATAAGGACCAAATTTGCATTACGATAAACAAGATGATGCATTCATACCTTCTGTCTATCAGACATGATCGTATAAGTACCAAATTGTCCAACTTCTCCTCCTAGACATATCTTTAGTTGGTGCAGAAACCAACACCAATTTGTTGTATCCTCTTGTCCAACAATACCAAATGCCAGTGGGAAAATGTTGTTGTTGCCATCTCTGCCAGTGGCAGCAAGTATTTGAGCTCTAGTGGTGAGCTTAATAAAGCAGCCATCAACACCTATATTTCATTTGTAAGACCAAATTCAGTAACTGTATGAAACTATCAAACTATTCTATATATGTCATGTATATAACACTACTAACCTACTAAATAAAGCACTACTAACCTACTAAATAAAGCACTAAAATAAAGCATATACAACACTACTAACCTACTAAATAAAGCACTAAAATAAAGCACTAAAATATAAAACAGGTCACTAACACTACTATATAACACTACTAACCTACTAAATAAAGCACTAAAATAAAGCATATACAACATATAACACTAACCTACTAAATAAAGCACTAAAATAACCTACTAAATAAAGCACTAAAATAAAGCATATACAACATATAAAACAGGTCACTAACCTATGAATGGTCTGCATGCACTGAGAAAGCTCTCCCTTGCTCCATTGATGCAGAAGGACATAGCATGAAACCTTGGTCCTGGATGTGGTATTTTTGTAGTATGTTTTGGGGTTGTAGTTGTAACTATAACTCTACTCCTAGGGTTTGTATCCATGATTGTTTGAGCTTAGTCCCTCAGCCTGGGATACTGTTTCTTGTGCTCTCCTAAAACTACCTCTACAGCAAGGTTTTTGGCCCTATAGGCCATGTGCTTGGGCACATCAACACCATACTTCTCATTGCAGTTGTCAATCAGAGTCAAAATACTTGTGTTTGGATCAGACCTGAAAAGGGACTCATATGTCTGTGCAAGCCACTTTGCACTAACCCTTGATGTCTCTGTAGTGCTAGGGCAAGTGTGCTGCAGCATCATTTTTTTATTGTAAATGTCTTCTCCCCTTTGATAACTGCTGCAACTATGAAGAACTGACAATGATCCTGTTTGCATTCAACAATTATCCTTTGGTCTGAGTTTCTATGATACCTAAAATTTCTGGCCTGTGTAATGTGCAAGCTCAACAGAGCATCTCTGAATTGCTGCTGGTTTGTGAAACACATGTGCATACATAGCTGTTGATGTGGTTGCTCCAGTTTTTCATTGTACCATATCCTTGCTGGCCTTTTCATGGCCCTACTCTTCCTTCCTTTTGGTAGGACAAATGCTAGTGGCTCAAATTGATCATCTTCACTATCCAATAGCAGCCCAGTATCTTCTTCATCTGATGATGGCCTGAAATCTGGTTTCAAGTCCTCTAGCACATTAGAATGTGTCCTAGTGGTGGGCCCTCTCCTAACTGGCAGCTTTTGCCTCTTTTTACCAGCTGCTTTCATAGGTGGTTCCTTTTCCTTCTCAGAATCATCCTCCTCATCCTCCTCAATACCAAACAACTCCTCAACCTCAGTGTCACCCTCATAGTGTAGCTGTTCCTTATCTGAATCTTCATCTGAATCTGCATCCTCTTCTAGTTCTGCATCTGCTAGCCTCTTTCCCTCTATTATCTCTGTGTCTTCAGCAATCATGTACTTCTTCATGCAGAAAGGGTTGTTGTCACTGTCATATGCTCCTCGAGAGTCATCATTACTCTTATATCCATCCTCTTCCTCTTCTTCCATCACAGATTTGAGCTTCCTCTTGCTGACATTTCTGCTCTCTTGTGTGCACATACTAGCAGGTTGTACTAGTGCACTACTATTGCTGCTTTGACTCTCATAAACAACACCACGATCATTAACAACAAGCACAGGAGGATCTCTCAGATCATACACAACAGGTTCTTCATACAAAACTGTGGCTAATTTTCCCTCAGTAACATGAGATGCAGTACTGACAAATGTTGTGGACCTGACTAACAAGTTCAGAACTAAACTGTCCTCATTCTGCTTCTTAATTTGCTGCAACTTGATGTTTGTGTCTATCAAATCTAGGGCATGCTCTCTCTGCACTCCTATGCCTGTATTCCCCATGTGGTACAATTCATCACTGAAGTTAAATCCTTGTGTTCGCATCAGTGCATACAAATTCAAATATGTGACATCTGAGTTGCATATCTTCCTATCCAAATTATGATGAGCATCGAAATGAATCCTAACATCCCAAACAACATCATCCAAACTACAATGGACAGCAAAATTGCACATTTTCAGTTCAGTAAACCTAACCCTAGCCCGAATCATGGCACAAATGAGAGAGTAGAGAGGGAGAGGACAGAGCACTTACAGTACGCCACCCAATCCATGGCTCCAGTGATGGCTCGTGGTAGGGTTGGCCACCCAGATCTCAGCCAGCCGCAGCCACTGCTCCATGGACAGCGGCGCCTCCATACCCTCGTCGTCGTCGCTGTAGTAAGCAGACGAACTGGAATCCTCGCCGTCGACTTCGATTCCTCTGTGCGCATCGCTCCCGAGTCCGGGGAGGTCTCCGTACCTGCCCACAACGCCACCGCTGCTCCGGCCACCGCGACCGCCGCCGCCCGGACTAGCCATCGCGAGGAGAGGGAGAGGGAGAGGAGAGAACTGCTAGGGTTAGATCGAGCCAAGACCGACCGAGCCGGGTCCATCCTAGCCACCCGAGCGACGCACCGGTTCGACGGCTTGTGAACTGACTGGTGGGGCCGGGTTGTCAGATACAGCGTCAATACAGAGTTATCCGCGGTTTAGCCCATATTGCAACGACCAGCCTCAAACGTGGTACTGACTTGTAAAAAAGCTGAATAGTGGTACTGATCCGTTACAACTGCCTCAAGTGTGGTACTTCCCTGCAATTAACTCCGTGAAGGATCGAGTGCTTCTGGTTGCCTGGTTGGATAAGGTGGGGATCGATGGAGCGGGACATAGAGAATAATTATTTTTTATGAAGGTGAAGTGGGTTGCCTCCCATACATCAGATACATATCTGACGGTCAAAAATGATGGATGGAAGGCACATCATCATCACCAACTCAGATTTTATAGGTTTAGATATATAAGTTCATTTTTATAAATACACATGGATTTTTTATCCTTGAACATTCTTGGTACATACATGAACGCTTACCCAACGTAATAGATAAAACAAAAGACAAAAATGTAAAAAAACTAAAGGGAAAAAACAATGAAAATTGAGGGCTTGCTTTGAAAGTTCTCTTCTAATATCAAGCTCTAATGCATCCTTGAGAACTTTACTAGCAAACATGCCAACGGGAGAAAAAAATATGACATTCATGTAAGCCATTTGTTCACTCAAATTGCCTTGTGGGTGTTGAATTGTAGATAGCAGGCCTATTTTAAACATTAACTTATGGTATAGAATGTTTCTTTGGAAACAATAGGAAAAAAGTGATATCTATAATTCGGCCGTCACAAGTCGATAACCTAAAATTATGAAAATCATAGAACCAAACATGAAAAAATGACAATCTTGGGTAATCACTGTATGCAAGATGTTTACTTCGGCAGCTATGCTGCCCTTATTGTATATACCCAATGCATCGCATGAGGGCAACTGAATGTTTGAGGCCACTTAAAGATCTTATGCAGCAAAATATCATAACCCTACTATTTGCTTCCCTGGTCAAGAAACAATTCAAAACATGAATTACAACAGGACATCTTCACTAGAAAAAGAGCTGAAATAGGAAAAATTATCTATAATAATTAACATATATTAGAAACCTCTAATGGCGCTCCCTCACCTTGCCCTTCCCCTTATCCTGTGTATAGAACGGATCCATTTAATATGAGAATTTAATTTACTTGATGGCATGGCTTATACTCTGCTACGATACGTCTCCAACGTATCTATAATTTTTTATTGTTCCATGCTATTATATTATCTGTTTTGGATGTTATGCATTAATATGCTATTTTATATTATTTTGAGACTAACCTATTAACCTAGAGCCCAGTGCCAGTTTCTGTTTTTCCTTGTTTTTGAGCTTCGCACGAAAGGAATACCAAACGAAGTCCAAACGAAATAAAACCTTCGCGATGATTTTTTTGGACCAGAAGACACCCAGGAGACTTGGAGTTCATGTCGGAAGAGCCGCGATGCGGTCACAAGGGGGAGACCCCCTGCCTTGTGGGCCCCACGTGACTCCACCGACCTACTTCTTCGTCCTATATATTCACATATATCCCCAAACCACCAGAAGCATCCACGAAAACACTTTTCCACCGCCGCAACCTTCTGTACCCATGCGATCCCATCTAGGGGCCTTTTCCGGCATCCTGCCGGAGGGGGATTCGATAACAGAGGGCTTATACATCAACTCTATTGCCCTTCCGATGAAGCGTGAGTAGTTTATCTCAGACCTATGGGTCCATAGCTAGTAGCTAGATGGCTTCTTCTCTCTCTTTGATTCTGAATACCATGTTCTCCTCGATGTTCTTGGAGATCTATCCAATGTAATCTTCTTTTACGGTGTGTTAGTCGAGATCCGATGAATTGTGGATTTATGATCAGCTTATCTATGAATATTATTTGAATCTTCTCTGAATTCTTATATGCATGATTTGATATCTTTGTAATTCTCTTCGAACTACCGGTTTGGTTTGGCCAACTAGATTGGTTTTTCTTGCAATGGGAGAAGTGCTTAGCTTTGGGTTCAATCTTATGTGTCCTTTCCCAAAGGATGAGGAGCAGCAAGGCACATATTGTATTGTTGCTATCGAGGATAAAAAGATGGGGTTTACATCATATTGCTTGAGTTTATTCCTCTACATCATGTCATCTTACTTAATGTGTTACTCTGTTCTTCATGAACTTAATACTCTAGATGCAGGCAGGAGTCGGTCGATGTGTGGAGTAGTAATAGTAGATGCAGAATCGTTTCGGTCTACTTGACATGGACGTGATGCCTATATTTCATAATCATTGCCTTAGATATCGGCATAACTTTTGTGCTTTTCTATCAATTGCTCGACAGTAATTTGTTCACCCACCGTATTATTTGCTATCTTGGGAGAAGCCACTAGTGAAACCTATGGCCCCCGGGTCTATTTTCCATCATATGAGTTTCCAATCTACTATTTTGCAATCTTTTACTTTAAGATCTATAAACCAAAAACCCGAAAAATATTTACTTCATTTTTTGTTTAGTTTTATCTATGTCTATCAAATCTCACTTTTGCAAGTAACCGTGAAGGGATTGACAACCCCTTTGTTGCGTTGGTTGCAAGTTGCTTGATTGTTTGTGCAGGTATTGGTGATTGGTGCGTTGTCTCCTACTGGATTGATACCTTGGTTCTCTAACTGAGGGAAATACTTATCTCTACTTTGCTGCATCACCCTTTCCTCTTCAAGGAAAAAACCAACGCATTATGCCTCCGATGATTGGCCACGTCGATGTATCTTCTTGCATTATATCAATGTAATTTTGACCCACTGAAATGTAAAGAAAGGATATAGTAGTCTATAGATCACACATCTCAGCAGATTTCTAATTCTAAAAATATAGAGAATTTTGCTGTAGTCACACAGTTGTTGAGTTAAAAACATAGAGAATTTTGCTGTAGTCACACATAGTAAATCTCGGTAGATTTATTATAGAGAAATCTTCCTATTTTAGATCCATTTAATCAAGCTCTTATCTTCATTAGCACGCATAGACATTTTTCTGTAGTCACACATTTTGTGGGTGTTTTCCTTCCTTATTTTTCATCCATATAGATGATATGACCCACCGCTTCCTCCTCCTTCCTAGTTTGTGTCAAGTTGTGTCCTCAAATTGTGAGGGATACATGCCTGTCTCATGAATTTGTTTAATAGACAACATTTTGCGGGTGTTTTCCTTCCTTATTTTTCATCCTTATAAATGATATGACCCACCGCTTCCTCCTCCTTCCTAGTTTGTGTCAAGTTGTGTCCTCAAATTGTGAGGGATACATGCCTGTCTCATGAATTTGTTTAATAGACAAACTCATATATGGAAAGCATTATCCCTCTTTCCTTCTTTATTTCTCATGTAATTAGCCCTCTTTCCTTCTTCTTTCTTATGTGATTAGGCTCTCTTTCCTTCTTCATTTATCTCTCATGATATCAAGGCTTCTTGATATCCAAAAAGTTAAAAACGTATTTAAATAAGATAGACTGGATATAAATAGGTGAGGTGGGACTATATAGGAATCAACCTTACTTCTACACGCAATATGAGCTAGCTTAGTTGGTCATGACGTCTCATAGTGGACGAGAGGTGCTGAGTTCAATTCCCCACGCTAGCAAGAATTTTTGCCTCCCAGGGCGGCTGGAATCCTAGCGAGACTCGGTGACGAACGAAACTAACGTACGAAGACCAACGACGGGAGAAACAGGAAACGGACCAAAGCAAAGACGATGTGCCAGATCAAATTATGGGAGGAAGAAGCGATAGCCCTTTTATTATTAGGTAAAGAAATAAGTAAAAAATTATGAAAAGTATGAATTTTTTTCACCAACAAAATTGTTGAATGTACTATATACATGCAATGTTGGGTGGAGAATAAACATTCCTTTTCTCATCTGCCAAAGAATAGGGTATTACTATTGCTAGAGCAATTGAATATGCTACTAATGAATTTTATGAAATGTTCCATTTGCCTATGTCCTCTATTGTTGTTGAGCAAAGCATCAAACTACAGGTTCTCAATGATATTGCTCGCAATACATCTTGTGATATTAGGAAATTTCATTGGTCCACCAGCAAATATTCAACAAAAAGGATCTACTTGGAGTTATATGGTAATCCTGCCGATGCCCCAAATCCCCTCAAATGGATATGAACGTCTGCAAGTCTACCAAATCATAAATTCTTCTTTTGGCTCCTAATACAAGACAAATTAAATAGTAGAGATTTGCTTACAAGGAAGAATATCTTTGTATAGAATCCTGGATGTGTACTATGTGATCAGGAGCCTAATGAGAACTACATCCACTTAAATTTCTCAAGTGACTTCAGCCAAAACTTCTGGTACCGATTGGGCATTGAATGCAATACTGGTCTTCATACCATGGACATGCTAATTGAGGCACAACGGAGAATGAAATCATAATGTTTCAAGGAGTGCTGATGGCTGGGTGCTGGAGCATTCGAACCCACGGAAATGGCATAATATTTGATCAACAGCTAAGGAATCCGAATCAATGCATTTTCACCTTTAAAGCCCACTTTGCCATGATAATCAAGAAGGCTAGACCTAGCTTGAAGGAGGATATGCAGTCTTGGCTAGACTACATGTAAATCATGATATATATTCTCACCGTGTAACATCTATGCACCTATCCCCATTATATAATGAAAAAGAGTTACAGTAGGGACCTTCCCTACAGTTTTTGCTAAAAAAATGCTTTGGACAAGCAAAATAAAATCCAGTGCTCGAAAATGCCTTAAAAAGTGCCTTTTTGAGCAACGATTTTGTTTTCCCCTTAGAGCAATAGGAATTATTTATCCTTCATGAAAATTTGGATGGAGCATCGAACATTCAACAATTCTTGTCGATTTTTTTTCACTTTTTCATTTCCTTTACTTTTTTCTTTCAAAATTTAAAGGATGCATTGTGACCTCGGTAGTAGAAACCTCATGTCCGTTTATTTCTACTTTGCTTGCGTGAAGGGGGGGTGCTCGCTGGCAGGACATGCGCTCTAGGCAATTCCTATTCGCAGCTTGTTGGATACTATCTCGGCAGATCTTTCCGTAGGATACCCCGGCCATGCCAGTAGACCGCAGGAGAAAGAGAGCAAGTCAAGCATGCATAGAGGATTAGAATGGGTGCACCGGAGACGAACGGTTTTACCTAGGTTCTGGCAACATGCCCTACATCCTACATGTCTGGTTTTTATTGATACTAGGGTTATCTTGTATGAGAGGTTGGATCTCTAGGATCCGGTGGGTTATGAGGTGCCGATTTCTGAGGCCCCACCTCCCCTTATATAAGTGTACATGAGGTAGGGTTACAAGAGTTCAAGTCGAATTACATGGCTTGAGACCCACGTAAGATATATGTACTGTATTACAAGTAAGGAGACATTAGTACACTAGAGGCCTATAGGTCGGACGACAAACCAAGCCAGCGAGCGGCCTGGGCCTATTGCCGACCTGCTCGGGCCGACTTCCGGTGGCTTACGATACCCCCTGTTGCAGGACACCGCCCCCACTGTGTGTGGTAAATTGTCACAGCTTCGCATAGGCGAGCGAGCGAACCTGACATGGGCCAACCCAACAGGCAACTACATGCCAGAGAAATTCCGATTTTGGGAGCTTTCTAGAAGGTTCTTGTCCAGTTTTTCTTTTCTTTTTTTCTCTTTGTTTAGTTGGTTTCTTCTTGGTATGTTGTGTCCCTTATTATTATTATTTCACTTATACAGGTTTCTTCAGCTTCTTCTTCAAAATTTTCAAAAAATATTCAGCAATTTGAAAAAGTATTCAAAACAGCAAAAACATTTTCATTTTCTAAACATATTTGTATTCATATTTTTCTTAAATATGAATTTTTGCTAGAATTTTATAAAATCCTTCTAAACTTTTAAATAATGTGTTGAATTTCAAAATATATTCATGTTGTCAAAAGGTGTTCAAGTTTTTTGGTTTTGTCACATTTTCAAAAAGTTTGAATTTCCAAATTCTTTCCCAATTTTAAAATTTCTTCACATTAAAAAACTCCAGAATTTTTCAAAATATGATGGTGTTTAAAAAAAATCCACAATTTCAAAAGATGTTTGGATTTTCAGAAAATATTCGTCTTTGTCAAAAATTGTTCATGTTTTTTTTTAAAAAATCTCAACTATTAATAAAAGTTTCACTTCTTAAAGTAGTTCTTTTTTAGTTTTTAAACCGAATAAAAAACGAACAAACAAACAAACAATTGGTTGCTGTAATAACCGGTCTTGAGTGCACCTGTGCTACAGTATGACGGGTCACTACAGTGCCACCGCTCGCGACAGTGGGTTGGCTAGGTCGGGAGCGTCCTTAGAAGTGTTGGCTGTTTAACGCACACCCTCCTTATGGTGTCGTTAATAGTTTTTTTTTTAGAAACACTGGTGTCAATTTTAGCCTTCAAAAAACACGTGTAACTTTATTCATACTCATAATAATTACCGATACACTGATTTGAACCTAAGATTCAAAAAAATACAAAGTAACTCTTATGACTAAGAATTACAATAAAATCTATTGAAAACACTTTCTTCGCGGTATTAATCTCCGCTCGAAAAAAAACTCCAAAGACTTTGGTAAAGGGACCGCAAATTGGACTGGAGCAACGATGTTATCATTCGTTCACCCGCACAAACATTAGTAATAATGGTTTTTGAAAGCGCATTGAGTCGCCCATCAAAAAATAGGGAAGCCTTGATCGATGTCGTTTTTAGCTTTTTTTTTTTGAGACAAACTCACAAAGCTCTTATTAACCCGTCACAAGGTTTATAGGGACGAACACAAAATCTCCGGGCTGACCTAACCAAGCATGGCGGCCAGCACCCAGCGTTAAAGCGTGCTTTGCAAGTTTGTGAGACTCTACATTAGAAGTTCTAAATTCATGGCTAATCCTACAGGAGGAAAAAGACTTAGATCGTTCTACTATTTCACGTACAATTGCTCCATAAGATGTCCACGTTCCCTTCTTGATAGCTTCCACCACCTATTTACGATCTGAAGCAATAGCAATTTTCTGGACATAAAGATCATCAGAGAGAGAAAGTGCTTCCCGGATCGCTAAGGCCTCCAGTACCTCTGGGTCATCAATATTTCCGAGGACTGCCGCCGACGCCCCCTGGTAGGTCCCTGTGCTATCTCGACAAATAGTTGCGGCCGCCCCGAGCTCTCCATTCTTGCTACTGCAGCATCAACGTTCACCTTCACATGCAGGTCCGGGGGTGGAATCCATGTCGTCGGCTTGATCACAGGGGCAGCCGGCGAACCAGTGCCTGTTTTCTTAAAAAATTGAATATCTGAAAGATAACTCAAGATGAAACCATTCGTAGCATGAGGAGTTTGATAAATGCCTTCGTGTATCACCTTGCGCCGGGCAGACCAAATGGCCCACATGGTTATGATCAGGACAATAAGTTCATCCTCAGTTACGGTTTCAATTATGGAGTGTAGCCAGCGTTTTGCATTGTCATCTCGGTTCGAGGTCATCTGTTGAACAAGCTCCTCTTTGGACAGACCCATGTACATCTGGACATGTCACAATCAAGTAATGTGTCGGGGATATACCCCGCAGCATAAACCGACCGGAAGTATAACCCGGCCGGACTTGACGGTTTATTTGAGACCCCGCTGACACTTGGCGATTCACCGGCGACCCGTTTGGACCTGGCGGTTCACGACTCATTGGTAATCCGGCAGGCGGGTGCGAGGAGCGACAAGACCCGGTGGCCCAACGGGCGGTTCATGAAGGCCGGTTCATACTATGGTGGGCCGGTTTAAGAGGAAAAGCACGAGGAATATTTACCTATAAGGAGTTAAGGCCAGGACTTGTATCCGGTTTGTATTAGAGATATACTAGTCCTAATCCTAATAAGACTCCACATGTAACCCGCCCCTTCAACATATATAAGAAGGGGCAGGGCTCCCCAAAGAGGGAGGGGAGACAGAAGCAAGAAACAATCTCTAAGGCTAGACACGGCTAGAGGAGAGCCGGTTTACGGTGACTCCCTCATGACGATAAGGAGACCTAGCCTCAAACAGTATGTAGGGTTGTTACTGGATGATGTTTCCCGGGGCCCGAAGCTGTCTAAATCCCTGTCTTGTGTTGCGTCTCTCGATCCTGCTCAACCCCTCTCAAGTTATCACATAGATGCGTTGGCCTCACGACTAAGTCCTTACACTAGGACATCTGCCGTGACAAATCCACGACATACTGCGTGAGCCAACTGTCCTGTGCTCCACAGATCGTACAAACTTGTGTTGTAGCCATGTTTCTATGATGGAGGACATCCCCGGTTGGCAGAGAATGTTGGGCAAGCCTCCAAGCGAAAACCTTGAGTTTGGAGGGCACATTCATCTTCCATAGCTTTGACCAGCCTCTCATCTCCCCTTCTAGGTTTGATAAGACATCAGTCTCTTCTAGCCATGCCTCCCTACCCATTTTTATTCTGAAGATCGTCCTGTAAGCCGTCCTAATAGAGAAACGACCCCGCGGGTCCTCGGCCCATGCCCAAAAATCTTCGACCTGCCTAGTACATATTGGGATCCGTAGTATGGCCTCGGCATCCAGAGGGAGGAAAACTTGCCGGACTACTTCTTCCTGCCATGAAGCAGCAGTGGCGTCAATTAGCTCAGCAACTCGTTGAGGTGGGTCTTGTATCGGTGAGATAATTGGTCTCGTTAATCCCGCTCTATGTATCCAATTATGCTGCCATATATTGGTTGTCCTTCCATCCCCAATCCTTCTGATGATCCCCTGTCTAAGAACATTGCTCCCGTCTGATATTGCTCGCCAAATCTGAGAGGGGTGCTGTCGGTGTCAAAACCGACGGATCTCGGGTAGGGGGTCCCGAACTGTGCGTCTAGGCGGATGGTAACATGAGACAAGGGACACGATGTTTTTACCCAGGTTCGGGCCCTCTAGATGGAGGTAATACTCTACTTCTACTTGATTAATATTGATGATATGGGTAGTACAAGAGTAAATCTACCACGAGATCGTAGAGGCTAAACCCTAGAAGCTAGCTTATGGTATGATTGTTGTTGTGTCCTACGGACTAAAACCCTCCGGTTTATATAGACACCGGATAGGTTAGGGTTACACAGAGTCGGTTACAATGGTAGGAGATCATATCCGTATCACCAAGCTTGCCTTCCACGCCAAGGAAAGTCCCATCCGGACACGGGACGAAGTCTTCAATCTTGTATCTTCATAGTCTAGGAGTCCGGCCAACGGTGATAGTTCGACTATCCGGACACCCCCTAATCCGGGACTCCCTCAGTAGCCCCCGAACCAGGCTTCAATGACGATGAGTCCGGCGCGTTGATTGTCTTCGGCATTGCGAGGCGGGTTCTTCTCCAAATTCCATATACCTGTCAAACAGTGTCCGGCTTCTGATAAATGCCGCGCTCCTTGGCTTCTGCGCCCAATAATGGCCATCTTCCACGTGTTTGAATGAATGCGAAAGGCTAGGATATTTTTACAACTACCCCCCTTAGCTGTGCAAATGAGCTGCCTATAAAAGGGGCAAGGATCTAGATCTGAGTCACATCATCCCTCCTTTGCGAGCTTTCATCGGAGCGCCCCTGACCAAAGCCCATTCCATCATGGACAGCCGACGCGGCTCCTCCTCTCGCGCTCCCAGCCCTCAGCCTGGAAATTGGGAGAGATGCTCAGTCCCGGATAGCGAGCTAGTTATACTCCAAACAAAGGGATTTCTTCCCCCGGCCTTCATGGTTCTGGTTCGAGCCGGACTCGCCACCTACAAGGGCGGAAAGCAAGCGGAGAGTGTCCCCAATCCCTCTAAAGGAGAGCGGGTGTGCTTCATCTCTTATCTAGTAAGAGGACTCAGATTTCCAATCCATCCGTTTCTCCGGGGGCTCTTGGAGTTCTACGGCCTCCAGATGCACCACCTTACGCCTGCCTCCATTTTGCACATTGCGGGCTTCGTGGCCCTCTGCGAGCTGTTCTTGGGCGTCGAGGCCCATTTCGGGCTGTGGAAGAGATTATTCTGCCTAGTACCCCGTTCTCATGAGGGATCACTATATCAAGTGGGCGGAGCTGAGCTTTGGCGATCGCCGGACCGGATACCTATCCGAACCCCAAAGAAGGCGTCCAAGACGGCCTCGAATGGTTTTATATGGAGGACGCCCCACGCCGGATCTGTTCGGGTCGGGCTTCCGGAGTTCAGCAATGCTCCTCTGAAGAAACGCCTAAGCTGGCGCCCTCGAAGCCCCCGGAGGGAAGATGACAAGGACGTCCTTTATCTGATGAGCCGAATAAGGTTATGGCTCATGCAGATTAACCATGATTGAGTCATGGAAATCTGCATTATGAGGGGTGCAGCCGCCCAATATAGGGGCCACCCCATGTGGGACTTCAACGGGGAGGATGATGCCACCCGCCATGGCCGCAAAGGGCCGGGATCGGTCACCGAACTGGTGAAGATCTTGTCTGCCATGTACAAAGGAGAGGAGGAGGATTTCCTCCGCGTTAATCCACTGAATGAGTTTACTTCGAATAATCCTCGAAGCTGGGTAAGCAAACGTCTTTGTGACCTGTCCGATCCATGTTCCCGTGGTTAAGTATCTCATTTCATGGTTTTTGCGCAGGAACTGCGCCGGACTATGGAGAAGATACACAGCCCGCCCCCACAACCCGAGGATCCGGAACGGTCCCTCGATCCGACCTCCGAAGAGGATCCGGATATACAAGTGGAGTTGATCGAGGGGTGTTCTACCAACTTAGCATCGACAATGCTTTGGTTGCCATTACGGCCGATTACCCCGAAATACTTCCAGCTTCACGGTGTGGCGAGACCGAGGTCCCAAAATCATGATAATGACCCACCCAAGCATATTTTTGATCATCAGATACCAATGGTGTTTCGTAGGGGTACCTTCGAGGCAGAAGCCGAGCCCATGTAGCTGGCCAACAAAGGGCAGTGCGGCCCGCAGAGCTAAAATAAGTGCGGTCCGGATCGAAACTCCGCCTAACGGTATGGCGGTCACCATACTCCCAAGATTGATTCTCGAAGGCGATTAACGCTGGTGCTCTTTTCAGGAAAAGAGCGCCACGGATCGAGTCCGAGAGGTTGCCAATCGCACCTTCACTGGCCAGGCTTCAAAGCCGGGTCCGGAGGCCGAGGCGAGCACGAGACGTGCGTCGGATGCTCCTCCGACTGAGGATGCCGACCGGTTGTCCGCTACTAACTCCGAGGTGGAGAGCGCCTTGAATCACAGGCGCCGCCGGACAGTTCTTCGTGACGCGTGTTTCTCCCAAGAGGCCTTGAATGCCTTCGATTCGGGAGATGCACACCTCCGTGCAGCTCAAGATGGTCTAGCCAGAGCCACGGAGCAGTATGTAAAGGACATACGGGTAAGGAAATTTGACAGTTATATATGCCAGTAGCCCCCGAGACTTAAAGTAGTTAGAATAACTGATTTAAGGATCAATTGTTTATGCAGGATTTTACAGAAAAGAATACCCGACTGTCCCAGGAGCTTGAAGAGTGCAAGGCCCAACTTGAGGCCGCCCTAGCCGCTACGGGAGGAGCCACGGAGACCCCCTCTGGTAATATACGCTTCAAAAGATAAATAGTTTATGAAGTGCGGCGTGTGTGTAAATCTGACAAGAATATTGCAGATGGCGCCGGACTAGATCCGGACAAGCAACAACTCTTGCGCCAGCTAAAAGCCGGCGAGAGCGTGCTTACGAGGGTGCGGCAGGAGAAAAATAACCTCCAAGACACCAACACCAAGCTGGGCGAGGAACTAAAGGATGTTCGTGCTCAGGTGTCCGACCAGAAGGATAATCGGCGGGCCGTCGCGGCATTTTCGATAAGTGCTTGAACGAACTTTGAGAGAGTTCGCAAGGAAGGCGCTAACATAAACATGTATGTAGGTTTGCTCACAGGTCGCCCCGAGGAGGAGATGCCCAGATTCGGGTGATCTTCTTCCCGAACTGCGTCAGCTGCACGAACGGGTCCGGCAGGTGATGAAAGGCATTGGCCAGGCCTTGTGGCCATCTATCTCCCTGCCCGAAGGCATTGGGGAGCTGGCAGAGCGACTTCAACGAGCACGGAGGCGCTTCCGGCTATGGAAGATATCGGCCTGCCATCAAGGCGCCAGGGAGGCCTGGGCCATGGTAAAGACGCGGTACACGAAGGCTGACCCAAACCACATGGCCGAGGTCGGACATGTGGGGCCGGATGGGATAGAGATCCCTGTAAGCTTAGTATACGGCCAGGTAGAATTGGCCGCCAAGTATTCTCAGCAAGATTGTAAATTAGATAGCCTGTTAGATGGCATTGAGGAGGAATACAATGAGTCAAGTTGACTTTGTAAATAAATATGACATGAAAAATGTCTTCTAGCCGGATTGTAGATCGTTTGTCATAGCGGACCTTTTCGCTTTGACCTCATGACCCAATAGTCCGGAGTGTGTCCGAATACCCTCGTGGTTATATAAGAACCGTGGTATGCATGGAGACAAGGCGTAGGGGTCATTAGTGCTGTATCAGACAAGTGCCCAACTAGTTATGTTATATTACATGGGTAGTAAGAAACATATTCTAGGGAGAATAGTTCCGTTAAGGGTTCCTTTCATTTGGGATGCATGCCCTAAAGTGCATGTCAAAGCTGCTATGAAAGCGTAAACTCATCTCGGGCAGATGGGTAAATAGTAAAATCATCTTTTAGTTCACCGATCGAATATTCCCTTAAGAACGCTAGCTTTGGCTTCACCCTACCGAGGTACACATCCGCTGACCCAACAAGAATAAACGCAGAGGTGCTCCTTTACCACCTAGCCGAACAATCGGGAACGAGGGGTAAGCACAGGAGCCAGGCAACCCAGCTTGGCCAAAACTTAAGTCATATCGATGCATATAATGGTGAATAAAAGGTACATGTGGAAGTTTAACGCATGTATTGCGCATAAAGCCCGTAGAAATAAGCTTCTGTAAGGAAGCCCCCAGGTATAATGAGCGCGGACAGCGCGTCAAATATGTGCGAACAAAGCGCAAAATGAGCCTCTAAAGGCTGCAAAAAAGAAGGAGGAGGAAGGAGAGAAATAAAAGACATCAAAAATAAAAAATATGGACGGAGGAAGGAGACGAACTTGGAGTTCGCACTTTAGGCGAGAATCTTCGAGAGGCGGGCTGCGTTCCATGGGTTCGCTCGAGTCGGTTATCCGATGCGTTTCGCAGACAAGACGCTCCGCCGGTCGGGACCTGGTCGATGATGAAGGGACCTTCCCATTTGGGCTTGAGTTTGTCCTTTTTCTTGTCCGGCAGCGAGAACTAGTTCGCCAACGTTATAAGCTTTGGCCCGCATTTCCTGCTTTGATATCTTCGAGCCTTCGTTGATAAAATGCGGAACGAGCTTTTGCCACGTCGCGCTCCTCCCAATGCGTCCAAACTGTCCTGCCGATCGAGCTCGGCTTCTCTTTCTTCGTACATGCGCACGCGAGGTGAGTCATGTATTATGTCATGGGCAAGACTGCCTCTGCGCCGTACACCATGAAAAATGGTGTGAATCCGTAGTACGATTCGGCGTGGTCCGCAGCCCCAGTACGGAGTCGAGCTCCTCAACCCAAAGGCGTGTTAGATTCCTTGAGGACCGCACTAGTCTGGGTTTAATGCCGCCATGATTAGACCATTTGCTCGCTCGACTTGGCCGCTTGTTTGAGGGTGACAGACTGAGGCGTAATCGAGCTTGATGCCCATGTTTTTGCACCATGATTTGACCTCATCGGCCGTGAAGTTGGTGCCGTTATCAGTGATAATACTGTGGGGGACACCGTAACGGTGCACTACCCATGATATGAAGTCTATCACTGGTCCGGATTCGGCCGTTTTAACAGGCTTGGCCTCTATCCATTTGGTGAATTTATCCACCATGACCAATAGATATTTTTGCTTGTGGGTTCCTCCCTTAAGGGGTCCAACCATGTCAAGCCCTGCACGCGAACAGCCAGGTGATAGGTATAGTTTTGAGGGGGTGGGTGGCATGTGGCTTTGGTTAGCAAAAGCTGGCAACCGACGATCGTTGGACTAAATCCTCAAGATCTGCCCGTGCGTCGGCCAATAGAATCCTGACGGAAGGCCTTGCCTACAAGGGCCCGGGCTGCGGCGTGGTGCCCACCCAGTCCGGCGTGAATTTCAGCCAGGAGGTTTCGCCCTTCCTCTTCGGAGATACACCTTTGAAGGACTCCGGTAGTGCTTTTCTTATAAAGCTCTCCCTCGTGGACTTTATAGGCTTTAGATCGCCGTACTATGCAACGAGCCTCATTTTGGTCTTCGGGGAGTTCCTGCCTAGTTAGGTAGGCTAGGAATGGTTCCGTCCACGCGGCGATAACCGCCATTATTTCGTGAGCGGAGGGTGTTAACTCGGGGGCAGAGCCTCCGATTGTGTCAGAGTGTTCGGCGTCAGGCAGTGCGGTTGGGTCCGGATTGTTATTGCCAGGCTGCCCTTCCCATAGTACGGATGGCTTGAACAGCCGTTCCAGAAAGATATTGGGTGGGACGGCATCGTGTTTTGCACCGATGCGTGCCAGTATATCCGCGGCCTGGTTGTTATCCTGGGCTATATGATGAAATTCGAGCCCTTCGAACCGTGCTGACATTTTTAGGACTGCATTGTGGTATGCTGCCATTTTCGGATCTTTGGCATCAAAGTCTCCGTTTATTTGAGATATTTCGAGGTTCGAATCCCCGCGCACCTCTAGGCGTTGAATGCCCATGGAGACTGCCATCCGGAGGCCGTGCAGAAGGGCCTCATATTCGGCTGCGTTGTTGGAGTCCGTATACATTATCTGAAGGACGTATTGGACTGTGTCCCCGGTTGGGGATGTTAAGACGACGCCAGCCCCCAGGCCGGCCAACATTTTGGAGCCGTCAAAGTGCATGATCTAATTGGAGTATGCGCCGTACTCTTTAGGGAGTTCGGCTTCGGTCCATTCGGCCACGAAGTCGGCCAAAACCTGCGACTTGATAGCTCGTCGTGGCTTGTAGGTTATGTCGAATGGAAGGAGCTCTATGGCCCATTTAGCAATCCGGCCCGTCGCATCGCGATTGTTTGTAATGTCATTAAGAGGTACTTCGGAGGCTACCGTTATCGAACACTCTTGAAAGTAGTGTCGTAGCTTCCGGGATGCCATGAACACCGCGTATGCTATCTTTTGATAGTGTGGGTACCGGACTTGCATGGAGTTAGGTGGACACATAGTAAACCGGTTTTGAAGAGGGAACCGGTGTCCGTCCGCTTCTCGTTCGACAACGAGCACCGCTACCGACAACTTGATGTGTTGCGCGATATATAATAGCATTGGTTCGCCCACGTTGGCGCGCGGCCAGGACGGATTAGTTGCCAAAATGGCCTTTATATCTTCGAGTCCGGCCGTGGCGGCCTCCGCCCACTCGAAGTGTTGGTGCGCGGAGGAGGCGGTAAAGAGGTAACGCCTTTTCTCCCAAGCGGAAATAAAGCGGCTTAGAGCCGCCACGCATCCGCCAATTTTGTATTTGTTTGAGGTCTTTGGAATATCCAATTGTGACAGAGCTCGGATCTTGGCTGGGTTTGCTTCAATTCCTCTACGGACACAATGAAGCCAGGAGCTTTCCGCTGGAACGCCAAGACGCATTTTTCCGGATTGAGCTTGATGTCATATTTTCAAAGATTTTCGAATGTGAGCCTCAGGTCGTCTACTAGAGTTTCGACGTGCTTGGTTTTGACGACCACGTCATCTACATATGCTTCCACTGTTTTGCTGATCTGGTTTGCCAGACATGTCTGAATCATGCGCTGATATGTTGTGCCGGCGTTTTTGAGCCCAAAGGGCACTGTATTGAAGCAGAACGGGCCGTATGGATTAATGAATGATGTTGCAGCTTGGTCTGGCTCCGCCATCTTGATTTGGTGGTAGCCGGAGTACGCCTCGAGGAAGCACAATGAGTCGTGTCCTGCTGTAGCGTCGATAATTTGATCAATTCGGGGAAGGGGGAAGGGATCCTTTGGGCAAGCCTTATTAAGGTCTTTAAAATCAACACATAGGCGCCAGTATTTATCCTTCTTTGGTACCATCACCAGGTTTGTTAGCCAGTCCGGATGTTTTATATCTCTAATGAATCCGGCTTCCAAAAGTTTGGCTAGCTCCTCTCCCATGGCCTGTCTCTTGGGTTCGGAAAAGCCAAGAGCCTGTTTGATCGGCTTGAATCCTTTGAGGATATTTAGGCTGTGCTCGCCAGCCGACGTGGGATTCTGGCATATCTCAAGGGTGCCGAGCAAAGATGTCCCGATTTTCTTGTAGAAATTCTCGAAAGGGCGTATACATCAGGGTTTAATTGTGCCCCAATGGAGGCCGTCTTTGCAGGGTCCGTTGGGTGGACTTGGAATTTGACTATTTCGTCCGCTGGTTTAAAAGAAGTGGACTTGGATCTTTTATCAAGTATCACATCGTCCCTGTTCACCGTGGAGCGCATCGCGGTGAGTTCCTCGGCCGCTAGGGCTTCGGATAGTGCCTCAAGGGCTAGTGCGGTTGTCTTGTTTTCCGCACAGAGTGCTATGTTTGGATCACTAGCAAGAGTGATGATTCCGTTAGGTCCGGGCATTTTAAGCTTCATGTACCCGTAATGGGGTATAGCTTGAAAAATTGTGAATGCATCTCGTCTTAATAAAGCATGATATCCGCTATTGAACGGGGCCACTTGAAATGTGACCTCCTCGGACTTGTAATTGTCCGGCGAGCCGAACACTACGTCCAGTGTGATTTTTCCTGTGCAGCACGCTTCCCGGTTAGGGATTATTCCTCTGAAGGTTGTGCTGCTTCGCTCAATGCGGTTCCAGTCTATTTCCATTTTTCGGAGGGTTTCCTCATAGATGAGGTTTAGTCCGCTGCCGCCATCCATGAGTACCTTAGTAAGGCGAAAGCCGTCCACTATCGGACTGAGAACTAATGCGGCTGGTGCTCGGGCTGTTCGGAATTTAGGTTCGTCACTGGCATTAAAGGTATAGCTAGCCGTGTCATTCCATGGATTTATTGTTGCTACTTGGTAGACTTCGGCAAGGTTGCGGAGTGTTCGTTTTCGCATGTTATTTGATGCGAAAGTCTCGAAGACTGTTAATACCGTAATGGTGTTGCTGGGCTGGGATTCTGAAGCTAGAAGCTCTTCGCCACTTTTGGCCACCTGCCGTAGTTTCCAACATGCTCGAAGGCTATGAGTTGGAGTGGCGCCCTCTGTGCTATGAATTTTGTAGGGTCCGTTTAGCCAACCCTCCATTATGGTTCCGTACCCTTTAGGGGAATTTGACCCAGGTGCTTGATAATGATGCACCCTTTTGTTTCGGACTAGGGGTGTATTCGGGGATGGATTATCCCAAAATTTACTTTCGGTTTTCCAGGCGCTCTCCATCGCACAGTACTTTTATACTATGGTCACCAAGTCAGCAAAGCGTGTAATTTCGCGACAACTTGTGGCGTTTAGGATTCCCTTGTCCGTGCAATTATTGCGGAAAATTGGGATTGCGTCCTCCTCTCGGCAGTCCTTTATCCTGTTCAAAACTAGGAGGAATCTGGCCCAGTAATGATGTACTGTTTCAGCGGGCTCTTGCCGAATTCGAGAGAGATCGCTAATGTTTTGGTGGGCGGTGGAACTAGATCCGAACCCCGCCCAATTTAGGACTCGGGGCCGAGGAGTTTCGAACTCGGAAGTTTGGATTTTGAGTGTTATCCAATGAGTCCGACCGCCACCGACTTTAAGTTCGTGGCTTGATCGACATCCGCCCCTCTGCAGGAATCCGCGTGGAGGGATCGGGAATCTGACGTAGCTAGTCCTTAAGATAAAAGAAGAATCGCCGCATTGCTCCTCTATCACGGCAACATGATGGGTAGCCTGGGGAGAGTTGATCTCTCTTAGATCAGTTTTAGGCCCGATCCGGTCGTAGTCTGTAGCGACTCCCAGGGCGGCGATGCAATCCAAGAGCTCGTTTATGGAGGAGAGCTCGATCGGATCTAACTGTTCGGCAAGTTCCGAACTAACATGGAGATTGGTTTCGATGACTCGAGAGGTCATCGTCGGCGCGGCGGCCGAACTAGCGGTCATGAGAAAACCGCCTAGCCGAAGAGTCTGACCAGTGGCCAAGGCTTCTTTGGCGATGGTATCGTCTTTAAAGATGAGATGAGGCATCCTACCTGATGGTGACGGCACAGAGGAACTCTCAATGAAAGCACAAATGCCGGTGTCAAAACCGGCGGATCTTGGGTAGGGGGTCCCGAACTGTGCGTCTAGGCGGATGGTAACAGGAGACAAGGGACACGATGTTTTTACCCAGGTTTGGGCTCTCGATGGAGGTAATACCCTGCTCCTGCTTGATTAATATTGATGATATGGGTACTACAAGAGTAGATCTACCACGAGATCGTAGAGGCTAAACCCTAGAAGCTAGCCTATGGTATGATTGTTGTTGTGTCCTACGGACTAAAACCCTCTGGTTTATATAGACACCGGATAGGTTAGGGTTACACAGAGTCGGTTACAATGGTAGGAGATCTACATATCCGTATCGCCAAGCTTGCCTTCCACGCCAAGGAAAGTCCCATCCGGACACGGGACGAAGTCTTCAATCTTGTATCTTCATAGTCTAGGAGTCCGGCCAACGGTGATAGTTCGGCTATCCGGACACCCCCTAATCCGGGACTCCCTCAGGTGCAGTCCAGGTTCTGCTTCAAGTATAGAGCATCCAGGATGGTAAGCCGCCTACAATAAATGTGCACTAAGCGAGTTGGGTTCCACCAGACACCTCCAAGCCTGTCTTGATAGTAGTGCCAAGTTGAAAATTTCCAGGTCGCGGAAACCCAATCCACCCAAGTTCTTTGGCCATGTCAACACATCCCAGGCCATCCAACAGGCTTTCTTCTTCCTTGCTTACATCCCCACCAAAATTGTCTGATTGTTGATGTCACACTTTCACATAATCCCCTAGCGAGTCTAAAACATGACATAGAGAAAATAGGGATGGCCCGAGCCATGGATTTTATGAGTAATTCTTTCCCTGCCGCAGATAGAAGCTTCTGCATCCATCCTCTAATCTTTTCCCACACTCTGTCCCTAAGGTACTTGAAAGTGCCATTTTTGATTGACCAACTTCAGTGGGCATCCCCAAATATTTTTCACTAAGAGATTCATTCTGTACTCCAAGAATGTCCTTAACTTGTTGTCTGGTCGCTTGTGGGCAACCTTTGCTGAAGAAAACGGAGGACCCATCATTGTTGATTCTCTGACCAGAAGCATTACAATAAGTATTCAGGAGGTTTGATATCAAATTTGCACCCTCAACACTAGACTTAAAAAGTAGCAGGCTGTCATCTGCGAATAAAAGGTGGTTCACCTGAGGAGCTGTGGGAGCCACCTTAACACCACTGAGAGCGGATGACTGAGAATTGGATTGTAGTAGGCACGAAAGTCCCTCTGCTGCAAGTAAGAATAGGTAAGGGGAAATTGGATCTCCCTGTCGAATACCTCTTGTTGGTTTGAACTGCTCAAGCTGTTCACCATTGAATAACACCGAGAAGGACACTGATTTTACCATACCCATGACCACTTCAATCCAGGATGGAGAGAAACCAAGTTTGTTCATAATTGTAAACATTCCCACTCTACTCTGTCATAGGCCTTCATAATTATCGTTTTTAGCTGTTCGCACACCTCCTTCGGTCGTTCGATTCACTTGGGCCAGCCCATTGGGCGTATTTTCGAGCGGAAGCTCTATTTTGCTTTTTGGAAGCTACCAAAATCTTTCCAAGCCGGGTTGAGAAAGCTTCAAGAAGCTTCTGGTCTGGGTTTTTTTATATGTTTTCTTGTGAGTTTTCTTGTCGTTTTTAGCTGTTCGCACACCCTCCTTCGGTCGTTCGAGTCACTTGGGCCAGCCCATTGGGCGTATTTTCGAGCGGAAGCTCTATTTCGGTTTTTGGAAGCTACCAAAATCTTTCCAAGCCGGGTTGTGAAAGCTTCAAGAAGCTTCTGGTCTGGGTTTTTTTATATGTTTTTTGTGAGTTTTGTTTCCCCCCCTTTTTAGGTTTTCACTCGGGTTTCATTTTTTTGTTTTTCATTTTATTTTTTCGTTTTTTTAATTTTCTCAGGTTCATAAACTTTTTTCAAATTTGCGAACTTCTTAAAATACATGAACCTTTTCAAATCTGTGAAAGTATTCAAATGCACGGACCTTTTACATATTTGTAAACTTTTTTCAGCTGCCCATTTTTCTCAAATCCACAAATATTTTTTAAATGCTTGAACTCTTTTAAAATCCATGATCTTTTGTTTTCAAACCCCATGAATGTTTTCATGAACTTTAGAATTTTCCGAGTCTGCGAACTTTTTTTTAGACCCCGAGAACATTTTTTGAACTCTTGAACCTTTTAGAATTCGTGAACTATTTCTCAATTCCACGAGCGTTTTTGTTTTTGAATTCCTGTTTTTTTTTTAAATTTTCATTTTTTTTTGAAAAAGTCAAGGGTCATCGATTTACCGGTAACAACTGACCAAACAGCCAGAACACTGGCTCCTTGTGAACGAGTGTCTCGGCTTGCTGTTGGGCCGGCAAATGAAGCCGGGCGCATGAGCGCCAGGTACGCAACTGGAGCTATAAGCGCCGAGCAGGCACTCCCACGAGGTTTATTGCAGAATTAGATCAGATAAGAGAAGCTACATGGCAACCAGCTCCATCTTCGGTTGATAGAAGGAATAGGTGCATCCCTCCTCCGGTGGGTTTTGTCAAGATAAATGTCGATGCGGGTGTATCTTCTGATCGTAGCTGCGGCACCGCGACGGCTATTTGTCGAGACAGATATGGTTCTTACCTGGGCTTTTTAGTGCTTGTGATCCAAGGTTTGCTTGGTGTAGCCACTCTAGAAGCAATAACGTGTAGGGAAGCGTTATCACTTCCAAAAGATCTAAACTTGCAACACCTTCATGTTGCATCTGATTGCGCAGAAGTGGTCAACGGAATACGGGTCAATTCTGGAGGCGCTTTCGGAGGGATCATTATGGAGATAAAGCAAAGAGAAACGTCCTTTATTTCATGTAATTTTGTGCATGAATTTCGAGCTACAAATCATGAAGCTCATAAGATACCTAGGCTTAGTACTACTCTTCCTCAGGGGAGACATATTTGGTTAGAGCAACTCTAGCAGACCCCGCAAAACGCCCGGCTCGCAAAAATTCCGGCGAGTATGCGGGCTCGGGCCAATTTTCCGGCCAGAACAGAGCCCGCATACTCGCCCGGCCCGCAATTTTTTTTGCCGCAGCCCGCAAACCGCACGCCCCGAGCACTATAAGTGCGGTTCCGTGACCCTTTTGCGGGTCCAAACCCTATCCCTCCGCCGCCACGAGCCACCCGATTCCCCTTTCCCCTCTCCCAATTTCTCGCCGCCGGCGACCCTCCGCCGCGCCTCCAGCTGCCATGTGGGGGCGAATGTGGAGCTCCGGTCGCGGTTCCGGCAGCAGATCCGGCCGTGAGAGGGACCCAAAGCGTGAGCGGCGCGTCCGACCCGACGACGCGAGGGAGCGCGGCGCTCGGAAGTGGACCAACCGCGGGCTTTCGCCGCCGTCGAGCTTCGACTGCCGCGAGACGGTGGAGTACGACTGCCGACGCACGTCGTTCTTTGTACGCCGGATCCTCCTCCTCCGCCGACGCGGGCTTCCTCCCCATGAAGAGGGAGTGGTCGGACGAGGAGGAGGAGCAGGAGCCACCGGCGCCGTTCGCTCGGCCGGTGAAGGAGGAGCCCGAAGAGCCCGCTCCACTCGGCCGCCGCGGAGTCGTCGGGCCAGAGGACTACGTCGCGGAGTTCGATGCCGTTGTCGCCGACATCGCCAAGCGGAGTGTGCGCGAGGAGGAGGAGCGCCGGCGCCACGCCGAGGAGCTCGAAGCCCTCGAGTGGTGGCAGGCGGTCGCCGACAACGTCGCCGCCAACGAGAAGGCTGACGAGTGGTGCTGCATCCACGCGGAGCAGGCGGAGAAGTACGTCGATCTCTGCAGCTCCGGCGAGGAGGATTGAGCGTCCGGCTTCTCCACGGCGTCGTCCAGTTGCCGCGACCTCGCCGCCGTCAGATCCGACCCCCTAGTACTAGTTTAACGTAGTACGTAGTATGACTATGCTTGTAGTTTGTGATGAACTATGTAGTATGCGATGAACAATGTAGTATGTGATGAACTATGTTTGTGCAATTTCTCCTGCGAAAGTATTTTTTCAAATTATGCAGGTTTAGATACGGGTTCTGCTCGGCCGCGTATGTTTTTGACCCGCAAAAGCGATCTTCGTGAACCCGCAAACACGTTTTGCGGGTCGTATTTTTGCGGGTCTGCTAGAGTTGCTCACAGGATCACCCCACGATGCTCTTGTTATACATGTAAATGTTTTTTTTTGAGGGAATACCATCATGGCTAATTTTATTAAAATTAAATCACGCTTACATCGTCAATCAATAGCGGCAAAATAAAACTAGGTGGATCATCAGCCCACACACAACTATCTAGCCTACATTCATGTGCAAGTGTATGCGCTACCCGATTTGCTTCCCTTGGACAGTGCATAAATAAGATTCTGTCAGAAGAGCTTGCCTGAATACGAATGTCTTCGAATATTGGAGCAGCAACTGTCACAGAGAAACCGCCTTCCAGAAGAGTATCAATAACTCCTGCACAATCAGATTGAATAACTAATTTCTAACAGCCTATTTGATTTGCAAGATGAATACCATCTAGAATTGCTTGAGCTTCAGCTGTTCCCACGTCAAGCGCAAAAGGAATGAACTTGGATCCCGCGCCTACAGATCTTCCTTTATCATCTCTGATCACCACACCTGTAGTTCCTGACCTCATATTAATATCGTACTTCGCATCAACATTTATAGAGAAAAAGCCCTCGGACGCCGGATGCCAAGTACTTGATCTTGGCTGAATTTCTTTCCCTTGTGCTTTCGAGAAACTAGATACCAAAACTTGAATTGACATCGCCGCTTGTGATAAAGATTGCACAGTTTTTGCATGGACTGTCTGTCTTCGTCTCCACCAAATATACCAAGCGGCCGTTATGATTGTTTCTCTCAAAAACTTTACTGATGCATCAACTGGGACCCTAAACTTTCCAGCAATCAGATAATCAAGCACTGCACTACCTGATCGATCTATCTAACATGCTTCAGTAACCACCTCTATCAGGCCAATTTTCTGCCAAATACCTTTTGCTTCCTCACACTGAAAAATAACATGTTTTATGTCTTTACAATATCTCTTACAGACCGGACACGTACTGTTATTCATTATGTGGCGGTTAACCAGAACATCATAACAGGGAAGAATCCCATGCAAACATTTCGAAGTAAAAATTTTCACTTTTGCTGGAACAGCGCACTTCCAAAGATCTCTCCAAATTGTGTTCAAACCTGAAGATCCCGTTCCATCAGATCTTTGCAAGGAAATAAACCAACTGAATCTCCATGCCACAAAATCACCCATTCCATTCTGACTCAACGGAATTGCTAGGATTTGTCTTGCGTCAATATCCCAAAAAATGGATAGAATTAAGTCAGCATACCATACTCCTCAACTAGGATCAATCAGTTCATGGACATGTTTTAGCAAACAGTGACCTTTGGGCGTCAAAATCCTTCCGTTATTACTATACGGTAGCCATGCATCCTCCCAAATATTGATTTGCTGACCATCTCCGACACGCCAGATCGCTCCCTTATTAAATGTATTGAGCTCTGACAATATACTCTGCCAAGTAAAAGATGAACCTGATTTAAGTTTAGCATTAAGTATCTTGCCATCAGGATAGTACTTACTTCTCAAAACTCTTGCGCATAAGCTATCCGGAGCCTCAATTAATCTCCATATTTGTTTAGCTAACATAGCTAAATTAAAACAGTGAGGATCTCTGAAACCCATTCCTCCTATCTCTTTTGGAACACAAAGCTTCCATCAGGCAAACCAGTGCATCTTCTTATTACTAATGTCATCGCCCCACCAACACTGCGCTATTGCATCCGTGATTCTTTTACATATATTTTTTGGAATCCTGAATACAGACATTGCATATGCCGGAAGAGCTTGGGCTACAGCTTTAAGTAGAACCTCTTTACCTCCAATGGATAATGTTTTCTCTTTCCAACCTTGAACTAGTTGACAAACTCTATCCACCAAATATTGAAATTTATCACTCCTGTCTGCCCCAACTAACAAGGGTAGACCCAAATATTTTTCTGACAATGCCTCCACTAAAATATTAAGAGTTGTGCACACCTCAACCCTTTTATCAACAGAAGTATTTGGACTGAAATATATGTTGCATTTAGCTTCACTTACCATTTGACCGGACGCATTGCAATATGATTGCAGAATACCCTTTAATGTATTTGCATTAGCCACATCTGCTTTCATCAAAATTAAAGAATCGTCAGCAAATAGAAGGTGTGATACCGAGGGAGCATCACGACAGACCTTCACCCCTTCGATTGCTCCTCTTTCTTCAGCATCCGACAATAAGGCTGATAAATACTCTGCCACCAACAAAAAAAAAATATGGGCTTAGTGGGTCACCATGTCGGAGCCCCCGTGATGGGATAAATCTTTCTGTTATCTGCTCACTGAATATGTAACAGATTTAACACATGCCATCATTAGTTCTACCCATCTCACATCAAATCCCATTCTCAACATAATTCCTTCAAGAAAGCACCATTCCACACGGTCATATGCTTTGTGCATATCCAATTTTACCGCACAAAGACCATGATTACCCTTCTTCCTTTTAATTCTATGAACACTCTCATAAGCAACCAAAACATTATCAGTTATGAGTCTACCCGGGACAAAAGCACTCTGAGCCTCTCCAATCACCTCGGGTAATAAATATACCTTTCAGCCTTTTAGCCAACATTTTACTTATAACTTTGTAGACCACATTGCACAAAGATATTGGCTGAAACTGAGATAGTTTCTTTGGTTTGTCCACCTTTGGAATTAACACTATTACCGTGTCGTTCCATCCTTCTGGTATAACTGCAGTTTTAACCGCCTCCAATACCTCCTTCACCAAATCCTCTTCTAACATTACCCAGAAACGCTTATAAAAAGCTGCATGCAGTCCATTGAGACCCGGTGCCTTTAGATCACCTATATCAAAAAGAGCTTTTCTCACCTCCTTAGATGTAAATGGTGCGAGAAGGTGATCGTTCATGGCTGGCGTCACTCGAGGTTTTACTTTATCTAGAACCTCCTCATTTGCCGCATTAACCTCGGACGTAAACAAGCCCAAAAAATAATCATTAATCAGAATGGCTAAAGAATCACCTTCAACTATGTTACCATTATCATCAAGCAACATTTTAATTAGGTTTCTTTTCTTCCTTGCTGTAGCAAAATGATGAAAAAAAATTGGTGTTCCTGTCACCATGTCTCAGCCAATTCGCCCGCCCCCTTTGCAACCAGAATATTTCTTCTTGCTCAAATAGATCCTCTAACATCACCAAGATTTGTCTTTGTCTCTCCAAAACTTCATCTGTCATAGGGCCCCTTCTTAACTCTTCTAATTCTCCTTTTAATTTTTCTATTCTTTTCCTGGGTTTTTTAAGGACCTTCCTATCCCACCTGTGCAGATCCCCATGAACCTGCTCGAGCGCTTGCATCATTGTTCTGCCAGAACACTTGGCCTTATTTCAAGCGCTATTCACAACCTCCTCCACTGTCGGCTCTTGTAGCCATCGTGCTTCAAAACGATTAGTAGCTTGTTTATTCTGTGATACATCTGCCTTAAAGTACTCTGTGTCCACAACAATTGGACGGTGATCTGATTTTGTCATACTCTCATTAACCAACGCAGTAAAAGGAAATAAATTTCTCCATTCTGACGAAGACACCGATCTGTCCAGCCTTTCCCTAATTTTGCCACGTCTCCATTATACTTATCACCCACAAATTCCATATCACTTAGGCCGCAATGATCTAGACAGTCCTGGAAATCTTGCATAAATCTCATGGGCCTTGGATTGCCTCCTTCCTTCTCTGAATTTAATAGAATTTCATTAAAGTCTCCTAGCACAAGCCATGGAATTTTAACCAACTCATGTAAGTCACGTAAATTTGTCCATGTTCTCTCCTTCCAGTCCCAGTTCGGTTCACCATAAATCCCTGTCAACCTCCACTTTTCGTCACCTTCTACCATCACATCAATGTGATTATTTGTCACACTTAGTTCCACCATGCTTATATGTCTACCCCACATCATTAGCAATCCACCACTCCGGCCATCACTCTCATCCACCAAAAGATGGTCAAATCCTGTTCTCTTCAAAAGTTTCTCTGCCTTAGCTTTCGCCAGATGTGTCTCAGACAGGAAACACACATCCGGTTTTGATTTCTTCTGAACATCAAGGAGCGCACGAACTGCCCGACCTGAACTGAATTCAGCCCGCGGCAGTTCCAACCCATGATCTTCATCGCTTCCGATCAGGCAAACCCAAGTTCAGTCTTCAGTAAACAGCAGCAATCCTACAACGCATGCTTCAAAATCCAAAGATGAGGAAGCAGACATACGAATCTACTACTAGGACCCAAGGAGTATGGAGACCTGCAGTAGAGATTCAAAAACCAGCCACGCCGACGCAGTGTCGCCGCCCTGGGACAAAAACGCCAGCACCAGCGCCGCCGCCGGGGGCGGCCGGCTATGGGCCAGCAAAACCCTAGTCGCTCGAGTTGGTCGCCCGCATATCCCTTGATAGCGATTAGGTTATCTTTTCTCAAAAAAAGACGCTCCCACGCAACACGTATCAATAGGTATTTTTTGTGAGCTACACGTGTCGGGTGCGCTCGCCCTCCATTTGCTAGGCCTGGCCCAGCAGTGATACACTGCAGGCAACGCGTGGTCAGGACTCGCTAAAAGCGAGAAATAGTAGCCCCAATTGTTTATTGTGGGTGCCGTGTTGCACCGCTTACATGGGTTAACCCATTAGCATGTGGATGCGTGTGTATGTTCCTTTGCTAAAAAGGACATGTAACATATAAATCATTAGTTAAGAGGAACTCCTCGTAAAGGTCATCTTCATCTTCTCACATGCTGACAAGTGGCGCACTGCTTGTTCGTCACTTGTCGCAAGCTGGGTGTTTTCTCTTTTTCCATGTATCTCTTGAATATTGCATCCAAAACCCTTTTTACTATTAATTTGTTCACATCAAGATCTTTGAAACTAGATCACATATTAATAGTTTTTGATGAACTTCTTTTCACAAAAACCGGAAAAAATTGAAAAAAACAAATTCTAAAAAATGAAAAAACAAGAAAAACACATTAAAACTCGAAAACAAGAAATATCCAGATGGAGCACCCAGCATGCGACACATGACGGCGGCTACACGCACCACTTGGAGTGCTCTCAAGAAACAAATCTGTCCATTGTGGAAGACCCACAATGGGTAACCCTTAGTTAGCTGCTCTTGAAAAAAAGTACACCAACAATTTGCAACAAGGCGTGAATAATATTTAAAGAGATAAATACACTACTGGTCACTGAACTCTAGCGAGATGTGCAATTATGTGAAGAACTGGTCGTTGTAGTCCGTTTTATGAGCAAAGATCACTTTGTTGTTCTCTGCTGTAACAGACGCCTGTGTGGCCTGCTAACTACGATCCCGGCCTACAACCGATCAGTTTAGGCGTGAAAAAAAAATCTCATGTGAGTGTGAGGATGGTATTCTTGTAATGCATTCCCCGCAGTAATTTGTAGTTTTCTTTTCTGCAAAAGTGACCGAAGGGTCAAAAGCCCCCAATGGGTAACCCTAAATCCGAAATCGTTTGATCCTCAATTTTGAACTCCCTAGCTCTATCCTGTCTTCTCACCCTCACCCAATCCCGCAAACAGAAATGAATATTCATAGGAGACTTAATATTTGTAAACCACTTATGTTTTTAAAGTGCATGATATTTTTCAAATTATAGGCACACTTCTAATTTTCAAAGTGTGTAAATGCATACATTCTTATAGGAAATTAGATGAACATTTTTCCAAAAGGTGTGTGCACTTTTAAAGTGTCTCCTAAAGAATATCGTATATTTTAAAATGCTCTAATTTTAATAAATCCAGGTTATTTTAAAAGTACCACCCAGTTTTACAACTATTCCTGTAATTGTGAAAAGAACTCAACAGTTTCTTGAAAAACATGTAATTTAAGAAAACAGTAAATTTTAAAAAATGTTCATATAATTTTGAAATTTTCTAATAATTATTATAAAATTATAATATAGAAAGTATTCACATACTTATTTTTTTAGACTAAACGGAAAAGGTAAATAGGGAGAAAAAGAGCAAAAGGAACACTATAAAAAGAAGAAGAAAAGGAGCACTATAATAAAAAAGCTTTATTTTCTGTTCAGCTTTTTCATTTTATTTTCTTTAAATTAGTTTTCTACCTATCTTTTTCTTTTCATTTTGTTGAAATATCATGATTTTTTAATCCATCTGGTTAAATGTAATATTTTTTAATGCATGTTGAGTATTTTCCAAATAGACCAAAAATATTTTCGGATACACATTGAACATTTTGCAGTACAGGTTGAACATTTTTAGCACCGGGCAGATGCTTATACGTTTCCAATTCAAAAAAAATAAATGATTACAGGTTTCTCCTAGAAAAATGCTTACATGTTTCTGTTTACAGGATTTTTGTTGTTTCCTATGCATGTTACTACATTGTTGAAGGAGAGATCATTTTGCTTAATAAAATAAAAGGATTGCCTCGAGCGTATCTAACTGACACACAAGTATGTCTCATTTACTTGACATAAGTTGTCATCATGCTTGTTGTCCTACACCCGTGTTATGGCTTTCTGGTCAGCCCTTCTTCGCTCCATCCCGTGACATGTATGGTTGATGTACGTTGTCCCTTTTTCCTTTGTTTGTCCTCAATTGTTGGCTGTTTCCCTTTGTTTTCTTTTTAGAATGAAGTTAATGTTTGCTGTTATTTGGTGGGTTTGGGCTTGTTTCATAGTGGGTGTGTATTGAAAAAGGAGAAAAATAAGACAACTCAGCCTTTCTAGTTGGGTTTTGTTTTTATTATATTTTAAGCTAAAAAAGGAGACATACTAAAAGGCTGAGTGCATCCTAAAAAAGGTGAGGCTACCATAAAAACACAAGTAACAGTAATGATTAATAAAATGTTTGAAAAGGACAACAAATGGAAAAAAAAATCAAGTCGACACCGATTGCACACGTGTTGCGATGGTTGTAACTTTTGGGGAACGTAATAATTTCAAAAAAATTCCTACACACACACAAGATCATGGTGATGCATAGCAACGAGAGGGAAGAGTGTTGTCCACGTACCCTCGTAGACCGTAAGCGGAAGCGTTATGACAACGCGGTTGATGTAGTCGTATGTCTTCACGATCGACCGATCCTAGTACCGAACGTACGACACCTCCGCGATCTGCACACGTTCAGCTCGGTGACGTCCCACGAACTCACGATCCAGCAGAGTGTCGAGGGAGAGCTTCATTAGCACGACGGCGTGATGACAATGATGATGAAGCTACCGGTGCAGGGCTTCGCCTAAGCACTCCGACGATATGACCGAGGTGGATTATGGTGGAGGGGGGCACCGCACATGGCTAAGAGATCAATGATCAATTTATGTGTCTATGAGGTGCCCCCTCCCCCGTATATAAAGGAGTGGAGGAGGGGGAGGGCCGGCCCTCCTATATAGTGCGCCCCATGGGGAGTCCTACTCCCCCCTTCCCTAGTTGGACTAGGAGTGGAAGGAAGGGGGAGAGAGGGGGAAGGAAAGGGGGGGGGGGAGGGGGGGGGGGGCAACCAATTCGGATTGGGCTTGGTGGGGCGCGCCCCCTCCAAGGCCTCCGTCTCTTCTCTTCCACTATGGCCCAATAAGGCCCATATACCTCTCGGGGGGTTCCGGTAACCTCCCGGTGCTCCGGTATATGCCCGAACTCACCCGGAACCTTTTCGATGTCCAAACATAGGCTTCCAATATATAGATCTTTACGTCTCGACCATTTCAAGACTCCTCGTCATGTCCGTGATCATATCCGGGACTCCGAACTACCTTTAGTACATCAAAACACATAAACTCATAATACCGATCATCACCGAACGTTAAGCGTGCGGACCCTACGGGTTCGAGAACTATGTAGACATGACCGAGACTCATCTCCGGTCAATAACCAATAGTGGAACCTGGATGCTCATATTGGTTCCTACATATTCTATGAAGATCTTTATTGGTCAAACCGCATAACAAGATACGTCGTTCCCTTTGTCATCTGTATGTTACTTGCCCGAGATTCGACCGTCGGTATGTCAATACCTAGTTCAATCTTGTTCCGTAGTGCATCATCCCGCAACTAACTCATTAGTTACATTGCTTGCAAGGCTTATAGTGATGTGCATTACCGAGAGGGCCCAGAGATACTTCTCCGACAATCGGAGTGATAAATCCTAATCTCGATCTATGCCAACTCAACAAGTACCATCGGAGACACCTGTAGAGCAGCTTTATAATCACCCAGTTACGTTGTGATGTTTGGTAGCACAAAAAGTATTCCTCCGGTATTCGGGAGTTGCATAATCTCATAGTCATAGGAATATGTATAAGTCATGAAGAAAGCAATAGCAATATACTAAATGATCAAGTGCTAAGCTAACGGAATGGGTCAAGTCAATGACATCATTCTCTAATGATGTGATCCCGTTAATCAAATGACAACTCATGTCTATGGTTAGGAAACTTAACCATCTTTGATTCAACGAGCTAGTCAAGAAGAGGCATACTAGTGACACTCTATTTGTCTATGTATTCACACATGTACTAAGTTTCTGGTTAATACAATTCTAGCATGAATAATAAACATTTATCATGATATAAGGAAATATAAATAACAACTTTATTATTGCCTCTAGGGCACATTTTCTTCAGTCTCCCACTTGCACTAGATTCAATAATCTAGATTACACAATAATGATTCTAACACCCATGGAGTCTTTGTGCTGATCATGTTTTGCTCGTGAGAGAGGCTTAGTCAACGAGTCTGCAACATTCAGATCCGTATGTATCTTGTAAATCTCTATGTCTCCCTCCTTGACTTGATCGCGGATGGAATTGAAGCGTCTCTTGATGTGCTTGGTTCTCTTGTGAAATCTGGATTCCTTTGCCAAGGCAATTGCACCAGTATTGTCAGAAAAGATTTTCATTGGACCCGATGCACTAGGTATGACAACTAGATCGGATATGAACTCCTTCATCCAGACTCCTTCATTTGATGCTTCCGAAGAAGCTATGTACTCCGCTTCACATGTAGATCCTGCCACGACGCTTTGCTTAGAACTGCACCAACTGACAGCTCCACCGTTCAATATAAACACGTATTCGGTTTGTGACTTAGAGTCATCCGAATCAGTGTCAAAGCTTGCATCTACGTAACCATTTACGACGAGCTCTTTGTCACCTCCATAAACGAGAGACATATCCTTAGTCCTTTTCAGGTATTTCAGGATGTTCTTGACCGCTGTCCAGTGATCCACTCCTGGATTACTTCGGTACCTCCCTGCTAAACTAATAGCAAGGCACACATCAGGTCTGGTACATAGCATTGCATACATGATAGAGCCTATGGCTGAAGCATAGGGAACACCTTTCATTTTCTCTCTATCTTCTGCAGTGGTCGGGCATTGAGTCTGACTCAATTTCACACCTTGTAACACAGGCAAGAACCCTTTCTTTGCTTGATCCATTTTGAACTTCTTCAAAACTTTATCAAGGTATGTGCTTTGTGAAAGTCCAATTAAGCGTCTTGATCTATCTCTATAGATCTTGATGCCCAATATATAAGCAGCTTCACCGAGGTCTTCCATTGAAAAAATCTTGTTCGAGTATCCTTTTATGCTATCCAGAAATTCTATATCATTTCCAATCAACAATATGTCATCCACTTATAATATTAGAAATGCTACAGAGCTCCCACTCACTTTCATGTAAATATATGCTTCTCCAAAAATCTGTATAAAACCATATGCTTTGATCACACTATCAAAACGTTTATTCCAACTCCGAGATGCTTGCACCAGTCCATAAATGGATCGCTGGAGCTTGCACACTTTGTTAGCATGTAACATCCCAAAATTCTAAATTTTGGAATGTTATATTAAAAAAATAACTCTGATTGTTTGTTTGATTGTTGAGTGATTGATTGTGGGAAATTGAGTGGAATTTGAAACTTTTTGAAAGTTAAATGAGAGGGAATAAAAGGACTTTCCCAAACTTTCATTTTTTGCTTTTATGATCTTCGGGGATTCAAATTCTTTTCATCACAAAACCCTGGAGAGAAGATGACATGACTTCTTCCATTTATTTAAATGACAAGGGGTGTTGAAAATATTTGAATTTCATTTGGAAAATATTTCCAATTCTGAAACTTTATGCAACTCAATGATTTTCACGAGACAAGATAAAATGACTTCTTCAAATTAAATGAAATATGAGTTGGGAGTTTTAAAAGAATTAAATTCAAAGTTCTTTTGAATTTATTTCCAATTGGAGTTATTTGAGTTTTATTCAAATTATTTTCTCCAAAAACAAAATATATGGAAAATAGGGTAACATGATTCCCTACATCAGAAAATTGGAGAGAAATTAATTTGAAGTCATTTTGGTATTTTAAAAATGATTTTATTGGATTTTATTGGACCAGTAGCACTGTGTGAATTATTAAAATTTGTGTGTATTTCATTTCAAGCTAAAATAGTGTTCATGTTGTAGAAAATCTTTTTCTGAAATTTTTGATATATTATATGCCTATATAAAAATTTTTATTTTTGTTTTCTTGTCTCTGTCTTAAAAAAAAAGTCGCTGCACCCTGCCGGGCCAAGGGCCAAGGCCCAAGGCCAAGCCAGCGGCCGGCCGGCCACAAGGCCATCGCCGCACGCACCAAGGAGCCAGGGAGCCTCCTTTTTCCAATCCTAGTAGGATTCTTTTCCTACTTCCGTTTATTCCGATTTGTTTCTAGATCTTTTCCCTTTTGTTTCCTAATCCTAGTCTATTTCTTGTCCCCTACCCCAAGCAAACCCCTTCCCTCCCCACTATAAATACCCAAGCACCCCCTCCAACACATCAAACCAACACCTCTCCTCTCCTCTCCTCTCAGCAGCAGCAGCAGCCCCACCACCAAGGCGCCGCCCTCACCAGCGCCGCCGCCTTGCCTGCCACCGCCGCTGGTGCTGCCGCCGCGCCTCGACCTCTCCCGAGGTTTATATGATCTCCTCTCCACCGTCCCGTGATCTCCTTTCCTCTAGGAGCAACCACAACATCGGATCCGATCTTCTTCCCCAACTCCGACGACTACTCCGGTGAGATCAAAGAAATCCCGTAATTCATTTTTTCAGAAAATAGCAATCTTAGAAAATTCATATCTTTTAGAGTTTTTAGTATTTTTGAGTGATTCCAATTGCTATGTGTCGCAAATTTGCTGAAGTTTCTGTTAGTGTCTCTGGATTTCAAATTTGAGTAGTTTAAATTTGAATTTGATAAATTTTGTTCAGATTAGTATTTTGGCCATAACTTGAGTTTAAAAATAGGTTTTTAATTAATTCTTTTTGCTCCTGGTCACTTGTGATATTGTTTAGCTGTACGATTTAGTTTGGTAATTTTGGAGTATTTTAAGTTAGATTTTTAGTAGAAACAGTACTGCTTTGCTTATATACTTGTTTTGGTTATGTAATTATTGTTTTTAATTATTTTAGTTCATTCCTTTTGTAGATTTTCACTTGTTGTTATATGTTTATGTTTAGCTACAGTAGATAAATTTTTGTAGTTATTTATTAGTGTTTAGCTACTGTTTTTTGTAATTGCTTGTTTAGTTCATAGTGATAGTGGATAAAAATAGTTTTATTAGTTTTAATAGTAATTCTTTTTCCACTTCAAGTTATATTGTTTTTGTTTCTGTTATTTGTGAACACATTAGTTGTTATATTTATTTAGTATAGTTTATTAATGTTTTAATAAATGATTTGCTGTTATAGTTGTCTTAGTGTTTTGCTAGTTGTTATATTTGTTCTAGTATTAACTAGATGGTTATAGTAGTTTTATATTAGTTCTTTTGTTAGTTATTAAATTAGTAATTTATTTTCTGTTATTTTATTAGATTTATATTTTCTTTGCTGTAGAAAAAAAAATTAGAGTAATTTAGTGATGTTATGTTAAGATTTGTGTGAGTTGGTCACCACTAGTTTTTCCTTGAATTTTTCTCTCGAAGTTTTTCCTTTGGTTTTCGACTTGGTTTTCTTTGTTGCTTTTATTTTGATTGAGTATTGTTATGATTGATAGAATTGATTGCTAGGATGATTGCTTATATGATTGTTTGTTTAATATAGATTTTCAACGGAGTGACGAATAGTTCTACCAAGTCTTTATTCTGAGAGCGTTATTATCTTCATCAAGTAATACCAGGCAAGTTCACTTTGACCATACTTTCATACCTATGTTTTATTGCATTTAGTGGCATCTTTGCAACCACCCCTCAGTAGTGTTATTGAATCCTTGTAGTTGAGTAGTATGCATGAGGTAGGAACCCATCACCCTGTTACCAAGCCCGGGACGTATTTATTTACATGCTACGCTATAGTAGACGGGGTTGGTATGAGTACTCGGGAGTGGTGTGAGAATGGAGGATCTCCGTCAATGACGACAACTCCATGATGGAATCTGCAAGGACTGCATCTTCAAGGCCTCAAGACTTCAAGACTCGAGACAAGAATTCAATACACACTACTGGGTGAAGGACGGTTGACGGGCACCCTGGAGAAACCAGTGGTTGGCCGGGATGCATGGAGAAGCGCCATGACATCTTGCGGAAAGCTTCACCCAGACTCAAAGAGACGGAAGAATACTTCATGCCCGGAAGCTTACCTGTGCAACCGCAAGTCATTATGGGCTCTGGCTTGGTTGACCTTAGTGGTGACTCTGGCTGGGACGGTACTAGCAGATGTAGAACTACGGTAGGATTGGATGAGTACCGGACAGTGGTCAGAGGAACTCTTCGGAAGACCATGTTTCGGTCGTCTTGTTCTCAAACACCACGAAGTGCGAGAGCGTAAAAGAGGATCGAATCTTGCGGGTAAAGTGTACAAACCTCTTCAGAGGGTTTAAACCTAATCGATTAGCCGTGTCCCCGGTTACGGACAATTTGAGCCTCTGGACTTGGATCTATCTCGGAACTCTCAACACCGGATTGATAACTTAATTGTGGGCAACTTATGATGATTTTGGGCTATGAGACATCGGTTGGCGGAACCATGTCATGATAGAAAACTCCATAGTACAGACTTCATTTATTCCTTTGATGTAGGGAAAATAAAACCAGCTTTTACGCAAAAACCCCAGACACAGAGCCACAAAGCCATATTGCATATAGTATAGTTTTATCATCTGTTCTTTTTATTGTGATCTTGCCGGTACATTCAATGTACTGACCTACACGGCTGCAACGTATCATGTTGCAGATACTTTCTTCCGACGAGTAAGAGTTACGATACAGGGTTACTGTCTGCACTCAACCCGCCGATGGCGTTGATGGGACTCCACACCGTTTGATTGTTTCCGCTGAGTATTATGAGGTATATATAATTTTACGTTATTTATACATGTGATTGCACTTTGATATATACATTGATGTACTGTGTGTGCCGACATACTTGGTCGAGGATGGCATAGAAACACAGAGGCTTGACCGTCTCGAGGTCGCGTCGCTTCATGATATGGTATCGAGCACATGTTGACTGTAGGACGTGACCCTAGAAATCGGAAAGCCCTAGGACAGAAATCTCTAAAACTTTATTTTCAAAAGGATCCTTTACTTCTCGTCTTTTCTGATTTTATCAAGTAGTCCCTCGACCTCAAATAGTTAGAATATACACCTTTCCTTTTGACCACACGGAAGATCAACTGAAGTCACTCCAAGAATTAAAGATATCGGACAAGCGATGGCCATTTCAGAGTAAAGAGGATTTCACCATGCATTAGAAGAGTTGAAGCTGCAACAATTGAAGACTCCGAAGACTAGAAGAATTTGAAGAATCTGAAGAATTATTGACCTTTAGAAGACCAAACCCCTGTTACACACTTACGTTAGATGCGACGATTTGTGAGCTGTCATTTGTTTGATGTTTTCCGACAGCCACAAAGTAAAACCCGTTTCTCCAAAAATATTGTTTGTATTGCGTGTATTCTTCCCCACCTCTCTCATATCTCTTCCCAAAACTTTTGGACCCCATAGATGATGAATGAAGTTGGACTGATATTCTCTGGACCGAAGACTCAGCCGGAGGCAGAGCTATGGATTCAGAACATGGAGAATCACTTCGGGAGCAATTTGGTTTCAAGGAAGAATGAAGTATCGTACGCTCTTCAGTACTTTGAAGGAAGTGCTGCAACCTGGTGGAAAATGCATCAAGCCATACAGGGATGGAATGGAGCAAAGACTTGGGAAGAATTCAAGAAGACTCTGACAAGATCTCGTCTTATCCGGAAGCACTATGATAACCCGAAGAAGAAACCTTGTGCCTGCAAGATTTGCGGAGAAATAGGACACACCCAGGAGGAACACAAGGATGGATGCCCTCATTGTGAGGAGAAACACCCAGCTGAGGAATGCCCAACTAGTCAGGTGACTTGTTTCTTGTGTGAAGGAACCACCCACTACCCGACTCAGTGTCACATTTACCCCATGGTGCAAAAAACTATTCAGGAGCAGGAAGAAGGAATGAAAGAAGCCCTCCGAGAAGTTATGAAAGAACATGTGATGAAGGAATGTGTTGAAGACCCTGATGGAGAAGGCCTAATCAGATTCTACTCCAACGCCTGCTATTCATGTGGAGAAGAAGGACATTTTTCACAGTATTGCACCAAGGAAAGAAAAGAGTATCCGGATACTTCCGACGGAAGCAATAGAGTTTGATCCACAGGAATAGAAGGTTTGATCGAACGAAGAAACCCGGAAGAAAACAAAGACACCCTCGAACAACCCAATTTCTGCAAAGAGGGACAAGAGTCATATTACCTGTTTTGAATGTAAGGACGTCGGGCATTATGCCAATCATTGTCTCGAAGGAAGCAAGGAACTCAAGGAGCAGGCACCATCTCCAAGAAGCCCAAAGGCTTATCGAAAGTTATGTGTTTTCATTGCAAGGAAGCAGGACATTATGCTACTAAATGTCCCGACAAGATGAAAGCTGGAGTTGAGTAGTTGGAATTTTGATATTGGAAACAAGAGTAGTAGAAAACAATTTCATTTTCATGAGTTCGATGAGTTGAGTTATGTAATGAGTGCTCAGAGTTTGTAATGGATTCATGAAATCAATAAAGTTAAGGTGACATGTTTTCATATGTTTAATTGTATGAGTTGTTACTCTATGAACACGGATTTTGACCATTTTCGAGGATATGAGAAATATGGTCTATGGATGGATTTGTGAATTTCATTTTTAGGGTGGTAGTACCCTGTGAAGAAGACTAGACTAATGGATAAGAAAATATATATTCCACGGACTGTAGTTCGAAGAAAAAAAAGTTGGAGTTTTGCTTTTGATATGATGGTATGAAGAAACAGAGTACTACTGGATTTAAAGGAGGTGTAATATGGAACAAGAGAGTTACTCCAAGGATGAGTTAAAGCTGCACTAGTGTTGAAGTGGGCCATAACCCACAGGCCCAGGATTTTGAAAAGGAACAGATGTAACTTTGATAAAGGAATAAATTTGGAAGAATCAGTGATCCAATCAGCATACGTTTCGTAGGAGGTTACGCAAAAACCCGAGAGTTGTGAAGAAACGATAGATGTTTTGTTCAGCTTGCAGAATCAATGGAATTATCCGAACTAAGTTCGTTGAGAAGAGAAATTCTGCAATGCTTGTGAGAATGCCCGAGTGTAGAATTGCGAGATTCGCTAAACCTTATACATGGTAATGATCTGGGTGCGGAATGGATTGATCACCATACCGACTTACTCTTATCATTTGCTCTTGATATTTGGAATGGTGAATCTGAGTGACCTACCTATAGTAGAGTGTCGACGATATTAAACCTTGTTTAAACCTTAGAAAGGTATAGGTATTTTTTTCCCTGTACACGGCAGTTGTTGCCAACCGTAGGTTATACGGTGAGGTTTAACCCAGACCCGTTTTCTGTAGGGGAAACCATAAATTGTTAACCACCATGAGATACCGATATTTGTTTAGAATTGGCGCCAGACCCGTCAGCTATGAAGACCCAGTCTCGGAATAACCTTACCAAGAGTAAAGGACAAAAGAATTGAGGAAAAGGTTATGCCACTACCGGAAGAGCCCAGAGAAGGAATTATCCTTAATATCTGAGAAGACCGACATTGTCAACCCAAAGGAATGGAGTACATGAGTTTTGTGGGACAATAACCATGCTTCTAAGTGTGGTAGCACACTAGACCATACAGATCAATGGATTTGCTAGAAGACCCCAACCCTAACCCTTTCTTGCTAGCCTCTTGAATCTCGAGGACGAGATTCATTTTAAGTGTGTAGATTTGTAACATCCCAAAATTCTAAATTTTGGAATGTTATATTAAAAAATAACTCTGATTGTTTGTTTGATTGTTGAGTGATTGATTGTGGGAAATTGAGTGGAATTTGAAACTTTTGAAAGTTAAATGAGAGGAATAAAAGGAATTTCCCAAACTTTCATTTTTGCTTTTATGATCTTGGGATTCAAATTCTTTTCATCACAAAACCCTGGAGAGAAGATGACATGACTTCTTCCATTTATTTAAATGACAAGGGTGTTGAAAATATTTGAATTTCATTTGGAAAATATTTCCAATTCTGAAACTTTATGCAACTCAATGATTTTCACGAGACAAGATAAAATGACTTCTTCAAATTAAATGAAATATGAGTTGGGAGTTTTAAAAGAATTAAATTCAAAGTTCTTTTGAATTTATTTCCAATTGGAGTTATTTGAGTTTTATTCAAATTATTTTCTCCAAAACAAAATATATGGAAAATAGGGTAACATGATTCCCTACATCAGAAAATTGAGAGAAATTAATTTGAAGTCATTTTGGTATTTTCAAAATGATTTTATTGGATTTTATTGGACCAGTAGCACTGTGTGAATTATTAAAATTTGTGTGTATTTCATTTCAAGCTAAAATAGTGTTCATGTTGTAGAAAATCTTTTTCTGAAATTTTTGATATATTATATGCCTATATAAAAATTTTTATTTTTGTTTTGTTGTCTCTGTCTTAAAAAAAAAGTCGCTGCACCCCGCCGGGCCAAGGGCCAAGGCTCAAGGCCAAGCCAGCGGCCGGCGGGCCACAAGGCCATCGCCGCACGCACCAAGGAGCCAGCGAGCCTCCTTTTTCCAATCCTAGTAGGATTCTTTTCCTACTTTCGTTTATTCCGATTTGTTTCTAGATCTTTTCCCTTTTGTTTCCTAATCCTAGTCTATTTCTTGTCCCCTACCCCAAGCAAACCCTCCCTCCCACTATAAATACCCAAGCACCCCCCCTCCAACACCTCAAACCAACACCTCTCCTCTCCTCTCCTCTCAGCAGCAGCAGCAGCCCCACACCCGCGCCGCCGCCGCCGCTTGCCACCGCCGCCGCCAGGTGCTGCCGCCGCGCCCTCGACCTCTCCTGAGGTTTATATGATCTCCTCTCCACCGTCCCGTGATCTCCTTTCCTCTAGGAGCAACCACAACATCGGATCCGATCTTCTTCCCCAACTCCGACGACTACTCCGGTGAGATCAAAGAAATCCCGTAATTCATTTTTTCAGAAAATAGCAATCTTAGAAAATTCATATCTTTTAGAGTTTTTAGTATTTTTGAGTGATTCCAATTGCTATGTGTCACAAATTTGCTGAAGTTTCTGTTAGTGTCTCTGGATTTCAAATTTGAGTAGTTTAAATTTGAATTTGATAAATTTTGTTCAGATTAGTATTTTGGCCATAACTTGAGTTTAAAAATAGGTTTTTAATTAATTCTTTTTGCTCCTGGTCACTTGTGATATTGTTTAGCTGTACGATTTAGTTTGGTAATTTTGGAGTATTTTAAGTTAGATTTTAGTAGAAACAGTACTGTTTTGCTTATTTAGTTGTTTTGGTTATGTAATTATTGTTTTTAATTATTTTTAGTTCATTCCTTTTGTAGATTTTCACTTGTTGTTATATGTTTATGTTTAGCTACAGTAGATAAATTTTTGTAGTTATTTATTAGTGTTTAGCTACTGTTTTTTTTGTAATTGCTTGTTTAGTTCATAGTGATAGTGGATAAAAATAGTTTTATTAGTTTTAATAGTAATTCTTTTTCCACTTCAAGTTATATTGTTTTTGTTTCTGTTATTTGTGAACACATTAGTTGTTATATTTATTTAGTATAGTTTATTAATGTTTTAATAAATGATTTGCTGTTATAGTTGTCTTAGTGTTTTGCTAGTTGTTATATTTGTTCTAGTATTAACTAGATGGTTATAGTAGTTTTATATTAGTTCTTTTTGTTAGTTATTAAATTAGTAATTTATTTTCTGTTATTTTATTAGATTTATATTTTCTTTGCTGTAGAAAAAATATTAGAGTAATTTAGTGATGTTATGTTAAGATTTGTGTGAGTTGGTCACCACTAGTTTTTCCTTGAATTTTTCTCTCGAAGTTTTTCCTTTGGTTTTCGACTTGGTTTTCTTTGTTGCTTTTATTTTGATTGAGTATTGTTATGATTGATAGAATTGATTGCTAGGATGATTGCTTATATGATTGTTTGTTTAATATAGATTTTCAGCGGAGTGTGAATAGTTCTACCAAATCTTTATTACGAGGCGTTATTATCTTCATCAAGTAATACCAGGCAAGTTCACTTTGACCATACTTTCATACCTATGTTTTATTGCATTTAGTGGCATCTTTGCAACCACCCCTCAGTAGTGTTATTGAATCCTTGTAGTTGAGTAGTATGCATGAGGTAGGAACCCATCACCTGTTACCAAGCCCGGACGTATTTATTTACATGCTACGCTATAGTAGGCGGGGTTGGTATGAGTACTCGGGAGTGGTGTGAGAATGGAGGATCTCCGTCAATGGCGACAACTCCATGATGGAATCTGCAAGGACTGCATCTTCAAGGCCTCAAGACTTCAAGACTCGAGACAAGAATTCAATACACACTCTTTGGGTGAAGGACGGTTGACGGGCACCTGGAGAAACCGGTGGTTGGCGGGATGCATGGAGAAGCGCCATGACATCTTGCGGAAAGCTTCACCCAGACTCAAAGAGGCGGAAGAATACTTCATGCCGGAAGCTTACATGCAACCGCAAGTCATTATGGGCTCTGGCTTGGTTGACCTTAGTGGTGACTCTGGCTGGGGCGGTACTAGCGGATGTAGAACTACGGTAGGATTGGATGAGTACCGGACGGTGGTCGAGGAACTCTTGGAAGACCATGTTTGATCGTCTTGTTCTCAAACACCTGAAGTGCGAGAGCGTAAAAGAGGATCGAATCTTGCGGGTAAAGTGTACAAACCTCTTCAAAGGGTTTAAACCTAATCGATTAGCCGTGTCCCGGTTCGGAACATTTGAGCCTCTGGACTTGGATCTATCTGGAACTCTCAACACGGATTGATAACTTAATTGTGGGCAACTTATGATGATTTTGGGCTATGAGACATCGGTTGGCGGAACCATGTCATGATAGAAAACTCCATAGTACAGACTTCATTTATTCCTTTGATGTAGGGAAAATAAAACCAGCTTTTACGCAAAAACCCCGGATACGAGCCACAAAGCCATATTGCATATAGTATAGTTTTATCATCTGTTCTTTTTATTGTGATCTTGCGGTACATTCAATGTCTTGACCTACACGGCTGCAACGTATCATGTTGCGAGATACTTTCTTCCGACGAGTAAGAGTTACGATCTGGGGTTACGGTGCACTCAACCTGCCGATGGCGTTGATGGGACTCCACACCGTTTGATTGTTTCCGCTGAGTATTATGAGGTATATATAATTTTACGTTATTTATACATGTGATTGCACTTTGATATATACATTGATGTCTTGTGTGTGCAAAGATATCTTGGTCGAGGATGGCACAGAAACACAGAGGCGTGACCGTCTGAGGTCGGGTCGCTACATAGCATCCTCTGGATCGATAAAACCTTCTGGTTGCATCATATACAACTCTTCTTCCAGAAATCCATTCACGAATGCAGTCTTTACATCAATTTGCCAAATTTCATAATCATAAAATGCAGCAATTGCTAACATGATTCAGACGGACTTAAGCATCGCTATGAGTGAGAAGGTCTCATCGTAGTCAACTCCTTGAACTTGTCGACAACCTTTTGCAACAAGTCGAGCTTTGTAGACAGTAACATTACTGTCAGCGTCAGCCTTCTTCTTGAAGATCCATTTATTCTCGATGGCCTACCGATCATCGGGCAAGTCAACCAAAGTCCACACTTTGTTCTCATACAGGGATCCCATCTCAGATTTCATGGCCTCAAGCCATTTCGCGGAATCTGGGCTGATCATCGCTTCCTCATAGTTCGTAGGTTCGTCATGGTCAAGTAACATGACCTCCAGAACAGGATTACCATACCACTCTAGTGCGAATCTTACTCTGGTTGACCTACGAGGTTCGGTTGTAACTTGATCTGAAGTTACATGATCATCATCATTAGCTTCCTCACTAATTGGTGTAGGAGTCACAAGAACAGATTTCTGTTATGAAGTACTTTCCAATAAGGGAGCAGGTACAGTTACCTCATCAAGTTCTACTTTCCTCCCAGTCACTTCTTTCTAGAGAAACTCCTCTATAAAGGATCCATTCTTAGCAATGGATGTCTTGCCTTCGGATCTGTGATAGAAGGTGTACCCAACAGTCTCCTTTATGTATCCTATGAAGACACATTTCTCCGATTTGGATCCGAGCTTATCAGGTTGAAGCTTTTTCACATAAGCATCGCAACCCCAAACTTTAAGAAACGACAACTTTGGTTTCTTGCCAAACCATAGTTCATAAGGTGTCGTATCAACGGATTTAGATCATGCCCTATTTAACGTGAATGCAGCCGTCTCTAAAGCATAAGCCCAAAACGATAGCGGTAAATCAGTAAGAGACATCATAGATCACACCATATCTAATAAAGTACGATTACGACGTTCAGACACACCATTACGCTGTGGTGTTCCGGGTGGCGTGAGTTGCGGAACTATTACACATTGTTTCAAATGAAGAACAAACTCGTAACTCAAATATTCTCCTCCACGATCAGATCGTAGAAACTTTATTTTCCTGTTACGATGATTTTCCACTTCACTCTGAAATTCTTGGAACTTTTCAAATGTTTCAGACTTATGTTTCATCAAGTAGATATACCCATATCTGCTCAAATCATCTGTGAAGGTGAGAAAATAACGATACCTGCCGCGAGCCTCAACATTCATCGGACCACATACATCAGTATGTATGATTTCCAACAAATCTGTTGCTCGCTCCATTGTTCCGGAGAACAGAGTTTTAGTCATCTTGCCCATGAGGCATGGTTCGCAGGTACCAAGTGATTCATAATCAAGTGAGTCCAAAAGTCCATCAGAATGGAGCTTCTTCATGCGCTTTACACCAATATGACCCAAATGGCAGCGCCATAAATAAGTTGCACTATCATTATCAACTCTGCATCTTTTGGCTTCAATATTATGAATATGTGTATCACTACTATCGAGATTCAATAAAAATAGACCACTCTTCAAGGGTGCATGACCATAAAAGATATTACTCATATAAATAGAACAACCATTATTGTCTGATTTAAATGAATAACCGTCTCAAATCAAACAAGATCCAAATATAATGTTCATGCTTAACGCTGGCACCAAATAACAATTATTCAGGTCTAAAACTAATCCTGAATGTAGATATAGAGGTAGCGTGCCGACCGCGATCACATCGACTTTGGAACCATTTCCCACGCGCATCGTCACCTCGTCCTTAGGCAATCTTTGCTTAATCCGTAGTCCCTGTTTCGAGTTGCAAATATTAGCAACAGAACCAGTATCAAATACCCTGGTGCTACTGCGAGCATTAGTAAGGTACAAATTAATAACATGTATATCACATATACCTTTGTTCACCTTGCCATCCTTCTTATCCGCGAGATACTTGGGGTAGTTCTGCTTCTAGTGACCAGTCCCTTTGCAGTAGAAGCACTCAGTCTCAGGCTTAGGTCCAGACTTGGGCTTCTTCACTTGAGCAACAACTTTCTTGCCATTCTTCTTGAAGTTCCCCTTCTTCCCTTTACCCTTTTTCTTGAAACTGGTGGTCTTGTTGACCATCAACAATTGATGCTCCTTCTTGATTTCTAGCTCCGCAGCCTTTAGCATTGCGAAGAGCTCGAGAATTGTCTTATCCATCCCTTGCATGTTATAGTTCATCACGAAGCTCTTGTAGCTTGGTGGCAGTGATTGAAGAATTCTGTCAATGACACTATCATCAGGAAGATTAACTCCCGGTTGAATCATGTGATTGTTATACCCAGACATTTTGAGTATATGCTCACTGACAAAACTATTCTCCTCCATCTTGCAGCTGTAGAACTTATTGGAGACTTCATATCTCTCAATCCGGGCATTTGCTTGAAATATTAACTTCAACTCCTGGAACATCTCATATTCTCCATGACGTTCAAAACGTCGTTGAAGTCCCGGTTCTAAGCCGTAAAGCATGGCACACTGAACTATCGAGTAGTCATCAGCTTTGCTCTGCCAGATGTTCATAACATCTGGCGTTGCTCTTGCAGCGGGTTTGGCACCTAGCGGTGCTTCTAGGACGTAATTCTTATGTGCAGCAATGAGGATAATCCTCAAGTTACGGACCTAGTCCGTGTAGTTGCTACCATCATATTTCAACTTAGCTTTCTCTAGGAACGCATTAAAATTCAACGGAACAACAGCACGGGCAATCTATCTACAACAACATAGAGATGCAAGACACTATCATGTACTAAGTTAATGATAAATTAAAGTTCAGTTAATCATATTTGAAAGTGCTAGTTATCGACTAGAGGGGGGTGAATAGGCGATTTTTATGAAAGTCTTCAAAACTCGGATGTTTCGAAGACAAACAACAGAAAAGACCTAATTGATATGCAGCGGAAGATAAACTACAACAAGCAAGCCATAGTCAAGTATGCAATAATGTGAATGGACAAGACTAATAGCAGCTATGTAGTAAGGATCAGGATGGAAGATAATATGAAGCCAATCAACAAAAGTAGTCAAGCAGTGAAGTCAAACAGATAAGGCATATAAGCAATGACTTCACGAAGACAAACTCAAGGTAAAGGAGGGAAGGGATAGAACCAGCCACTAGTTGAAGACACGGGACTTGTTGGACCAGTTCCAGTTGCTGTGACAACTGTACATCTGGTTAGGGAGGCTGAGATTCAACTCAGAAGACCGCGTCTTCACCTTATTCCCCTTGAGCTAAGGACACACAGTCCTCGCCCAATCACTCTGGTAAGTCTTCAAGGTAGACTTCCGAACCTTCTGAGCAGCGTTCACGGCAATCCATAATGACTCTTGGATGCTCGAACGCGACGCCTTTGACCGGTTGGAGGATTCACAGTCCTCAAGTGTAATAAGTCTTGAGTCACACAGACAGGAAAACTTCAGTGATGCCTAACACTCTTTGGCTCTGGGTGTTTTGGGCTTTGTCCTCGCAAGGATTTCTCTCTCAAAGGCTTGAGGTGGGTTTCTCTCAAGCGCGAAGCCGTGCACTAACTCTCGAGCAGCCACCAATTTATGGTGTAGGGGTGGGCTATTTATAGCCACTAGGCAACCCGACCTGTTATGTCGAAATGACCCAGGTCACTAAGGAACTGACACGTGTTCCAACGGTCAGATTTCAAACACTCACGGCAACTTTACTTGGGCTACAAGCAAAGCTAACTCATCCAGCTCTGGATAAGTTTTGCCCTCATTGTCTTCGCTTGAAGACACAGGATTTGGGTTGAGCATCACTTCAGTCATTCTGACTATGATCACTTGGACCCCACTTAACAGTACGGTGGTTCCTACGACTCAACAAAGAAGAAAAGGAAACAACAAAACAACACAGTCTTCGCGCTCCATAGTCTTCACTCAATGTCTTCTCATGTCATAGTATTCAATGTGAATATCTTCACATACCACCATTGTCTTCAATGTCTTCATACATTTTTAAGGGTCGTCTCCTGTAGGTAAACCGAATCAATGAGGGACACTACCTGCGTTATCCTGCAATTCTCACAAACGCATTAGTCCCTCAACCACATTTGTCGTCAATACTCCAAAACCAACTAGGGGTGGCACTAGATGCACTTACAATCTCCCCATTTTGGTGATTGATGACAAACTGGTTGAAGTTTTCAGCGAGGGATAAAATATGTGAAATTGTAAAGGATAGGAATTGTCTTCATAAGTAGCAAAGGCTCCCCTCGAAGATGTGCATATAAGTAGTTTGCTTTTGGAATGCAAATGCACATGGCAGGTTGTACTTGTGGAGATCCTCTTCAACTTATGAAGATAATTCATCATGCATGAAATGATATAGCTAAGAGAATGACATGCATAATGAAAAATGGACGTCTGCGAGAATGATCTAAGTGCGGAAGTTATAAATCGCACATACACGAATTTATCATCGCACAGGGTAAAGCAAATAAGTAGCAGACGACCATCGAGTTTAAGTGTTACAACTCATAAGAACCAAATGTTTCAAAAACGAGAGTTGTAAACACTAGGCAAAATATAGTGCAACCGCCCTTATGAACCCGCTTGAAGACTATCAACTCATATGCTTCTCCCCCTTTTGTCAGTAAGGACCAAAAAGGTTTGAAGACATAGAGCATCTACTCATCCTCTTCTGAAGAAGATGATGCAGCAGGGTTGTCATTGTTGGTTGGCGGTGCAGATGAGCTGGAGTGCGATGTCGATTAAATGCGAGAACTAGGGGCGGTGAAGTAGCATCGGCTTCATCATCGATCACTCTGGCATTGACAGTTGCCGCGGAGGAAGAATAGTCAGAGTCTTCAAGAGATGGAGTTCGCCGTAGGACTGCATTCCGTGGAGGAGTGGAGTCAAACTTGAAACGTTCAGTGAAGCCATCGTCTTGAAGATCAGCTTCAACACTGAGCAGGGTCAAACTCTTCCATGATCGCCGACAAGTCTCGTGAGTGACAAAAGCATTCTTGGTGGCAAGGTTGCGTATGCGTTTGACGTCCACCAAGAGGCTTTGCATTTGACGCTTGAGCCAGGAGTGATGCTTACCTTGCTTTTGATGCAGCGCCACAAGAAGTTCTCGATCGTTGAGGACTCGAGAGCGCTTCCGAGGCCTTTGGCCAATTGTGCTCTCAGTGGCTTCAGTTCGTGCACGATGAGGTAGACGTGTGTTCCCAGCCAGGGGATAGACACGAGATACCGCTTGGACGCCTTCCATAGGTTGAGAGAAGCTGTGGTGATCTGCGTTCTAAAGACTTAGTGGCGTTTTGGCAGGCTCATGGTATATGGCTTCAACAGACATATCAACCTCTGGTAGAAAGATCAGATGATTGCGAGCATAGGGTTGATAGTTGATAGCAGAGTGCATCTTGATGAGGCGCATGACCCATGGAGCATAGAACTTCAGACCAAACAGATCAGATCCAGAGGCAGCCAATTGCCTGATGAAGAAATCTTGCGTGTTGAAGCTGATGCCATTGAGAATGTAGAAGACCAATGTCTTCATTGCTCCTTCAATCTTTGCAGATGATGAATGCCCTTTTATTGGCCATAGAGTTCGCCGTATGATGTGATATATGGTACGAGGCAGATACTCAAGGTCATCAACAAAGAAGTGTTGAGGGTATTCAGCGTCATGTGGCAGTGGCTTCATCATGCTCGACATCGACTCATGTCGGGTTACGGCTTATGAAATATGCTTTCAAGGCATCGCGGTGGAGTTGACATCCGAGGTTCAAACAGCTCTCCGGGAGTGGGTAGGCTGTGAGCTCAATGATGTCAAGAGCTTTGGCTTCATGATGGACATTTCCAGTCATCCACTCGAGAACCCATGTCTTCGTATCTCTGTTGTAGCCGCGGATGTGGAGTGTTGCATAGAATTGAAGCACTAATTCTTCATTCCGTTACGAAGCCTAGCAGACCTGCATCATGAAAGCAATCAAGTGCTTCTTCTAAGCACGGCAGTCCGCAATGGCCCGATGTCGGCGCATATGAGGAAAATCGGCCTTGGTCATCTGAACACAGGAGTAATAGCTTCTTTGCTGATAGCTCCAGAACCGGTCAGAAGATATCCTTGGCCTTGTGAAGGGGTTCTTTGCTCTGTCAAAGAAAGTGTTGTGGGCTTTGAAGCCATTTGCATTGAAAGAACCAGTTGAGGTGGAAGTGCCTGGAAACCTTAGCAGTCTTGGCCCGGCTTACGGATTTGGAGGCCTATGCGCAATATGATAGTCGAATTGAGGACCCGATGGCATGAGGCGGAGGGACGAGCAGGCCATCTTATGTGACTAGCTCGCCATAGTTGAATGCTTGCTCGATTGTGTAGGGCCTTGGTGGCGGGCTGGGCGATGGCGGCGGTGAGGCTTGAGCTGCACATCGGATGCTTCGGGAGCAGTTGCCTCATTGGCTTGAGCACAGTTCCTTCATTGGCTTTAGGAGCAGTTGGGACAGGCTCCACATTGGCTTCAGCCATGACCACGTCATTGGCTTCATTGGTGTTGGAGGTGGCAGCCTCATTGGTTTCAACCTCCACTTGAGGAGCTGGAGGGTCGGGCATCGCACGTTGATATCGGGATCACTTCTTCAATTCTTTGGGGTGTAGGAACACGTTCTTCTTCTTCTTCTTGGGTGTCGATGGTGATGCAGCGGATTGTCTTCAAAGCAGCTTTAGCCGGACTCGAGAGGCGTTCACAGTTGGGTGGCTTCGAAAACACTTGACGTGCAGCAGGTTCGTGGTGCACTTCTCCTTCTGGAACACTCGGAAGAGGCACTTGAGGCCTTTGACCTTTGCGAAGCCTGCGAAATCTTGGCGGCGCCTTTGGTGATGGGGTTGCACGGGCCTCAAAGTCTTCCTCTTCTTCTTGGTGTTGCTGTTGGGGAGTGACTTGTTGTTGGGGAGTACTGGGGGAGTCTTGTTGTTGCGGGCGATCAGCCCATGAAGCATCCTGGGCAATTGGCGTCAGAGGACGACCAATGCTGATGAGTTCGCTGTTCGTGCGAACAGGCGATGATACCACATTGTACTCGATTTGCGGAAGAACTTCATCATCTTCAACATTGTCATGGTGACCAATGTCTTCAGCGATGAGGGATCATTGCTGGAATATCTTCACCAGGAGCCTCTGTGGAAGCAGGCTCATGAACAGTCATGCGAAGTTCTTGGGTTGCAGACGCGGGACGAACCATAGAAATAGGTTCAACAATCAAGGGCTCTGTTGGAGCAGCCCGATTCCGCTTGGTCTTTAGCTTCTTCTTGGAAGGAGCAGCATCAGATGCGTCAGGATTTTTCCTTTTTCTCGCTTCAGCCTCGGCAGCCCTCGTCTTTTTCTGTTCAGAAGCAGTTGATTGTACCTTCGGCTTCGAGCCAGTCATGCTGCTTGGGAAGACAATGCGGGGCTCTTCCTGCCTTGAAGGTGCAGCTTGGTCAGCTGAAGACTTCTTTTTCTTTGCAGCCATCCTGAGGTCGATGCCAGGACGACTAAGTGCCTTGCGCTTCTCAGCCTCATTGTAGGCAAGCACACACTTGTCAGCCAGAGCCTTCATGCGCTCACGAGAACCTCTGGCTTCTTCACGCTTCTTGACAAAGTTTTCTTTGAGGTCGTGCAACATAACCTTGAAGTTTTTCACGTCTTGCACGCTGAGTGCAGCCATATGCTTCTTGAACTGAGCCTTCTCATAGTCAATTTTGTGCTTCAATTCAACAATCCGCTGAGCTAGAGCTAGCTCAGAAGCAATGGCACCATTGAAAGAGACGCTGAGGCCAATTGGAATTTGCAGATCTTCAAAGCTGATGTTTGGTGTGTCAAACCACTCATCAATGAAGTGATGGATGATTGCCACATCAAAGAGAGGCAAGTTGTTGAAGATTTCTGCTTCTTCTTTGCTCTTGATAAGCTGCTCAAGAGCATCATCTGCAAGATCGTCATCACTTGACAGATCAATGTGCTCTTCATGCAGAATTGCAGCAGGAGTCAGTGTCAGTTCAGTGTTCTTGACACTTTTCTTTTTCTTCTCCGTCTTCTTGGAATACGGATTGATCCTCGGTAATCGCGGCGGGAGGTGCGATGGCGATGGCTTCACACGAGAAGCTTTTGGAGGAGCAGTTGACTTTGGAGCCTTGACTTTCTTAAGCTTCTGCGGCTTTGGAGCAGGAGCAAGAGCTGGAGCTGGGGCTTCATCAGAATCAGCCTCATCATCAGTGTGATCCACTTTGGCACCTTGGATCAAAATATAAGTGATGAGGCCTTCAAGGTTTGAAAACGGACCGATGACATTGGGTTCAGCGTCACGCGAGCCGTCAGCACGGGGAGCAGAGGGACCAGGGTTGAAGTCTAATCTCAATGACTTCTTATTTTCCTTTGCAGAAGCCTTTGCGTGCTAGAAGTTGCGCTTGAAGAGATTGTCATTGCAACACCAGAGCAAAGACGTCGGGTCGGCATTCTCAGGCTGAGGTCCACGGTCCATGCAAGGATAGAAACCTTGTGCAATAGCTTCAGCCAAGCTCTTGGGAGGGAGGCCTCGAAACAGAATATCACCCCAAGGGCCTATGATGTCATTCTTCTCGGCATATTCTTGTGTGACGAAATTGTACTTGAACCACTGTTCAGCCCAATAGCGTCGAATCCATTGGATTCGTGTCTTGCGCTGATTATAAGTCTCTTCAGGATCTGTCTTGTACAGTTCTGCGAGGTCATCAGGTAGATATTTTGAGGTTCCCTCACGACGCTGTCTGCCGCCCTTCCTGACTGATTTATCTGTAGCCATGTGCTTCAAACTGAATGGCTTCACGTTCAAAGGCTTCAACGGCTCGCGTTTGCTGGACAGACAGGAACTGGCTTCAGGAGAGTTGGTTTGATGCTGTAAGAATTCTGCAAACGAATGCAGCCTATGAGAACCAAGGGATTCTCCCACGGACATGTACCTGTGACAGCATTAGAGATGCGAGGAAGGGAAGAGGTCATATGCATTCTCGAAGATTTTGAAGATAAATCGGTTTGAAGACATTGACCTCATGATGCGAAGACATTCACTTTATCTGTTGAGAGTTGGTTCCAGATTTATGCGAATCCGTGAATAAGTACAAGTGAGGAATCTAACTAGTTGTGAAGCTTAAGTGAATATACTAAGCGATCTGAGATCGCACAGAATAGATCTAACTTTGTATGGGCAGAAACCATTTTGGCAAGTAAGATGAATCTTGAAGATCAAAAGATGGTAAAATAGAGATATATTTACGCTTGAAGAACTGCTAGATGGAAGGAAAGGAGGCGAGCAGTTCAGTCCATCGTGCCCTAACTTGGCGACGGAGGACACCTCTGGCGCGGCGGAGGCGAAGATGTTCGCGGCGGCGTGAGGGCGGCGTCGGAGAGGTCATGGCAGCTAAGCGCTTCGTCGTCGACGTCGTCGAGAGCTAGCGGTGGCGCTAGGGTTTTGACGAGGTGGAGAGGTGGAAGAAGATTTTCTTTACCGCAGGGGACAGGTATTTATAACGAGGTGTGCGGCGCAGCGCAATTACTCAGGTGCCCCTGGCGGTTTACATCTGAGGGGCACGTGGCACGCATGCAACATGCTGTGAGTTATCCCACGTTCCCACGCCTGCCCGGTTTGTCGAAGGGTCGTTCCGGCTTCTCCGGAGTTCAACAGTAATGATGAATCATTTAAAACAGACTTAAAGTTTGTCTCTGTGTCTTCTGCTGACAAGGACGCAGAGAAGACATTCGACAGTTTCAATAGAATGCATATGATTTGGACAGATAGAGTTTGAGATAGAAAGCATAGAGAGATTGGGGTCTGATCACATTCACTTAGTTCAAAAGATTCAACTTGAAGACATAGCTATAAGTGAATGCTGTAGAGGACAAAAATATATTTATATCAGACAGCAACCAAATCATCATAGTGAAGAAAATCATGAAAATAGGTTGAAGTTGAAGTCAAATCAAATGCGAATAGCTTCAAGAAATAACGCCATGAGTGAAACACTTCAAACAAAGAAATTTGGTGGTGGCGTTACCCACCGTATAGGAAGTATTAGACCGGAACACGCACAATTATCGTGGCGCCCAAAGTCAAATTCACGTTAATGTATGCACACTTAGAATGTAAGTCTTCATTGATTGAAGATATCGTTACTTCGTGTGTTGCACATCTAAGTCATCAACATGCATAAGTGTTAGGATGTGTGCTTGATCACAGGACATTTGAGGATTCCAAGATATTTAGCTCACACCGTAACTTGCAAAACCTTTTCTCATCCAAGGGCTTTGTGAAGATATCGCGATTGCTCTTGGTGTTGGCGTGAATGATGTCAATATCTTTCTTCATGACATGATCCACGAGAAAATGATGGCGAATTTCAATGTGCTTTGTCTTCGAGTCTTTGGACTGGATTGTTGGCAATCTTGATGGCGCTTTCGTTGTCGCAGAAAAGAGGTACTTGTGTCAGATTGATGCCATAGTCCTTGAGAGTTTGCTTCATCCATAGAAGCTGAGCACAACAAGATCCAGCAGCAATGTATTCAGATTCTGCAGTTGAGAGTGACACACAGTTCTGCTTCTTTGAAGACCAACAGATGAGTGATCGTCCCGAGAAAGTGACATGTGCTGATGTAGACTTGCGATCCACTTTGTCACCAGCATAATCAGCATCCGAAAATCCAACTAAATCAAATTTTGAGCCCTTTGGATACCATAATCCGAGTGTTGGGGTGTGAGCCAAATATCGAAGAATTTGCTTCACAGCTAAGTGATGCGATTCCTTTGGTGCCGCTTGGAATCGAGCACACATGCAAACACTAAGCATAATATCTGGCCTAGATGCACATAGGTAAAGTAAGGAACCAATCATGGGGCGGTATACCTTTTGATCGAACTCTTTACCATTGTCGTCGGGACCCAAGTGGTGTTTGGCTGGCATTGGCGTCGTGTACCCTTTGCACTCTTGCATTCCAAACTTCTTCAGACAATCTTGGAGGTATTTTTCTTGAGATATAAAGATGCAATTTCTTTGCTGACGAATTTGAAGACCAAGGAAGAACTTGAGCTCACCCATCATGGACATCTGATATTGCTCTTGCATCATGTATCCAAACTCATCACTATACTTCTGGTTGGTGCAGCCGAAGATAATGTCATCCACATATATTTGGCATACAAACAGTTCACCATCATATGTCTTCGTGAAGAGTGTGGGATCAAGGGATCTAGGTTTGAAGCCTTTGCTCTTGAAGTCTTTGATTGTATCATACCGGTAGCGAGGAGCTTGTTTGAGGCCATCTGATTGCTTTATTTAGCTTGTACACCATATCGGGATGTTTTGGATCTTCAAAGCCGGTGGTTGAGCGACATATACTTCTTCTTCAATCTTGCCGTTGAAATGCACTCTTCACATCCATTTGATAGAGCAAGATGTTGTGGTGATTGGCATAGGCTAGTAGTATGCAAATAGCTTCAAGCCTAGCTACAGGAGCAAATGTTTCATCAAAGTCAATTCCTTCAACTTGAGTATATCCTTGAGCCACAAGCCTTGCTTTGTTTACGGCGACTTGACCATGCTCATCTTGCTTGTTTCGATATATCCATTTGGTGCCAATAATGTTATGCTTGCGAGGTCGGGGCGCTTGACAAGTTCCCAAACATTATTCAGCTTGAACTGTTGAAGTTCTTCTTGCATAGCTTGAATCCATTCGGTTCCATAAAAGCTTGACAACTTTCTTGGGTTCTGATATTGATACAAAGGAAAAGTGCCCACAGAAATTTGCTAGCTGTGTTGCTCTTGAGCGAGTAATCGGACCAGGTGCATTAATGCTATCGATTATCTTCTCAATTTGTATTTCATTTGCAACTCGAGGATGAACTGGACGAAGACTTTGCTCATGCTGATCATTGTCATCATTGGAAGGATTGTCTTCAGGCTGAGCATTGTCTTCAGGTTGGTTAGGTGCAGAAATGATGAGTTCCTCTTCAGGCTATGCTTCATTTGGCATGATTTCACCAGTTCCCATCAGCTTGATAGATTCGGTGGGCAGAGCTTCATCTAGTGTGCTTGGCAGGAACTCTCTTTGTGAGCCATTGGTTTCATCAAATCGCACATCTACAGTTTCGACGATTTTGTAGAGATAGAGATTGAATACTCTGTAAGAGTGTGAGTCCTTTCCGAATCGAGCATGAAGCCTTCGTGAGCTTTGGGTTCAAATTTTGACTTGTGATGAGGATCCTTGATCCAGACTTAGCCCCAAATACTCAAATGGCGACATTTGGCTTCTTGCGATGAAGGAGCTCATAGGATGTTTTGTTCAGAAGCTTATGGATATAAACACGGTTGATGATGTGACAAGCTGTATCAATGGCTTCAGCCAGAACTTTCTTGGTGTCTTGTACTCGTCGAGCATTGTTCGAGCCATCTCAATGAGGGTTCTGTTCTTACGCTCCACGATGCCATTTTGCTGGGGTGTGTATGGAGCAGAGAACTCATGAGTGATTCTCATGGTATCCAGATAAAGATCAAGTCTGGTGTTCTTGAATTGATGTCGTTATCACTTCGATATGCTTGATCTTGGCGCCATAATTGTTCATTGCTCGATTGGCGAATCGTCTGAAGACATCTTGCACTTCAGTCTTGTAGAGAATTATGTGCACCCATGTGTATCTTGAGTAGTCATCAACAATGACGAAGCCATAGAGACAAGCAGTTGTTGTGAGGGTAGAGTAATGAGTGGGGCCAAACAAATCCATGTGAAGCAGATCGAAGGGTTGAGATGTCGTCATGATTGTCTTCGAGGGGTGCTTTGCCCTAGACATCTTTCCAGCTTCGCAGGCACCACACAAATGATCCTTCTTGAACTTGACATCTTCGATGCCTATGACATGCTTCTTCTTGGCGAGTGTGTGTAAGTTCCTCTTTCCAGCATGCCCACCTCCGATGCGAGCCGAGATTCGAAGCTTTTGCAAGAAGACATACGACAAGTGTGGACCTGCTGAGAAATCTACCATGTATAGATCATCTTTCCTATACCTTTCAAAGACTAGAGACTTGTCAGATTCCATTAGTACAAGGCAACGATATTTTCCGAATATCACAATCATGTTCAAGTCACAAAGCATTGAGACAGACATTAAGTTGAAACCAAGGGATTCAACAAGCATCACTTTATCCATGTGTTGATCCTTTGAGATTGCAACTCTGCCTAGACCCAATACCTTGCTTTTACTAGTGTCAGCAATGTGATGTGACTCTTGTCTGATGGACCTAAGGTTGAGTCCATGAGAAGACTTCGATCACCAGTCATATGATTAGTGCATCCAGTGTCCATAATCCATTTTGAAGCATGAGGTGTCATACCCTACAGTACAGTTAGGGGGATAGGCTTCACCAAGAGCATTGTGAAGCATAAACATTTGACGGGCAAGTGGATTATTGAAGCTTAAATCAAGATTAGGACTGATGGGATGAATGGCAAACGATTCAGGAAGAAAATACATAGTGAGACCATTTGGGCATTTGATCTTGTGCCCTACAAGATGTTTTAGGTCCCCAGCAATAGCATCAGACGCCTTTGATTTTCGGCTGGAGACCCTTTCCTGCAAAAGAGAGTTAATTCTTCTTAACCACCCACATCTTCAGGGTGGCTTAGAAGCAATGAGTCTAAGTGCAGCATCTGAGAATTTCGGCTTTGGAGCCCTAGCAAATAGCCTTGCGGGAGATGAATGATACTCATATGAATAAGCAGAAAAGTTCTTAGTTCTATGAACATAGCGGCTTGAGGACACACGCTCATATTCATAAATTTGAGTATTGTTTCCCTGCAAAACATTGGCGTTAGGGTGACTCAAGTGAGTCCTCTGTCTGTATGAAGCCTTTGGACCATATGACGCCTTTGGTCTGGGTTTGTCTTCTTCCCGGTGGTGTCATGATGACATTCATTGGAAGATTCTCAAGACAGCTTTTGGGAACCAGATCTTCTTCATAGGCGGTCCATTCCTGCAGTTAGTACCAATATACCTGGCGAACACTTCACCATTCTGATTCTTGAACAGCTTATAGTTTGCATCAAAGGATTCATCAATGAGAATAGGGTTAGCATAGGTAAAGCCAGATAAGGTTGATGGATCCACTGAGGGTCCCTTTGCAGCAACCCATGTGGTTTTAGGATACTGCTCAGGCTTCCAGTAGGAACCATCAACATTCATTTTCCTCTCGAACCCAACACCCTCTTTCCTAGGGTTTGGTTCAGAATCTGCTTTTGAGGACATCCCAAAGTGTCGATGCCCTTTCGACTTTTATACATCCTGTTTCAAGCAATGTCTTCAACCTAGCATTTTCATCAGCAATGGCGGTGGTATCCTCCGCAGAGGGGTTAGTAACCACATTGGTAGTTGAAGACAATGCAACAAGAGCAGCAGATTGAACATTCAAAGACAGAGGTAGCGATATCACGCTCAAGACATTTTAGACATGGTGGTTCAAATCCATCCTGAAGGAACTGATCATGAGCTGAAGTGACTCATTCTCTTTTGAAGATCTTCATGAGCCGCTCTCAATTTCTCAAGCTCTTGCTTCCTTTGAAGATAATCATAGGAGAGCTTTTCATGAGTAGTTGAGAGCGATTCATGACGACTTTCAAGTTCTTGGTACCTAGCATGAAGATTTTAATGTCTTCAACTAAGGACTATGAACGTGTCATTTCGCGCCCAACAGGTCATCGCTTTTGTCTAACAGTTTTTGAGTATGTTCCATATCTCTTTGTTGTTCAGTTGCAATTTTAGCAAGTGTTTTGTAGCTGGGTTTGGATTCACAATCGAGTCATCTTCACTTGATGTTTGAAAGTAGGCATCACGTGATTTTACCTTGGCACGTGTGCCATGAAGCGATAGGGTGGGAGCAGGGTCGTCCTTGTCATCGCCTTCAGCGTTGGTGTTGAAGTCATTGTCTTGATGTTGAAGATGGACTTGGCAACATAGGTCGTGGCTAAAGCCGGACTTGCAACGCCTGGTCGGACTCCTCTTGATTCCACCTCCACTTCCTCGAAGCGGACTCCTCCTCTGAATCCATTTCCTTGCCAACAAAAGCACGAGCCTTGCGGATGAGCTCTTCTTATGCGATGAAGACTTTGATGAAGACTTGGAAGAAGACTTTGAAGATTTCTTATTTTTCTTGTCATCGTAATCATATTCCTTGCTCTTCTTCTTCTTCTTCTCATTTTCCCCTTGTGGACACTCGGAGATATAGTGTCCAGCTTTTCTTGCACTTGTGACAGTTCTCTTCTTGTAGTCTTGAGTGGAAGCTTCATCATTTCTTGAGCTGGATCGTGAAGACTTTTCAAGCCTTTCTTCCTAGTGAACTTGGAACTTCTTCACAAGCATAGCAAGTTCCTTTCCAATGTCTTCGGGATCATCGTAACCGCAATGATTCTTCTTGGATGAGGAAACAGCTTTTTCCTTCAAAGCGCGAGTTCGACCATAGTTGGGACCATAGATATCTCTTTTCTCAGATAGCTGGAACTCATGTGTGTTGAGCCTCTCAAGTATATCAGACAGATCGAGTGTCTTGAAGTCAGGACGTTCTTGTATCATGAGGGCAAGGGTGTCAAAAGAGCTGTCAAGTGATCTCAGTAGTGTCTTGACGATTTCATGCTTGGTGATCTCAGTGGTGCGAGGGCATGAAGCTCATTTGTGATGTCGATGAGGCGATCAAGCGTGAGCTGGACATTTTCATTGTCGTTTCTCTTGAAGCGGTTGAAGAGGTTGCGAAGAACACCGATTCTTTGATCTCTCCGGGTTGAGACGCTTCGTTGACCTTGGATAGCCAGTCCCAGACTAGCTTCGACGTTTCCAGAGCACTCACACGGCCATACTGCCCTTTGGTCAGATGACCACAGATGATGTTCTTTGCAGTTGAGTCCAGTTGAATGAATTTCTTGACATCAGTAGGGGTGACACCTTCACCAGATTTAGGAACACCGTTCTTGACGACATACCAGAGGTCGACATCAATGGCTTCAAGATGCATGCGCATCTTATTCTTCCAGTAGGGATAGTCAGTTCCATCGAACACGGGGCAACAGAGACCTTGATTATCCCTGCAGTCGACATAGCTAAAACTCCAGGTGGTTAAACCGAATCACACAGAAAAAGGGAGGACCTTGCTCTGATACCAATCGAAAGGGCTAGTTATCGACTAGAGGGGGGTGAATAGGCGATTTTTATGAAAGTCTTCAAAACTCGGATGTTTCGAAGACAAACAAAAGAAAAGACCTAATTGATATGCAGCGGAAGATAAACTACAACAAGCAAGCCATAGTCAAGTATGCAATAATGTGAATGGACAAGACTAATAGCAGCTATGTAGTAAGGATCAGGATGGAAGATAGTATGAAGCCAATCAACAAAAGTAGTCAAGCAGTGAAGTCAAACAGATAAGGCATATAAGCAATGACTTCACGAAGACAAACTCAAGGTAAAGGAGGGAAGGGATATAACCAGTCACTAGTTGAAGAAACAGGACTTGTTGGACCAGTTCCAGTTGCTGTGACAACTGTACATCTGGTTAGGGAGGTTGAGATTCAACTCAGAAGACCGCGTCTTCACCTTATTCCCCTTGGGCTAAGGACACACAGTCCTCGCCCAATCACTCTGTAAGTCTTCAAGGTAGACTTCGAACCTTCCTGAGACAGCGTTCACGGCAATCTACAATGACTCTTGGATTCTCGAGCGCGACGCCTAACCGGCCGGAGGATTCACAGTCCTCAAGTGTAATAAGTCTTCGTGTCACATGCATGGAAAACTTGAGTGATGCCTAACACTCTTTGGCTCTGGGTGTTTTGGGCTTTGTCCTCGCAAGGATTTCTCTCTCTCAAAGGCTTCGAGGTGGGTTGCTCTCAAACGACAAAAGCCGTGCACTAACTCTGAGCAGCCACCAATTTATGGTGTAGGGGATGGGATATTTATAGCCACTAGGCAACCCGACCTGTTATGACCGAAATGACCCTGGGTCACTAAGGAACTGACATGTGTTCCAACGGTCGGATTTCAAACACTCACGGCAACTTTACTTGGGCTACAAGCAAAGCTAACTCATCCAGCTCTGGATAAGTTTTGCCCTCATTGTCTTCGCTCGAAGACATAGGATTTGGGTTGAGCATCACTTCAGTTATTCTGACTATGATCACTTGCACCCCACTTAACAGTATAGTGGTTCCTACGACTCAACAAAGAAGAAAAGGAAACAACGAAACAACACAGTCTTCGCGCTCCATAGTCTTCACTCAATGTCTTCTCATGTCATAGTCTTCAATGTGAATATCTTCACATACCACCATTGTCTTCAATGTCTTCATACATTTTTAAGGGTCGTCTCCGGTAGGTAAACCGAATCAATGAGGGACACTACCTGCGTTATCCTGCAATTCTCACAAACGCATTAGTCCCCCAACCACATTTGTCGTCAATACTCCAAAACAAACTAGGGGTGGCACTAGATGCACTTACAATATTACTAAAGAACTCCCACTTAGATAGACATCCCTCTAATCATCTAAGTGATCACGTGATCCAAATCAACTAAACCATGTCCGATCATCACGTGAGATGGAGTAGTTTCAATGGTGAACATCACTATGTTGATCATATCTACTATATGATTCACGCTCGACCTTTCGGTCTCAGTGTTCCAAGGCCATATCTGCATATGCTTGGCTCGTCAAGTTTAACCTGAGTATCCTGCGTGTGCAAAACTGGCTTACACCCGTTATATGTGAATGTAGAGCTTATCACACCCGATCATCACGTGGTGTCTCGGCACGGCGAACTTTCGCAACGGTGCATACTCAGGGAGAACACTTGTAACTTGAAATTTAATGTGAGATCATCTTGTAACACTACAAGAAAAAAATACACATCCGTGACATTTTGGGCCGAACGAATTTTTTTCTGTCATACTTATGACACTTCTATGACGATAGTTGTGTCAAAACCCGGTATCATCATAAATGTGGTGGGGCCCTACTTCTATGACAAAAAATCATGACAGAAAATGGGCTTTTTGTCCTGGGCGGGCCGGAGACGCAGCTGCATGACATTCTTTGGGCCGTCCATGACGGAAAAAACTGTGGTAGAAGCGAGGGAGAGAAAAATATCGGGGAGTTCCCGGTCATGGTGGGTGGTCGGGGGCCGAGTGATGCGCGTTTTTCTTGTACGTATGGCGTGTGTGCGAGGCGTTGGGCTCTAACTGAACCCGAGCGAGGCGTTGGGCTCTACCTGAACCCGAGCGATTGCACTGCAGGCTACGCGTTACTGAACCCGAGCGATCGATCGATCCCTTGCTGTTAACTGAACCCGAGTGATTCCTTCGCTATTGCTGCTAACTGAAGCCGATCGAACACTGCTGCCTCCTTCCTTGGATGAACAGTGAGCGTTGTTGAGGTGTTTGGATGAAAAGTTCCCGATGGGGGTTGGATGAACAGGACCCCGTGGTAGTAGAGGCCGTTGCCGCTGGATGAACAGTACCCTGGTCGATCGAGCCGGTGGAGGGCTGGTTGAACAGTAGCCGGTGGAGGGCTGGATGAACAGTAGCCCGTGGAGGGGTGGTTGAACAGGACCCCCGTGGAGAGGGCTGGTTGAACAGTAGCCGGTGGAGGAGGGCGCGGTGGAGGCTGGATGAACAGGAGCCCGTGGATGAACAGTCGTAGGTGGAGGCTGGAGGATGTCGACGGTGGACGAACAGGAGCCCGTGGAGGCTGGAGGAGGTCGACGGTGTAGATGAACAATATCCCGTGGAGTCCCGTTTTGTGGTACGCCACACCCATCCCGATGGACATGACCCCCGTTTCGACAGTAGCACTCCAACACAAGTCCGTTTCCTCTGTTTTGCGGTACACCACACCCCTCCCGATCAACAGGACACCGTTTCAACCATAGGAGGTCCGTTTCCTCTGTTTGTGGTATGCCAGACCCATCCCGATGAATAGGATCCCGTTTACACTGTGGCCGGTCGAACACAAGGCCGTTTCCTTCATTCTGCGATACGCCAGGCCTCGGTTCTATCGGCTGTTCCGTCCAAGCCGGTTGGCTCCCGATGATCAGCACGCGTTCCGTTGCCTCCCGATGAACACGACGCATTTCGTTGCCTCCCCATGAACACGATGACGACGCAGTTTCTCCGTTCCGACCCAGCCATGTACACGAGCCCTGGCCGTACGAATGCGCAGTAGGCATTCGAGACCCCGCCCGTATGTACGTACATGGCCGTATTTTCTTTCTTGCACCCTGGCCGTTGTACGTACATGTACATGCTACATGCGCACCTCTACTACCACACGTGCGCGCCTCTACTATGACACGTGCCCTTCCTTGCACGACCACGGTTAATGGCTGCAGCCTGCATATAGACCGATCGACCAGAATGTACGTACACATTCGCGACCAGAATGACAACGCTACGTACGCTTCGACCGGGTGGGTCCCGACTGTCAGGCACTTCCTTGCGTGCGAAGATGTAGCTGGTGGGTCCCAGTAGTCAGGGGGCGAATCATTTTTTTGCCCGTAATATGGACAACTTCCTTGCATGCGAAGATGTAGCTGGTAGGTCCCAGCAGTCAGGGGGGAAACGTTTTTTTGCGAAATACGGTGGCCCGTCCGGTGGGTCCCTGCTGTCAAGTGGAGGAATAATTATTTTGCACGTAATAAGGAGGCACTTCCTTGCTGCGGCCTTGGACCCAGCTGTCAGCCTCTCAATGTACAGTGCTCTTCCGATGGAAGTCATTCATTGACCACATTGACCATGCCGCACCGAGAGCACCAAGGCGGTAGACGACGTCGAGGCCTAGGAAGGGAACGACGCGGAGCCAGGGAAGACGCGGCAGTGGATGCCCAGTGAAGAGGAGTACGAGGGTTCACTCTTCACTGGTTCGGCTGCGGTGTGAGGCTGCCATCGCCGCAGGGCCTGGCCAGCGGTGGGAGTAGTAGGGTGCCGTGAGGCCTCCGCGGCAGCACAGCCGGCTATGAGAGGCAAGATCACGCGGTGGTTTGGACGGCTGGAGCAAGAAAACCAGAGATTGAAGAAGCAGGACGACCGTTGGATGTTAACAATCCAATGGTCACTAGTGATAGAATCGTTTGTTGACTAAGTTGACAAAGCCCTCCGTCCGTGTCAACTTAGTAGGCCCACAAGTTAGCCTCCCACTATGGTGGGTCCCAGCTAGCAGGGGGAGTATTCATTTTTTTGTGCGTCTTAAGAAGGCACTTCCTAGCATGCGAAGATATAGCTGACGGGTCCGAGCTGTCAGCATGAGTATTCATTCTTTTTGGCGTAATAAGGAGGTACTTGCTTGCGTGCGGCCATGGACCATGTGGGTCCCAACTGTCAGCCTCTCCATGTACGTCCCTCTTCCGATGTTGTCGTTTGTTGACAATGTTGACCACGCCGTGCCGAGAACACCGGCGCGATGGACGACGGCGAGACCCAGGAAGGGAATGACCCGGAGGCGGCGAAGCCATAGCAGCGGAGGGATGGCCTGGCCAGCGGTGGGAGTAGTACGGGGTGGTGAGGCTCTGCGCGGCAAAGACAGCCGCCACGGAGGCGGAGTAAGGCGGTCCCGGCGCTGGATTTGGCGGCTGGAGCAAGAAGATCAGAGATTGAAGAAACACGACAGCTGTTGGATTGACATCCAACGGCTACGTATGCTAGAATCGTTTTTTCTCATATATAATAAGTAAAAAAATCTTGCATACGCGTCAACTTAATAGGCCCACAAGTCAGACAATTCCCTATTTTTTTAATAATTTATATATAGCTCATTGCAACTTCTTATTCAACTTATTGCAGTCCATATTTTTGTTGGCTAGGGCCAGGGTTAAAAATTTAAAAGAAATTCCGCATATTTCTGTGGGTTGCAAACTATTTTTAATTCCAAAATGTCGAGCCAGATTTAAATTACTTTGGAGATATATTTAAATTAGGTTAAAGCCCAGTGAAATTGGAATCTGAAAATGTGAAAAAATTCAGAAATTATGAAGTAATTGCCAATTTGTCATCTGTTTTTATATTTACAGCCCATTTCATATTACTTTCAAGTTATGCAGGCGTCTTGAAAGAGTTGCAGCCCATCAGGGCATAGAAGAATAAGTAGGCCTGGATTGGGTATTCTTCAGAAAAAATAAACTGGGCTCATTTTCACAAAAGAAAATAGCTGGGCTGGTCATGTGGTGAACATAAAATATAAGCCTGGGCTAGATGGGCCACATCCCAGTTGAAACCCTGCTCCGTCTCAACAATAACAAAAAAATAGTACTCGAGCAGCTACGTCCCAGGTATCAGCCGATCTTGTGCTGTTCTCTTGTCTATTGACTATATACGCTGATAATGTTGTGGGTCCCAGATGTTAGGAAACCACTAGTAGGAAGCATTTTCTTTTTCCATAGCTGACAATGGAGTATGTGTGTATATATATATATATATATATATATATATATATATATATATATATATATATATATATATATATATATATATATATATATATATATATGAGGAACTTCCTTGCGTCCGGCCATGGACATGGTGGGCCTCGGAGGTTAGCGTTAACGATTTAGGAGATGGTGGGGCAGCGATTCACATACAGTCCTCTGCTGATTCCTCTTGTTTGTTGACCATGTTGATAACGCGAGAGGGCGGCGCCAAGGCGAGTGCAGCAAAGCGCGCGGAGGACGTCGACGAGGCCTCGGAGGTCAGCGTTAATGATTTAGGAGACGGTGGGGCGGCGATGCATGCGCTGAGGCACAACCAGCCGTGGGAGGCGGAAGCAGGCGGCCCCATCGGTGTTGGTTTGGTTTTGGCGGCTGGAGGAAGACAGGACTGAAGAAACACGACAGACTGTAAAAGCAGCAAGAGTACTTAACAACCTTAATTGAAACCAGGAGGGGCACTTAACAACCATAGCTGAAAGCAGTATGAGTACTTATATAGGTTCAACCGTACAAAGCATGCCTCGAACAGTGCTACTTTGCTTACAGTTAACCAAGGGTGAGGCCGCCAAGCCCCAGGACAAGGCCTAGGCGCCGCCCCGCGCATTCACAACCTTCTGAAAGCGGCTTTATCTCGCAATGTGGTCAATAAACAGGATATTCGCTTTAGAGCCATGGAAAACCAGGAACATAATCTTCTATCCTATTCTCCAAGATGGAAGGGCCTTCATTATTTGAGGCCACCCATGAATAAGTATCTTTTCACCTCCAAGGGGAATGGAGTAGGTCGACATAAACATCACCCGACCATGGTCATGCATCTGTATAGGAATAATAGAACTGGGCAGTTCCCGTTTCAAGTAGATCACAGCTGTAAAACAGTGTGTAAGCAAGAGTTTATGAACAACATATATAACAGAAAACAGCTTGTACCATAAGTTTCTCAACACAGTTGGACCTGTTCAACTCGTGCAGCAGTGGCACACATATCCCACGTGGCATTCCACCATTGAAACGCCCCACAAGGACCGCAAGACGGTCAATAAAGTGCAGGAGCTTGTGGATGTCGTCCAAGTCAACTTCAGTGCCATGAGTAACAGCCAAGTTATTATAGAATAATAAACGAGTAGCCTGCTTAACTCTGAAAAAACCTACATGTGCCACCAATTATAAGAAAATATTAGTTAGAAGTAGCATCTTCATGAGAGATTCTTTGCTACTTCTTAAGTTAAATTGTGATTAGTTAGACAGAATAGGTGGATTAAGAAGTAATCGAGGCAAGAAGAAAGAACCAGATACAAAACTAACATGGATGTACAATTGGAACGACGTCGGGGTGGAAGATCACAGTGAAGATGAGACCAGGTTCTGCTATTTCCATCAACATTCGTGCGCCAACTTTCAGTCCATAACACTTGAGAAAGTTTATCCAAGTTCGGCCATAAAAAAAGCAGCGATCTTCTTGGTTCATGAACCCAACTCGAAACTTATATCCATGGCGTGTCTTCACTGTTACCATTAAACTAGTGTATTTAGTTATGGCAAGGCCGAGCATCTTGAGTACATTTGTTCTGGCAGAGCAAGGAATGCACTGCAGGAAAAATAATGTGAGAACACAATGTATTCCCTATATCCAAATCAATGTATTCCCTATATCCAAATCTAGAAATAATTTCCTCCTTCACGTCAGTGTTGACCATGGTACTAGTACCTTTTATCCAAATATAGCAACCCAAATTTCCAAATTAGTCGACAGCATGTTCAAAAAACCCCACCCTCCTGGATAGAAAAGAGGATTCTAGGAACATACTGTGCGCGTTTTAAAATCCTGTGTTAGGATGAGAAGGAACAAGTGTGGCGTCTCGCTGAGGGCCTAGAAACCTGTAGGGTCCTCGCACTTTGGGCACTGCAAATGAAACACACTAGATTCAGTAGAAAGAAAAATGCATCAATGGCGGCGGATGCCATCCTAGGAGTACCCGCGACCAAGGGACTTGGATTTATCGGGGATGGATGAGGAATTCGTACCAGGTTCTCCATGAGAAAGCCCTATGCAATCGCCGAGCGGGGGTTTTCTCTGAACAAGCAAACGAGGGAGAAGGGATTCATGCCCAGTGAAATATTGCCGCTTCGTTCATCCAACTTACTGCTAAAGCTGGAAAGGTGGGGGGTTTTTGTGATTTGACGGCTCATTGGGCATTAAGGCGGCACTACGACCGGGTGTATCTACCATGCAGTTGTGCACTCTAATTTGGTGCATATGGCACGTGGACCCCGTTGCAGGATGCCCTACATATCAGTGCAAGGAAGTAGAAAGACATGAGTAACTAGTTATTACACATAAATATTGTTTTGACAGAGAGATATTCCCTGTGTAAAGAAATATAAAGATCTTTTATGTCACAACTTTATACATAATAAAAATCAAGGGGAATATATATAACATATAAAATCTGGACTTTGGGCCACAGGCCGGTGGGCCTGCATGTTTGGGGTCCCATGTGTTCTACCTCAACGCTTTTCATATTGCAAGCGGTCGGTACGGCGCTGGTTTTAGATGCTGTCACAAGGCGAATACACAAAATTGAATAATGCACGACAGCTGTTGGAATGAAATCAAATGACAGTTCCTAACCAGCAATCAGAGTTGCAATTCTATAAATGATACTGTCGTACTACTTATACACACAGGACACTTGTTTCACCATGCCAGAGTATTACATCAAAATCTCTCGGCGGATAGATCAGTTCGGCAGTACTGAACAATTTCGAAGTTGATTTGGACCAGCTCTCCTTGTCGAGAAAGTTCGATTTTGACATCATCCCCTACCGCAAGATATGATTTAGATTTGAACCTTGACCATCCTTTCGCATCAATCATCATGCGACCATCCTTTGTACTTATGGTATATTGAGCAGGTTCATTCACACCAAGGCTGCCCATGGTAAGAGAAACTTGGCCACGGTCGCCCGGATTGTTGAACGAATCCCTCGTTGCTCTAGGAATTCTCTGTTTGCAAACAAGAAGACATACACAAACAGTTAGATCAACATAGTGAATCATGAGAAACAACATGGAAAGAAAAAAGAACGAAGCACTTGGGCGGCCAATGCTTACCAAGAAGGTGGACATGTCGGTTTTTGGAAGGACTTTGGCATATGAAGTGCGAACTGCTGGTTCCGTTGCCGCTGCATGGGCCGGTGCAGATACAAGTGCAAGTGTTGGTGCAGGTGTTGAAGCCGTTGCCGGTGCCCGTGCCGGTGCGACTGGTAGTGCCGCTGCTGCTGCCGGAGATGGTGCTCCGTGTAGAGCTGGTGCCGGTGTCGATGCCCGATCCTCCAGAGATCAGCTCGATCCACGACGCTGTCGGTGCCCAATCCTCGCTTGATCAGATCGAGCTGCCGCTGTCGCTGCAAGAGCAATCGCCGTGCTTGATCCACATCAAGGTGGTACCGATGTGCGTAGACAGCGGCGATCGTGTCTGGTCTGCTATGATCAGCTTTCTAACGTGACTAGGCTCCGTGACCATGATCCAGTCTTTTTCTTCATTTCTTTTAAATGCGACAAGGACTAATTATGGCGTGTTTGTTAAACCAAACTGCAGTTCATCATAGGGATTTAGGTTGTACTCAGACAACAGACTGATCCATTTTTTCCAGTAATATAAGTGATGGACAGTGCCTTCGTTACTGACACGACATAAGAAGTGAAACCTGCAAAAATATCCATCGTAGAGAAAACCAAACGGTTTATTCTATGACGAATGTCACATGGCAAAAACTGTATCGTAAAATTGCAGCAAAAGAAAGAAAACATGACATTAAATCAATAAGATTTAGACAGTAAATCAATAAGATTTCCTTGATGTGACACGAGTGAATCCTTACCAGGAAATCACTATGTTGAAGTACTAAACAGAAGATTGGTCGTCCAACTACACGTGGCATGCAGGGCCCCCGCCTACTCCCACAAGCAGGACAGTCCAAAGGTTGTGAAAAATCGTATGGACCGAACATCCATGGGACTGGAAATCCTTGTGGGTGCGATTAACCCTGCAATGCATACAGATATTGGAGTGTAACCATAATTGATAGACCATCCTCACAAAAAAGATGATCTGGATACTTCAAAATAAATAGACTAAATTGAGTGGACAGACATTAACATACACTGTTCTCAGGACTCACCACACACCAAAAGCGGCAGTACTAAACAATACAGGGTTCACAAACACAAATCAAGTACTGAATAATAGTACTTACTATAAACAAGCAAAGTTGCACTAATTAAATTCTACAGACTATTTCTTGCCACCGACCTACGGGATGAACCCCGCATAACTGACTAGGACATGGACTTCGTGAGAGATGTCTACCGGCACCGGCACCATCTCCTCAACCTTGGAGAACCTAACAGAGTGGTCTTTCCACTCATAAACATGACGATGAAGACAGGCCGCATCAGATTTATCAGGAAGCTTTACGAGAACCACACCCTTCGTAATCGAAGGCACAACCAGGAAATTGTTGTGGTCAAGTACAACCTCGAGAACACGCCTGACAATAATGGTACAGGAAAACACTAGTTCAGGACACGTGGCAACAAGGACGCAACAGCTGGATAGTTTAGTAGTAGAACTCATCCTCAGGTATTCCAGTTCACATGACATGACTTTGAGAACTTCATCTCCACCGCGGACCTGGTTCTAATTCAAACAGAAACCAAATATTATATTACTACCGCTGTTCAGAAATATAAGATGATTCTCGATATTTTAATCCATATATGACTACATATACGCATAGAAATGAGTGAACAAAGACACTAGAACATGTCTTCAAAGGCATGAGAGCAGAGGGATTACTTGCAGTATCCATAACACAAGTTACTGATGCAAATATACCCTCTTCAAAGGTAGAATTGATGTTCATAAAGTAGTTAAAAGTAATCTATAGGAAATCAGTGTCAACCTCTCGCATGTTTTGGTCAAAAGAGGAATTTAGAACCGCCATTTGGCACACAAAAATCACATGCAAGATCACCCAGAAAGTGGTACTACTAGTACTAGTTCTGCGTGTTAGATGAAAAAACACGATCAAGATCGAGAAAAAGATCGTCAAGAAGAGATATTACCTGGACTTGCTTAATGAGGGATCCCGGAGAAGGGGGCTTGGACAGGGCGATGGCTTTGAGCTTGTCTGCGATAGTCTCGTCGGGGTGCTTGCGCTTCTTCGTACCATGAGCCTCGACGGTTTTTGACAGAGCCATAGACATCACTTTGGCCGGTGCTCCAGTGTCCATAAAGAAACTGTTAAATAGAAATAAAAGAAAAGAAACCATAATCACAAACCCAAAAGAAGAACAAGAGGGAGTTATCGGATCAGTCTCGGGGTTGCAAGACCGGGCCTTGGCCAGAATCAACACCATTGATGCGCTCACCTTTCCTTCTTTGGGAGAGAAGAACAATGGTAGAAGCAGGTCAGGGTTTTCTTGAAGAAACTAGGAAAAAGATGAGGGAGAAGCGAGGGTTAGGTAGAGAGGAAACTGAGAGAGAGGAGTGAAATGATGGTTGCTTCGTCTGTCCAACTTACTGCTGGAAAGGAGGGGGTTTTGTGTTTTGACGGCTCATTGGGCATTACAGCGACGCTTCGATCGGGAAAGTCTACCGTGCAGTTGGGCCCTCTACTACGGAGTAATTTAGTGCATGGCTGGTGGACCCGGATGATGGCTGTCCCACACGTCGGCGAAAGTGAGTAGCAAAGTTCCCGACGACCGTCGAGGAGGATGCGCATGGTAGAGCGAGTCCACTGTTTTTTCTGAAGAAAAAAAATGATTATAGCAAGCATTTCCACTCTTACGACGGAGGAGTGCGAAACACGGTAGCCACTTGAACATACACAGTGCTCCTACTACTAGGCATGTGTAGTGGTTCATACGTCAGTACTACATAATCTTGTTGCTAGTGTAGGAGTAAGATATGACGATAACAAATGATGTTGTGCGCATGTCAACTATATGAACAGTAATGTAACTATATTGAGATGAGAATGCAACCAAAGGCAACCACACGCTTTGTGCTACAGTGACTGATCTGCACCGTCCGATTTTGATCCAACGGTCATGTTGCACCGAGACATGGACATGCCCATGCAGAGGACGCCTAAACACCACCGAAGTCCCTCTGCTTCTCGAGGCACACGACGTTGGTGACGTAGGGTGCAACGGCCCGCAGAGCCCGCTCCCGGACGACGGGAGCCAGCTCATCAAAGACGGCGTCCAATGGCACGAATGGATTCCGGTGACAGAGCCCTGAGAGGATTCGCCCGACAATGGCGATGGTAGCCCGCAACCCCTCCTTGTCCAGCTCTGCCCCCACCATTGCATGGAGACGGCTCAGCTCCTCGGAGATATAGGTGAAGAAGGAGACCAGGTCAGGAAGCCGCAACTCGTTGAAGTCGACGGGGTGGTCGAACGGGTTTAGCCCGACGGCCGGCATGGTCGCGTTGGCACGACAGTAGGCATCGCGCAGCCGCAATACGTGTGTGGCAACTTGGTCCACCAAGGGGCTGAGGTGATCCCGGACCTTGTCACGATCGGCCCACTCGCGCTCCAGCCGCCTCCCCTGACGGCCTATCTTATCTCCCGCTTTCTGCAGCAACGGCACCGACGCCTCGAGCATCTTTGTGGTGGACGCCTGCCTCTTTTGAAGCTCCGTGAACTCCCGCACATAACGGAGGAGCATGGCACTCCTCCCCTCCTTGAGCTCACGGAGCTCCACGTCCTTGGCTCTGAGCTCCACACCTTGGCCTCGAGCCCCTGTGTCAGGCGCCTCACCTCAAACTCCGTGATCTGCTGCACTGCCATGGCACCAGGTAGAAGCAATGGGGAGAGGGAGCAAAGGGGGCGAAATGGCTGAAAGGCAATGCAATCTATGTGAAGGCGGAGGGAGCCAGCCGAGGAGCGGGGTATCTTTAGGTTTTCACCATGGGAATACACCAGTAGATGACCTCTCACATCAGGGAGCAGTGGGTTTTACAGGCGGAGTCATCGTGACTAATTACTGTTGCGCCTATTCCTGTCAATCAAAAAATTAAGAATCCTGCCACGCCTGCTCCCGTCAATCAAAAAATTAAGAATCCTTCCACGCCTGCCGCACCTGTGCTTCACTGATGTACTTGGTGGGAAAGGTGGTCTTTCGTGATTTGATGACTCATTTACTTGCTTCGGCGCTATGACCGAGGAGGACCCAGAAAACACGCGGTAGGGCGTCCCACGTCTCGGTAAGGAAGAATATATGCATGCACCACCCGGGAGGACCCTGAAACCGCGCGGTAGGGTGTGCCACGTCTCAGCACGGAGGGAAAATGTGCGTGTAAAAATATATCAGACGCAGTAGTACCTATGCTTCGACCTTGGGACCCAGCTAGTCGGTCGAAAACACCCCTCTAGCGACAGAACTTCATCATGCTAACATGGCACAGAGGATAGGTGTGGTTAGAGCATGGTTAATAATATAGCCTGCTGCTGGCTATAACATGTTGCCATGTCATTTACAGCCAATATAATAGCTAACATGTATAATAGTTGGCTATAAGAAAGTATTACTTTGTCAACATATGACCCACCTTCCACTCTCACAAAGTTTCTTGAATCTCGTGCTACAGCCGGCTGTAAGTCTAGAGCCCGCTTCCCTTCTCTCTCCTCTTTTCTCTCTTCCAACTAAGCAATAATACAATATTTAAATCCTCACAACCCGCTTACATCACCTTATTATACTTGCTCTTAGCTCTCGACCAGCCACAACGTCTCTTGTTCTAGGCGATTCTTCTATTTTCCAAGCTTTTTTTAATTATAATAACACCACGGCAAGCCAGCGCCGCTCTTCGTGTGTGCTCGTGCGTCTAAAGGTTAGACGATGGAGAGGAGAGAGAGATTGCAGACCTGGGACCCACCAGTAAGTGAGTCAATGGTCATGCACGTGTTGACGAGGCACTCCCTCTACTCTACTCAATGTAATACTGTATAAAATCAAGTTATGGGACAAAGCCAACAACCGTTGTTGTTTCAGGCTATCGACTTATGCTTTGTAGTCCAGGTTGCCGGATCAAATTTCATCTTTCATCTTTGTTAGTTTTAGGTCCAAATTTGATCAACGACAAGTGGGACCCCCGTGTGTTGTTCACATATTTCAGTGTAGGATGTTTTTTTAACAAACACTTTGCACGGTTAGACAAGTAACGGCACGAGTTACACGTATTTTGCAAGTTTACGAACAAAAGTGACAACGACATAGAATATCACATTCACCCCGCAGCTTAGATGCTATGGTGATACTAGCAAGGTTGTCAGAATCGCGATTTTGAATCGGATCGGAGCTCTGATGCTAGAATCGTAAATCGTAGAATCTTCACTACCAGGATCGTAGAAACGTAGATTTTATGAACTAAAATCATAGAATCAGATGGGTAAGTTTGGATTGTAAAGTCGTAGAATCGTATAACAGAATCACGATTCTAACAACCTTGGATACGAGTTTTTACATCGTTGGAAGTGAGATGCAATGGCTTGGGAGTAGTCTTTGTAATTATGCGCAATTTCAAAACTCTCCAAAAGGTTTTTTTGCAAATAAAACATTCAGGCCTCGTGTGTGCCGCTGCATCTTGGATCCAACGACTCCCCATTGCTTATATTAGGTGCTCCCCGTAGCTTAATTAGCCACTACGGTGATACAAGCATCTAGGTCGTATGATCTGTGATCAGATGGCACATGCGTAGTACTTGTACTTTCTGCGGAATTCCCAAACTCTCTCAACAGATATTGCAAAAACATTCAAACCTCCATGTGGGTCGTTAGATCTCCTTGAACTCATATCACCATAGAATCTACGATGCGGGAGCACCTCATATTCACCCGCATGAAAACATCAGTGCTCTCGCAGCTTGGATGCTAAGGTGATACGAGCCGAGGTCGCTTTGATCTGAGATCCAATGGCATCTCGAGCAGTCTTTTGCTTGTAAGTAGTGGCGAACTCTTTGGGGCTTTTCTCAAAAAAATCATTCAAACCACTAAGGAGTTGTTGGGTCACAACCAACGGTTCGAAGAGCTTTATCACCAAAGCATCTAAGGTGTGGTAGCACATGATATTCTTACATATGTGAGAATATGATGTCCTCCTTCATCTTAGATGTTACGTGATACGAAGCCGAGGTCATTGGATATGGGATCCAAGGGCATCTGAGTAGTTTTTGTACAAATTGTGTGCAATTCTCAAACTCATTAAGGTTTCTTGTAAAAATATTAAGACATCACATGAGCTGCTATATCTCAGATCTACAGGCTCCAAGCAACTCGTATCAGCATATAGCATCTAAGGTATGGGGGCAGATGATATTATCTCGGGGAGGAGGGGGTGCACAACCAATCGGTGTTCGGGAGCTAGGATGGGGACAAATATAATCTAAACATTCCTAAGCAGAGCTTCACAAATTTATCTAAGGTCGAGGTGTTAACCCCCGACAATCTACATAGCTCCGCCTAAACACAACATTTGCATGTACTGTAGTACTAGACTTAATATTCATGTTTCAGTTTCCAGTTCATTTTAAATATTGAATTGAGGACCATGCATGTCTTACATTTTACTCCCTTCGTTCCTAAATATTAGTCTTTTTAGAGATTTCAAATGGACTGGCACATACAGATGTATATAGGCATATTTTAGAGTGTAGATTCACTCATTTTGCTCCGTATGTTGTCACTTGTTGAAATCTCTAAAAGACTAATATTTAGGAACAGAAAGAGTATTTTTCAATTCGTGTCATACATGCATGGTTTGGAAAAATAGATGCACTATACTTATTGGATTGTTGTTGTGTTCGTGTGTGTGTGGGGGGGGGGGCATATGCTTGATACATACAAAGTTTTCTCACCACCATATTGTTCATCTTTTAAATTTGAATTTGCAATGAAAAACTTACTAGGGATACCATGAAATGTGAAATCCACGTTGAGATCACTATATCACAAACCCACTCTAATTCAAGAACTCGTCATAAATCAATTACCATGTTGAGATTACTATTTGCAAGGAAAATACGGGCATTGTAATACACATAGATTCGTTCGGCAATTTAAAAGATTCCTTTCGTATTCTCGAATGTACCCAACGGCGTACCAGCCAGACCTTGGCTCGTGTTAATCCTCAAAAATAAAAAACCGGGCTCGTGTCCTTCTGGTGGTGTGCGCGGTACGCACATTAGCCAACCCCAACCATTCGAGCCTCCGCGTTTCGAGTCGAAATATCTGGCGGCCAGAATTCCAGCCCTAGGAAATTTCCCTCATGTCCCCGGTCCATAATGAGTACCGATGAACAATGGAGGGATGATTTAGTAACTAGACAACGTTACCTACCGTTCCAAGCATGGTTCAATTCCCTTGGTCGCTGCTCCCCAAGGTCAACCGTCAACTGCATTGCCCAGTACTACTACTACTACACCAGGATGAGCACATAATTGAGCCTGTTTGTTCGTGCCTAGTACTACTTGAGTTAATATACCAGGGACCCCTAAAAAATAGTTAATATATCAGGCAATGCACTAGTACGGACGGATTATCCTTTTACTCTGCATATATAACCTGTCTGAAGTCAAACTAAGCAAAATGTTTGACCAAATCCTTTCTTAAGAAATACTACAGGACAAATGTATTGCTTGAAAAATTTATTGCATGATGCATGTTATGATGTTGTTTCGAATCATGGATTTTAAATTTCAGAAAATCCAAAAGTGACCAGAAATTCATGAAATTGAGCATGGTCACGTGATATGGCACAAATATCCCTTCGTAATTTTTTTCTTCAATTTGAGACAACCTGCTTATGACAAGTTGCACAAATGAAGAGCCAAGGTATTTTGGAAAAAAGTCCTGTCACGTTAAGGCGAACGCTTTCACTATTGAAACCGTGGGCGTTTACGTTCCGCCACGAGTCCTGCTTCTCGTCGGCACGTGTCGTCCGAGCAAGTGTGTGAGTCAACGGGAGGCATGCGAGCAGACTGCTGCGCGGCTGACAGGGAGGCGTGCGAGCAGACTGCTGCACAGGCTCACCGAGAGGTGAGCCCTTTGACCAGGCTCCGCCGCCCACCTTCGTCCCAACTGCTCCCACTTTTAATGTCGTCGGCGCCGCAGTTTAAAATCAACCCCGCACTACCCGGTATCGCTACAATCTTCTCACTTCCTCTCCGATTCTCCTGTCGTCTACCTCCAACCAGCCTGATGTAAACGTACGCCATGCCGCATCATGATGGTCTGCCCTTAGTCTTCTAGTTTCCTGAGGAAGACACCCAGCCGGAGTCTCAAGAACATAAGGCACTTTGGGACGATCTTGAACCAGCCTTGCGGGAAGACGCCGCGACTGTCCCCGCTCCCGTTCCGGCTCCCGTCGCCCCGACTGTGCCAGCGCCCATCCCTATGGCATTGATGGGCTGGGAGCCGCACATTGTCGCCGAGCTTGATGCCATGGGATTCCATGAGGTCCCCGCCGACTATCACATGCCCGTGCACCTGCCAGCGCATGCGCCTGCGCGCTACAGGCATCGACGCGACACGCCTGCGGTGCTCGTGGCACTGCCAGCAAGATGCGCCACGCTGCACTGACGTGCGCGCCCATGCCGGTGCCCGTGCACACGAATGTCTCCGCCGCGCCATTGCCAGCGCCTGTCCCCACGCGGGTGCCAAGGTTCTCGGCGGCATGGATGGTCGCCACGATCGCTTCCTTGCACTAACGCCACGCCTCCTCCCGCCAGTTGACTTCGCCTCGAGACCAAGTCCGTAACATTGTGGCCTTCCTTGAAGCTGGGGCCAACGTCCAGGAGTACGCCAGCAACAGCGCAAGACGCCGCTGTCGCCGTCGCCGTCGCCGTCGGTTAGTGGCCCGACGACACACAGAGCACGACAGAGGAGCCCCTTCCCACCGCAAGATGTCCCCGCCGCCGCCGCGTAATCTAAATTTGCCATGAAAAACGTTCGGATTGCCATGCTTAAAGTCCGAACGTTTATCATTTCCGTTTATTTTAGATCGATCGTCATATGAATGTAAAGTCGGAGTCAGACTGAATGAAATTTATGGTTTGATCGATTTAATGTTCTGCTAGAGCCGTATCAAATTAAATATAAAACGTCATCAAGCCACATGTATTCCTTCTCATCCAATGACCTAGACTGCTTCAATGTCGAGCGCTCAACACATTTAGCGTGCAGTTAATTTCATGCCAAAAATAGTGTTAATCACATAATAACACGCAAATAATATCCTACTTAATATCCTCATGCACTTAATATACTTCCAAATTAACATGCATTGCACGTACGCATTGACTAGTACTACTAGTACGTGAAACTGGTGCCGTAACTTGTGAACGCGTCCAGATATGGTCAACGACAACATCACTTGCGAGTTCTTCGTGTTTGCCTGTGCGTATAAACGCAGAAGGGGAGGAGAGAGAGAGAGACCACACATGGAACCCACCAGTAAGTGAAGGCAGATAGTACGTGCTAACGAGCTGGTCCCACTAATGTACTAAAAATAATATATTATCCATTAAATAGGCTGTGGTAATATAAAAACATTATATGAACAAAGGGGGGTACAACAAACATTGATGTTCTACGTATGTTGCCTATTGAAGTGCGGCTTGAAGGCCCTGGTCACATGTTCTATTCTCGTCCTTTATTTTTAAATTTTTATATGGGACCAAATTTGTTTCATGACAGGTGGGCCCCTCAGTGTGTAGTTTGTGGCACTTTAATTTGTGGGTCGAAATTTGTTACATTCCAAGTGGACTATCGGTGTGTAGTTTTGTAGCTTATTTGTAATAATCAGAGTTTTTTGCAATAATACCATGGTGCGATGTTGAAGGCGAGAAAGGACGTGCGAGAGAGCGATGACCGAGCCAGAGGGAAATCAATTGGGGGAGGTGCGGGGGTTGCAACGGTGTTTGGAGTAGTTGTGGGCCGAATGCTACGAGAATATAATCTACCACCGGAATAAATGCCTACACAAATTAATCCAAGGTTCGAGTCCCCCTCGCAATGTAAATAGCTCCGGCTTTGCGAGGGATGGAGAGGTAGCTTCAATGTGTGGAAGATACGGTGTGAGAAAGCGAGGTCAATCGAGAGACATATAGATAGAGAGACAAAGTGAGTGTGGTCCGTCATTCATTGAAAAGATATATATGCTCCGGAGAGATATTGTCCGATTGAGCTTTTGGGAAGGGTGGGGGCTGTAAGATAGAGCTTGAGAGATGATCCAGTCACAGACATGTAGATATATTTTGTGCGTGGGAGGAAGCAAGGTCAATCAATTACATATATAAAGGGAGACAGATTGGGCGAGTGTGAGTCGTCGTGCGATCGAAAGAGTGATATGGGTTGGAGAGAGTGACCTAGATAGAAAATGTGCGTGAGAGAGTATACAATATGAATATGTCGAAGTGGGCTCAAACATGGAGATATATTGTTTGTGTCCGAGGAAGAGCGAGGTCAATCGAGACATACAAAGAGAGACAGAGAGAGAGAGGGAGGGAGAGAGAGAGAGAGATTGAGTGAGCGTGGCCTGCCATGAGGTCGAAAGAGTGGGGGCGGCTTGGATGGACTGACCTAGATAGACAATCTGCGTGAGAGAGTATAAAGTGTGTCGATCGAGGCCTGTCGTGGAATTGTCACGGCAGATGTCCTCTTGCAAGGACTTAATCGTGGAGCCATCGTAACTAGGAAGCTTAAAGGGGTTAATCGGGACAAAGGACACGAGAGAGTTTATACTAGTTCGACTCCTTACGGTGAAGGTAAGCCTACGTCTAGTTGGGTTGGTATTACTTGAGGTTTCGATGACCAGGGAGCGAGATACGCTATGCCCGGTTCTGGAAGTGTTGTTTCTTGCCCTAAGCCGCCGGCGGGTCGTCCCCTTATATACATGGGTTGACGCCCTGCGGCTTACAGAGTCCCGGCCGGCTCATAAACAGTTTCCGGCCCGGTGACTAGTCAAGTCTACCTTATGATAAAAGTCATGCCATTATGGCGGTTTACTACAACGGGCCTTAAGTCGCCAGTGGGCCTTAGGCCTCTTGTTGAGACGCCATCTTCATGCTTGGACTTGGGCTTCTGTCTGGTAACTATTTACGTAACCCGGCCCCTCCTGGGCGGCTTACACAAATAGTTATATCCCCAACATTAGGCCCCAGATTGATTTGAACCTGCTCATGTCAACCTTAAAATAACTTAAAACATAAATCTTCAGTCTTCAGACTGCCCAAAAAGAGTTTCTTTAACCCGGCGTGACGTCACTCTTTGGATCCGTGTTAACCCGTCATGACGTCCTCTTTCCTTTTATCTCGCCGAATCGGCCCAACGGATCTTCGTCTTTATTGCCCGTTCCGAGAATCGAGGCGTCGGGGCCGTTGGATAGTAATTCTTATCTCCTCGTTTCCCGGGTCGTCTCATTTATTCTCTCCTTATAAATAGGCGCGACCTAGGTTTTCATTTCCCCCCTTTCCAGTCGTCTTCCTCCGCTCGCTCTCTCCCTGTCGCTCAAGCTCCGCCACCGCCGAAGTGTACCTCATCTCCGTCAACCTTGGCCGCTGCATCAACTTGAATCCGACCAGAGAACGACAGCGCCCCTCCGCAACAGATCCAGCACTGTAAGTTTCCACTTTCTGCATCTTATATCTATGCTAGGGTTGATAGTTCTTCTGTACAGTTCGTAGTTCATCCCCTGTTCTTCGTATTTCCTCTGCCGTGGCTTCTTGTGATGCCATAGTAGCATAAATCCCGTGCGGTACCTAGTCCGCATCCATTTTATATACTAGAAGATCTTCTTTTCTTGCAAGGAATCCTCATTAGGAGGCATGAAGTCCTCTGCTCTGTTTTAGGTCTAGGAATAATTTCTTTCAGAACAATAATTTGATCCAAAATAATATCTGTCATATGTGAAACTTGTTTCTATCACCCGGAAAGATTCTTCTGATGAATTCCCTTAAACACAACTGTCCAGGTGTCCGGTTTAAATAAGTGATACTGAGCTGTAATCCTTGCCGTCTTCTCATGACTTTAAAATTTTTGAATCGCTCTTGATGTTTGTAGTGGCTTAAATATTGTTGCACAATCACCCTTATATCATTAGGCCCCTTTAAGCCGCTATCACTCAGCAATTTGAATATTTTCTTCCGGGTTAAAATTTAAGCCGAAACTTCTTATTTTGCAATAGGCCAATCTGTTGTTATGGCGCCTAAGTCCACCAAAGCTCTCAGAACCTGCAACTGGGTCCCATCCATCGTCACCAAAAGCAAGCTGGCTGAGTTTGTGAAATCTGGTCATTTGCCAAAAAAGGAGGTCATGTCTTATCGTGTTACTGACCCATCCGAAGAAAAACCTCAACCAAAACCCGGGGAAGTGATAGTTTTCACGGATCACATGAACCGGGGATCTGCCCCTCCCGGCTCAAAGTTCTTTAGAGAAGTTCTGAATTTCTTTGACCTTAGACCTCAAGACATCGGGCCCAATTCCGTGTCAAATCTCTGCAACTTTCAAGTTTTCTGTGAGGTGTACCTGGGAGAGGAACCAAGCCTGCTTTTATTCAGAGAACTGTTCTACTTGAACCGACAGAATGAGCGCGCCAACGTGCCGAGTCTTGAACTTGGCGGTATCTCAATCCAGCGCCGGAGAGACTGTCTGTTTCCTTATGATGAACTGCCGAGTCACCCCAAATATTGGAACCGGTCATGGTTCTATTGTCAGGATACTTCCCCAGCTGATGAGCCGCCTCTGCCCGGCTTTCACGCCCTGTGTCTCGAATCCAATCATCCACCGGCAGATAAGTTATCCGTGTTGAACGCTGCCTCTCAACCCCACCATCAAGAAGATCAAAGCTCTTCTAGGGAACGGTTTAAATGGCATCGATCCGTTCGAGTCCGGGTCACCTGGCGGTACTACCATTAAGCCGCCGCCCGCTTAATGTGTACTTACACAGCGAAAAGGATGACTCGACGCGCCATAGCTCGATGATTTATCGACGATGCAGAGATGCTACAGTCCAATCTCTGTTGAAGGAAGGCATCAGAATTCAAGAATGCCTTCGCTTACTTCCTTCAGAAGAAGAACCCGCTCATGCGTAAGTTACTAGTCTTCATAAATACTCTTTCATATGTTACCTTCTTATACTTATGATTCTTTATCTGTTTCCACAAGCCAGTGATGATTTCTGGAAAATCAAATATGACCACGAGGCTGCCCAACAAGCCAGAGCCGCCAAGAAAAAGGAAAGGAAAAACACCAAGACGGGGACTTCAAAAAAGAAGAAAACCAGCACGTCTGAACTGTTCAAATTGGATGACTCTTCTTCAGATGAGGAAGAGGTAATTACTTATTTTCCTTAAATCCTTTGTTACTATGTTATTGATATTTTTGCCTTTCAGGAAGACACTGGAAACAGTCAAGCTCATGACGAAGAGGTAACTATAATTTCATCTGACTCGGAGCCTTTGCCAAAGCACAAAACCCGGCGGGTGACCCGGAAAGTAAGATTTTCACTTCCCTTAGCTTATCAAGATCCTCAATTTCTTTTGAAGCAACAACAGCTTGAGAACCGGAGGCAAACCCGACAAGCAAGGATGTAGAGTTTATTCCGCTTACTCGACGAAGGTGAAACGAGAACTGAGGTAATCTCCGCTTATGCTCGCTTATCCTTTGGCGGGTTTAATTCGTCACCTCTCAATTCATCTCGACCGATTATCAGGATACCTTCCGCCTTCCCATGAGTCGATGCAATCAAACATGCCGCTTTTAAAACAGCTCCCGGTAATGCCACCTTTCTTACTTTAAGTTTTTCCATACTTATTCGCTGGTACTCATCCTTCCACTTTGATCGACACCGCAGTTTAAGCCTCGCAAGAGGGCCGAAGAATAACTTGTCCCAAGACCCGTGGCCATCGAACCGCAATTGACTCATCCGCTCTCGAGAGCTCCATTCATCAGCCACCGCTGAACCGCCTTTGATATTCCGTGTCAACCTCGACTACCGCGTAAGACATTGTCCACGATTCGATAAGCCGAGACTCCTAGCCCGGCCAAGACGACCGAACCGAAGTTGAATTTCGAAAAGCCAATACGCTGACTGGGCCGCCTATCGTCCTTGCTCGATGCATCGCTAAGGAGGAGTTTTCCCAACGTTGGAAAACCAAACAGACATCACTGATTATACTCACCTAAGCATTGGTGATATAGTCTCGGCTATCTCAATCAAGTGCACAATAGCCGTGACCTGGAAATTGACATGGTGAAGCAAATACAACATAAATCTGAGGTATACCTTTAACTTTTTCCTGAACCTTACTTACTGTATCAGCCCCCAAGTCTATTGCTTATGAATGAATATGCTGTAGACTTAGAAATCTACTTTCTGTCAGCTTTGTCCGGCTTAAATTGAATATATTTAACCCGGTGATAGCATGAAACTTTGAATTCTGGGTTACACATTAGCCCCCAAGTGTCAAGTGCCTTTACTTGTAAAGTGCTTGAGACTTAATATACATGACCCGGTAAAATAGGTTAAGAATTTTTTTTAAGCATACATTAGCCCCCAAGTGCCAAGTATCTTTACTTGTAAAGTGTTTGGGACTTGAATGTAATCTTACCATGATTCTTACCATAACCTGATGTCGATGTAGGCCACCATAAGTCAATTTGAGGTGGAGATTGCTGATCCAAGAGTCATTGAAAACCCAAGAGCTTGAATCTCGTAAAGCCAACTCAAGTTCAATTCAAAGTGTCTCGAACAAGAGAAACTCAAGAAAAATTTTGAATCGGAGAAGAAAACTTGGGTTGAGGAGAGAGCTTCACTGGTGATTCGGGCTGAAACAGCAGAAGCATCTCTTGCCGAGGCAACCGCCGAGCTGTCCGGCTTAAAGCGCCAGATATCTCAAATTGTCTCAGCAATCTTCGTAAGTTACTATGTATAACTCTGAACATCACAATGGTTCCTTTGATGTCTATTTTAATTGTTAACTCCGGCTCACCTTATATGTATAAACGCAGGCCCTGTGAGCACGTAACCTCAAGCAGTAATATGCTGGTCAAGCTTAAGGCGTGTACACTCGGTGGAACAACTATACACGGGTCACAACGAGCTTTAGCCGCCAGGCCTTATCAAATGATGCTCCTTATCTCCTGCAAGATGTACTCAAGCGGCTTGCCGTGTTACCTCAACGGATTCATGAGTTAAGGCGAGCATCTGGTAGAGCCGGGGCCATAGCTGCCTTAAGCTGGGCTAAAGCATTGGCTCCAGAGCTAGACTTAAGCGATGTTGCTCTTGGATACCCCAGCTTAAAGGAGGACGGCTCTGCATTCAGTCAATCCGACTTCACCACCTGCGTGAGAGTCGTACGTCCTGTGGCCACCATCATTGGTAACGATATTGATCTTTCGAAGTACCAGCCGGGTTATGACAACAAGAACCGAAGGATTCCAACTCCGCGATTAATGATGTCACCAGATCCTCCAACTCGTAAGCATACCTTTGCTCCTGAAGTTGACTCGCCAGTTTAATTGATGATGAAGCTGAATTTGAAGCCTTGCTGCATTGATCGGACCTCGCCAACCTTCCAGACAAAGCAGCAGTATTAAGAGGCGGGAAGGATAACCCGAGCCGTCAAGTCCACCAAAGGAGTGATCCCCCTGGCACTTAAGTCTTTTAAAGAAAACAATACTTCATTATTCAGACTCGTGGAGTCTTGTAATAGGGTAGAAAAACTTCTTAACTCTGTCATGCCTTCGTGCATGTTTTGCGGTGCTTAACAACGTCTCAAGCCGCCAGCAATGTGCACTGCCGGCTTGCTTGAACCATCCAAAGGCTTTCTGCTTTACTATGTGTATAAAACAAAAACTTCCTTTGGCATCTCACCACATCCGGGGTCATGTAAGATAACGTTAATCCGGAGTAGGACCCAAAAATCATAAGTATCGGCTGGTTTTAGGCGTACCTTACCGGCTTACTTGATCCCAAAAAGCAGACAGTTATCCTTAACTTCTGAAAATTGGCACATATAATGTTTACCTGGCCCTTAGCATTATTTACTCTTATACAATAAAGTAAACCTGATTTTCAAAGGCCTCTGATTCGAATACGATCAGTAGAACCGTTCCAGAGGGGTTAAGCTAAGATTCGGATACGATCATATAGCTCCCAATGGCTTTGGCGATGCCGATCAAATGGGTATCGACAGCTATGTTCTCTTTGGTTCGAATACGATCTATGTTTGAATAGGAAGCCCCCAAGTGACCATGAGAGTTGTTTAATGACGCTGATTCAAATACGATCCACGTCAGGCTATGATTCAAATATGATCAAGAAGCCCCCAAGTGGGTTCGGCAGTGTGCCAATCAATTGGGTATCGACAGCTATGTTCTCTTTGGTTCGAATACGATCTATGTTTGAACAGGAAGCCCCCAAATGACCATGGCTTGATTCAGATATGATCATAAGCCGGACCAAAGGGAACACCGGATTCAGATATGATCTGTTCCCTGTTAGTCGTTTTCATCACCTGGCAAAGAAGACACATAAACCTTGTAGGATGGAAAAGAAAGAGGTCCTGCTTTATTGCCTTATATAATATATACATTGCTAAAAAGAAAAGATAAATATACTCTGAAAGCCAGCAGCTTAAGTAAAGTAGGGCCAGAGATGTGCTATGTTCCACGGCCGGCGGGTCTCCTCCTTCGACTTACGTGAGTCTTTGTGCTCTCGAACATCGATGAGGTAATATGACCCGTTGTTGAGATTCTTGCTGACCACGAAAGGTCCTTCCCAAGGAGGGGACAACTTGTGCATATCAATTTGATCCTGGATGAGCCGGAGCACTAAATCGCCTTCCTGGAAAGTTCTGCTTCTAACCCGGCGGCTGTGATAGCGGCGCAGGTCTTGCTGGTAAATCGCCGAGCGGGCTATGGCCAAGTCTCGCTCTTCATCCAACAAGTCAAGTGCATCCGGCGAGCTTTTTCGTTTATCGGCCTCACGTTAAGCCGCCACCCGGGGTGAATCATGCCGGAAGTCACTTGGCAGAACCGCCTCTGCTCCGTGCACCATGAAGAAAGGTGTATAACCAGTATACCTGTTAGGTGTTGTATTGATGCTCCATAGCACAGAGGGTAACTCCTCCACCCAACAACCCGGAGTTCGTTGTAAGGGAACTAAGAGCCGGGGTTTGATACCTTTCAGGATCTCTTGATTAGCTCTTTCTGCCTGACCATTAGACTGGGGGTGAGCAACAGCCGAAACATCAAGCCGGATGTGCTCTTGTTGACAGAATTCTTCCATGGCACCCTTGGAGAGATTAGTGCCATTATTAGTTATAATACTGTGTGGAAAACCAAAACGAAAGATCACCTTTTTGATGAACTGAACCGCCGTGGCTGCATCACACTTCATCGACCGGCTCGCTTCAACCCACTTGGTAAATTTATCCACCGCCACCAACAGGTGTGTCTTCTTATCTTTAGACCTTTTGAAAGGTCCAACCATATCAAGCCCCTGCACGCAAACGGCCAAGTAATTGGAATCATCCTCAATTCTTGAGCCGCACATGAGCTCGTTTTGAGAATTTTGACATCCGTCACATTTGTCGACCAGATCCTCCGTGATCAAGATGAGCCGTCACCAATAAAAACCATGACGAAAAGCCGTGGCTACCAGGGACTTTGAACCGCATGATGACCGCAATCACCTTCATGAATCTCACGGCATCTCCCGACCCTCCGTAGGTGATACACAACGCTGAAACGCCCAAAGGACGCCTGCGGTGATGCAACTCGTCGTGAACAATCGTCATGGGTTTGGTCCGCCTGATGATTTGTCTTGCCAAGGTCTCGTCCTCAGGCAACTCTCCCCGGGTCATGTAGGCTAAGTATGGAACCGTCCAGTCCGGGATGGCATGGAGAGCTGCTACCAGCTGCGCCTCCCGGTCGGGTATCGCAAGCTCTTCCCTCAGTAGGCACTCGGCGTAAGGGTTATGCAAAACGCCAAGGAAAGTATTAGGCGGCACCGCTTACGCTAAGACCCCAGCCGCTTAAAGCATCAGCCGCCTCGTTCTTCCTTCGATCAATGTGCTCTACTTGATAACCCTTGAAGTGCCCAACCACCGCATCAACTTCACGACGATAAGCCGCCATAAGGGGATCCTTAGAATCCCACGCGTTCGACACTGCTGAGCAATGAGGTCTGAATCACCCAAGCATCTAACCCGGCTTAAATTCATCTCCTTGGCCATCCGGAGGCCATGGAGTAAGGCCTCATATTCAGCTGCATTATTAGTACAGGGAAACATAAGCCGGAGCACATAACAAAATTTCTCACCTCGAGGGGAAGTTAAAACAACTCCAGCCCCCGAGCCTTCCAACTGTCTGGACCCATCAAAGTGAATAGTCCAATACGTGTTATCCGCTTCTCCTCCGTGCCCGCAACTCCGCCCAATCATTAATAAAGTCCACTAGGGCTTGAACTTGATAGCTGTGCGCGGCATATACTTCAAACCGTGAGGCCCAAGCTCGATGGCCCACTTGGGAACTTGTCCTGTGGCTTCCTTATTCTGGATGATGTCTCCCAAGGGGGCTGAACTTACCACAGTTATAGGATGACCCAGGAAGTATTGTTTTAGCTTCCGGCTCGCCATGAACACCCCATAAACCAGTTTCTGCCAATGCAGATACCTTTACTTGGACTCTATGAACACTCACTGATATAATAAACCGGCCGCTGAACCGGATGCTCCTTGCCAGTCTCTTTGCGCTCCACCAAAATGGCCACACTAACAGCACGTGAGTTAGCAACAACATACAATAGTAATGGCTCTTTATCAATCGGAGCTGCGAGAACCGGCGGCTCAGCCAATTGTCTCTTTAAATCCTCAAAAGCAGCATCAGCAACCTCACTCCAAACAAAGGTGTCTGCTTTCTTCATCATCTGATACAATGGTAAAGCCTTCTCCCCTAGCCGCTTATGAATCGCTTAAAGCAAAGCAACACGACCCGCCACCGCTGAACATCATTGATGCACGCCGCTTAGCCGAGAGGTAATCGCCTTGATCTTCTCCGGTTAGCTTCAATGCCCTGCTTGAGACCAGAATCCAAATGTTTGCTCGCAGTACACCAAACACGCATTTCTTCGGTTAAGCATCATCTTGTAGACCCGAGATTATCAAAGGTTTCTTTAAATCGGAGATCAAGGTTTCCTTCTTCTAGACTTCACCACAATGTCATCCACATAAGCATGAACATTGCGCCCAATCTGATTGTGGAGACAATTCTGCACACACCGCCGATAAGTCGCCTGGGCACTCTTGAGCCCAAACGGCATAGACACATAGCAGAAGGCTCCAAACGGAGTAATGAAAGCCGTCTTCTCCTGGTCCTTAACTGCCATCTTGATCTGATGATAACCAGAGTAAGCATCCAAAAAACTCAACCGCTCGCAACCCGCAGTGGCATCGATGATTTGATCAATGCGGGGCAGAGCAAAGGGATCAGCCGGACACGCTTTATTTAGGCCCGTGTGATCGACACACATCCGCCAAGTGCCGTTTTTATTGAGCACAAGCACCGAGTTAGCCAACCACTCCGGGTGAAAAACTTCCATGATGAACCCTGCCTCTAAGAGCCGAGCGACCTCTTCCCCTATAGCCTTTCGCCTTTCCTCATTGAACAGCCGGAGAAACTGCCTGACCGGCTTATACTTTGGATCAATATTAAGAGTGTGCTCAGCGAGTTCTCTCAGGACACCCCGCATGTCAGAAGGTTTCCATGCAAAGATGTCCCGGTTCTCACGGATGAACTCGATGAGCGCACTTTCCTATTTGGGATCCAAATTGGTACTGATGCTGAACTGCTTGGAAGAGTCACCTGGAGTAAAGTCAACCAGTTTTGTCTCGGCGGCTGACTTAAATTTCAAAGCCGAGTCTTGCTCTGTGGTTGGCTTCTTCAAAGAGGTCATATCTGCCGGGTCAACATTAGTTTGATAAAACTTCAGCTCCTCTTCAAAGACAAACGGATTCAAGATAAGCCGCATCTCCTTCCTCGCACTCCAAGGCCACCTTTCGACTCCCATGCACAGTGATGGTGCCCTTGTAACCCGACATCTTGAGCTGCAGATAAACATAACACGGCCGTGCCATAAACTTGGCATAAGCCGGCCGTCCAAAGAGAGCATGATATGGGCTTCTGATTTTGACTACCTCAAACGTCAGCTTCTCAGCCCTGGAATCGTATTCGTCTCCAAAAGCCACTTCCATCTCGATCTTTCCAACAGGATACGCCGACTTTCCGAGTACCACCCCATGGAAAACAGTGTTGGACGTCCTCAAGTCCTTATGAGTCAGACCCATACGGCGAAAGGTCTCATAATAGAGAATATTGATGCTGCTTCCGCCATCCATGAGCACCTTAGTGAATTTATATCCACCAACTTGAGGGGCCACCACCAAGGCTAACTAACCCGGGTTATCAACCCGGGGGGGGGGGTGATCTTCTCTACTCCAAATGATAGGCTATTCTGATAACGGGGAACCGCCGGTTCAAGCGAATTCACAGCCCTTTTATGAACCTTCTGGTCACATTTACATAAGTTAGTGGTAAACACATGGTATTGCCCACCGTTTAACTGTTTTGGATGGCTCGATAACTCGATCGCTGCTGCTGTCCCCTTGACCGGACTGCTGCTGATTATAGACACCTTGACCACCTTGAAAACCGGAACTTGAGCCGCCGCCCGGGCCATGGAAACCACCTGCTCCTGAACCACCGCCTGACCCTTGATTGCCATCAAACATGTTTGAATTCTTGAAAGCTTTCATGATCGCGCAGTCCTTCCATAAATGGGTGGCAGGATTTTCTCGAGTACCGTGTCTTGGACAAGGCTCATTCAGAAGCTGCTCAAGAGATGGACCTAAGCCACCAGATCGAGGAGGTCCTCTCTCCTTACACTTCTTGTTATTACCTTGAGCATTAGCATTGGCTACAAATGCCGGGTTACCGTCCGGCTTACGCTTGTTACCACCTTGATTTGCCTGCTGTTGCTGCTGACCCTTTCCGTTGCCGTTCTTCTTTCCCTTCCCTGTCTTTTCCTCCTCAGACACGAGATCTTCAGTAGTATCAGAATCGGCATATTTAACAAAAGCCGCCATCAGCGTACCCATGTCATTGCAATCACGCTTAAGGCGCCTAGCTTCGCTTCAGCGGCACAAAACGACAATTCGATGGAGCATAAGTATCATAGAGATGGCATCCATCTTATCGATGAATGTATTATTTCTTTGACCGGCGCACTCCAATGAGTTGTGGACTCACCTCCTCCTGCTACAATTGGTCAAATCCACGATGGACATAGATTGCTTGCAAGTATCCTTAAAGTTCGGATAAACCGGCCTTTAACTCGCCCATGAACTGATGGAATTGGGAGGCAGGCTCTTCAACCAAGTTCGGGCCGTTCCATCTAACATCATGGTGAAATACTTAGCCATTGCCGCGTCGCTGACTTCCAATAATTCCATGGCCATCTCATAACTTTCAATCCATGCCCCCGGTTGTAAGTCGGCCGTGTAATTCGGCACCTTTCGAGGAGCCTTGAAAGCCTTAGGCAGACGCACATTTCGCAGAGCCGGTACCCGACAAGGGACACCACCGGTTCTAGTGGCCACCCCTGCCCCAACAGAAGTCATTGGACACTCTGGGAAACCATCATAAGCCGTCTGCTGAGCCGCTAATTGAGCCGCCCGTTCATCCTCCCCGACGAATCGATCCTGCGCGGGTTATAGCCGCCGGGTTGGTTGCGACGCTGGGCATTACTTGATAAAGCCTCGACTCCATGTGTCTGCCAGAACTCGGACTCGGTTTGACGAGGTGTTGCCCAAGGCCGAGGAGTATAATGAATCCTGTCCCTGTCAGAAGAATAGGCCTCTTGTCGTGCCAAGGCCGCTCGAAGAAGCTCCCTAACCCTCCGGGTTTCCACCGTCGTCAGGTCGTCACCATCCACTGGAAGAGCCGCCAGACGTGCCGATGCTGCTATCAGGTTCTCCATGGGATTGGAAAAGTGGCCCGGAGGTGTTGGTATATATCGGGGCGGGGCCATGCCCCCGTGAAGAGGTGCCGCCTCGAGGCTGAACCGCCCTCCTGCTCCGGGTGTCATAAATTGATTGGCTTCGGGCGGATTGCTAGGACCAGCTCCAGGTGTCGTGAAAAGGGTCCGAGGATCGTAAACCGGAGGCAGACGGGACTGGGTTTTCTGATGCCTCCTTCTCATCACCTCATTGGATGCATTCAGATTCATGTTAAGCTGGAAAGCCTCTGACTAGAGTCGCTGCGCCTGTGCCTCCAAAGCCGCCCGCTCCGCAGCTAACCTGATGTCCTCAGCCGCCAAGGCCTCCTTGGCCTGGGCTATCTCCTCACGCACCTTTGCCACCTCCGCGTTATGCTCATCTGGATTTGCAGGAATAACTGTGCAGGTTAACAAAGCCGCCAACTTGTCCATAAGATCTATCAAGACTGAGCGGCGGCAGCGCTGGGCCTCCTGCCCCGCCGCCTGCACCGGACTTTATTACTGTCACAGCCGTTGAGTTTTGGCTGGGTTGAGTACCAGCCATGAAGACTCCTGCCCAGCTTGGCGGCTCATAGCAATCTGGAACGCTAGAGTCGTCAAAACAGCCCCCTAGCATGCCTTCTTGGACCTGATACAGAGAATCTGTCGAGCCGGAGGATGAATCATCATCTGATGGGACGGCCGTCTCTTCGCCATCTTTAGATCCTTCCGAAAGTGCCCCTCCATGAACACAGCCCACAAAGGCACGCTTCATCACAGGTTGAATCTGAGCGGGTCTCGCACGCTGAGCCGTCTCAATGAGGTCGGTACAGCTGTCCGGCTCTGGGCCCGGTTCACCAATCCGGCCGATGAAGACGTGAATTCCACCAAAGGGGACCCGGTACCTGTACTCAATTGAGTTGGCCTCGGGGCCCCAACCTTCGTTGTCGATGAAGATCTTACTGCGACGACTCTTGGTCATCCGGCCCACTGCGTATCCCTTGAGCCCTTCGCTGCCCTTCAAGAACTCAACCACCGCGCGCTGGCCCCATGGTGGGCGCCAACCGTCGCCGAATTGTCACGCAGATGTCCTCTTGCAAGGAATTAATCGTGGAGCCATCGCAACTAGGAAGCTTAAAGGGTTAATCGACAAAGGACACGAGAGAGTTTATACTAGTTCGCTCCTTACGGTGAAGGTAAGCCCACGCCTAGTTGGGTTGGTATTACTTGAGGTTTCGATGACCAGGGAGCGAGATACGCTATGCCCGGTTCTCGAAGTGTTGTTTCTTGCCCTAAGCCGCCGGCGGGTCGTCCCCTTATATACACCGGTTGACGCCCTGCGGCTTACAGAGTCCCGGCCGGCTCATAAACAGTGTCCGGCTCGGTGAATAGTCAAGTCTAACTTATGATACAAGTCATGCCATTATGGCGATTTACTACAACGGGCGTTAAGTCACCAGTGGGCCTTAGGCCTCTTGTTGAGACGCCGTCTTCATGCTTGTACTTGGGCTTCTGTCTGGTAACTATTTACGTAACCCGACCCCTCCTGGGCGGCTTACACAAATAGTTATATCCCCAACAAGGCCCGAACAGGGAGATATATCATTTGTGTGTGAAAGAAAATGAGGTTAATCGAGACTCAGATAAAGAGAGCGAGATTGAGCGAGTGTGGCCCGCTATGCGGAAGAAAGAGTGAGACAGTCTCGAGGGAGTGACCTAGATAGACAATGTGTGTGCGCACGAGAGGTTGGGGGCTAGATAGGCAATGCATGTATCTAGCGAGAGAGGGTGGGAGGGAGGGAGGGAGAGAGAGAGAGCTCGGCATGGGGTGCAATGGCGGGTGTGTGAGGTAAATACATTTGGTAATAGAGTGAAAAAAGGGGGTTGTATAGTTGAGAGAGTTAGAGATCGAAAAATGGAGAGAAAGAATGAACATGTGTCGGAAACCGAAAGCTTCCTACGGTGGTTAGGAGAGGAAGATTGACCGATACAGGAAGGATGTAGCGTGTGTGCCGAGGGGGGGGCTAAAACAACATTTGAATGTAGATAGTACTAGACTTAATATCGATTTTTCAATTCGGTGTACATTGTAAGATTTGAACTGAGGACCATGCATATGGGTAATTATTTCAAATTCGTGCCATGCTAGGTTTGGAAAAGTTGACATTGACTCGATTGTTGTGCTATTTTTGTAGGTCATATGTTTGAATCCATCCAAAAGTTTTCTCACTACCATGGTGTTCATCATATATATATATATATATATATATATATATATATATATATATATATATATATATATATATATATATATATATATATATATATGAATTTGTATAAAAAGTAGTGTGGATACAGTGAAATGCGAAATCCACGTTAGAATTGGAGATCGCTATGTGACACACACTCTAATTCAAATAACTAATTATGTGACACACACTCTAATCCACGTTAGCATGGATACCTTGGATAGCGTATCATTTTTTCTTTTCAAATAACTCCTCATTAATTAATTTATAGTATCTCGTTTCGAATGACTAATTATTTTGAAGGAAAACACGGGCATGGTAATACATACAAATTCGTTTGCAAATGAAAGAAGATTCGTTTGCATTCTCACATCTCCTCTCAAATATAGGCGCACCAGGCAGACCAGGGTCATCTCGTGGTGGTCGCATGTGTCGTACGGTGGCTTAGTACCCAGCCACCCACCCGGACGATGCTTTGGTGCCTTAAAGCACCTACCTTTGTGTCTATGACATGTGGGCCCAACAGGTGGGTGGCCCACATGTTAGTGACCCAAAGGCAGGTGCCTTTAAGGCACCAAAGCTGCGTCCCACCCACCCCCTCTCTCCCTCCCCCTTCCCCCCCAAAAAAAGGACGACGACAAAATAAGTCCGTGCTTCCATGTTTCGGATTGAAATATCTGGCGGCCCCAATTCCAGCCCTACAAAATCTCCCTTCTCCACCGTCCCCTTCCGCGCCCAGATTGCTCAAATCCCCAATTCGCTGCCAACCCTAGCAAAGTTCGGATCGCCCCTCGCCTCGTCTCTTTCCGCACCTCTGTGCCGGATGACGACGACGAAGACGACGGTCACGCTTCACCACTGCACTGGAGCTACCTCATCTACGCCCTCGTCCATCACACCGGGTGGTCGACCGACAACGTCGACCGCCGCATCCGATGTGCCTCAAAGACACTGACTTCCACTGCATCAGGCGCGCTTCACCGACGTCGTCCCCCACCTCACCGAGGCTACTTCACCGAGCACATCATCGCACCTCCGCCCCCCCGAGGCCGTTGGGGCTTCACCAACGGTCTCATCCACCGCATCGTAGCGCTCTGCTGCCACACGAGATCTGCATCCATGCGCGGGCAGCCAACGCCAGCGCATCACCCTCAACGGCTCTGAAGTGACCCGCACTCTAGCTAGGCGAGCATGCCCAAACGCTGGCCCGAACTAGGTATCCACACATCACTCCCTTGTTGATAACCCACAAGTATAGAGGATCGCAACAGTTTTCGAGGGTAGAGTATTCAACCCAAATTTATTGCCGACACAAGGGGAGCCAAAGAATATTCTCAAGTATTAGCAGCTGAGTTGTCAATTCAACCACACCTGGAAACTTGATATCTGCGGCAAAGTGTTTAGTAGCAAAGTAATATGATAGTGGTGGTAACGGTAACAAAAGTAAAGACAACAAAAGTAATGGTTTTGGTATTTTTGTAGTGATTGTAACAGTAGCAACAGAAAAGTAAATAAGCGTAAACCAGTATATGGAGAACTCGTAGGCACCAGATCAGTGATGGATAATTATCCCGGATGTGGTTCGTCATGTAATAGTCATAACATAGGGTGACACAGAACTAGCTCCAGTTCATCAATATAATGTAGGCATGTATTCCGTATATAGTCATACCTGCTTATGGAAAAGAAATTGCATGACATATTTTGTCCTACCCTCCCGTGGCAGCGGGGTCCTATTGGAAACTAAGGGATATTAAGGCCTCCTTTTAATAGAGAACCGAAACAAAGCATTAGCACATAGTGAATACATGAACTCCTCAAACTATTGTCATCACCGGGAGTGGTCCCGATTATTGTCACTTCGGGGTTGCCGGATCATAACACATAGTAGGTGACTATAGACTTGCAAGATAGGATCAAGAACACACATATATTCATGAAAACATAACAGGTTCAGATCTGAAATCATGGCACTCGGGCCCTAGTGACAAGCATTAAGCATAGCAAAGTCATAGCAACATCAATCTCAGAACATAATGGATACTAGGGATTAAACCCTAACAAAACTAACTCGATTACATGATAAATCTCATCCAACCCATCACTGTCCAGCAAGCCTATGATGCAATTACTCACACACGGCGGTGAGCATCATGAAATTGGTGATGGAGGATGGTTGATGATGACGACGGTGACGAATCCCCCTCTCCGGAGCCCCGAACGGACTCCAGATCAGCCCTCCCGAGAGAGATTAGGGCTTGGCGGCGGCTCCATATCATAAAACGTGATGAAACTTTCTCTCTAATTTTTTCTCCCCAAAGCCAATATATGGAGTTGGAGTTAGCGTCGGAGGGCCACCAGGGGGACCACGAGGTAGGGCGGCGCGCCCATGGGGGAGGGGTGCGCCCCCCACCCTCGTGGACAGGGTGTGGGCCCCCTGGTCTTCATCTTTTGCGAGGATTTTTTAATATTTATTCTAAGATATTCCGTGGAGTTTCTGGTCATTCCGAGAACTTTTGTTTTCTGCACATAAAACAACACCATGGCAATTCTGTTGAAAACAGCGTCAGTCCGGGTTAGTTCCATTCGAATCATACAAGTTAGAGTCCAAAACAAGGGCAAACATGTTTGGAAAAGTAGATACGACGGAGACGTATCAACTCCCCCAGGCTTAAACCCTTGCTTGTCCTCAAGCAATTCAGTTGACAAACTGAAAGAGAAAAAGAAAAACTTTTACAAACTCTGTTTGCTCTTGTTGTTGTAAACATGAAAAGCCAGCATTCAAGTTTCAGCAATTATTATAAACTAACCATACTCACAATAACACGTAGGTCTCACAATTACTCATATCAATAATATAATCAGCTAGCGAGCCATAATAATAAAACTCGGATGACAACACTTTCTCAAAATAATCATAACATGATATAACAAAATGGTATCTCGCTAGCCCTTTCTGAGACCGCAAAAGATAAATGCAGAGCACCTTTAAAGATCAAGGACTGACTAAACATTGTAATTCATTGTAAAAGAGATCCAGTCAAGTCATACCCAACATAATCCAATTATAATGAATGCAAACGACAGTGCGCTCTCCAGCGGGTGCTTTTTAATAAGAAGGGTGATGACTCAACATAAAAGTAAATAGATAGGCCCTTCGCAGAGGGAAGCAGGGATTTGTAGAGGTGCCAGAGCTCGATTTTGAAATAGAGATAAATTATATTTTGAGCGGTATACTTTCACTGTCAACGCAACAACTATGAGATGGTGTATCTTCCATACTACATGCATTATAGGCAGTTCCCAAACATAATGGTAAAGGTTTATACCCCCCTCCTCCACATGCATCAATCCATGGCTTGCTCGAAACAACGAGTGCCTCCAACATTCAATGGGTCCCAGGGGGAGTTCTGTTTAATTATTTTGATTTGCTTTGATCTTTTTGGATCATGGGACTGGGCATCCCGGTTACCGGCCCTTCCTCATGAATGAGGAGCGGAGTCCACTCCTCTTGAGAATAACCCACCTAGCATGGAAGATATAGGCAGCCCTAGTTGCACATGAGCTGCTCGAGCATACAAAACAGAATTTCATTTCAAGGTTTGGAGTTTGGCACATACAAATTTACTTGGAACGGAAGGTAGATACCGCATATAGGAAGGTATAGTGGACTCATATGGAACAACTTTGGGGTTTAAGGAGTTTGGATGCACAAGCAGTATTCCCTCTTAGTACAGGTGAAGGCTAGCAAAAGACTGGGAAGCTACCAACTGAGAGAGCGACAACAGTCGTAAACATGCATTAAAATTAATTTACACCGAATATAAGCATGAGTAGGATATGATCCACCATGAACATAAATATCATGAAGGCTATGTTGATTTGATTCAACTACATGCGTGAACATGTGCCAAGTCGAGTCACTCAATTCATTCAAAGGAGGATACCATCCCATCATAGCATATCATAATCATTCTAATAGCTTGTTGGCACGCAAGGTAAACCATTATAACTCATAGCTAATCAAGTATGGCACAAGTAACTATAATCTCTAAATGTCACTTCAAATATTTTTACTTCGTAATAGCTGAATCAGGAACGATGAGTCATCATATTTACAAAAACAAGAGAGGTCAAGTTCATACCAGCTTTTCTCATCCCAATAAGTCCATCATATATCATCATTATTGCCTTTCTCTTGCACGACCGAACTATGTGTATAATAAGAGTGCACGTGCATTGGACTAAGCTGGAATCTGCAAGCATTCAACTCAAGAGAGAAGACAAGTAATATGGGCTCTAAGTTAAATAATCGATAATGCATATGAGAGCCACTAAGCATTTTCAGTATAGTCTTCTCGACCCCCAAAGAAAGGAAAAGAAAAATAAAAACTATTTACACGGGAAAGCTCCCAACAAGCAAAAGAAGAACAGGAAATATTTTTGGGTTTTCTTTTTAATTCTACTACAAGAATGGAGAGTAGATTAACTAATTTTGTTTTTTTTCTTAAGATTTATCAAACACACAAGAAGAAAGCTAGAAAAAGAAATTTAAACTAACATGGATATTACAGTGAAAGAGTATGAGCACCGACATCTAGCAATGAGTGTGTGTGAACATGAATGTAATGTAGGTGGGAAATACGTACTCCCCCAAGCTTAGGATTTTGGCCTAAGTTGGTCTATTGCCAGGGATAGCCTGGCTGATACCCGTAGGTGTAGCTGGGGTCATACTGCGATGAAGAATAGTTGGGATCATAATATGATGAAGAGGACTCGATCGCCATCGGTCGGCAACCGCCTCAGGATCCCAAGAATAAACAGACATTCTGGAGGCTCATCTTGTGGCTCCGGTTCCGGGGCTGGTGCAGGATTCCGATAGGTTTGAACAGCCGCCCATGGAACAATGTAAGGACCTGTAGACAAGGTAAACAAAGAGGGAGCAGGCAAAGTAATAGTTTCAGGGTGATGTTTATCAAAGTACAATTTATATTTAAGCTCCCCTTCGCGACTCTTAACAAGAAAATCATGCGCTAGCATACTCTTATAATCTAAATAAGCACGGGGCAGCGCTGTTTCTTCTTTCTCCTCATGCCTAATAGGTATCTCAAAATATTCAGCTAGGCGTGAAGCATAAATGCCTCCAAAGATGGGGCCTTTAGTACGGTTCAGACTTAACCCTCTAGCAACAATTCCACCCATACTAACAGAGTTATTGCGGTATAAACCATGGAACAAAATGATAATATCAGGAATGGTAAGGTTTCCACAGTTCCCGCGACCAATCAAACAACGACTAGCAAATAAGGCAAAGTAAGATAAAACAGGAAAAATGTATGCTAGTGATTCTTGCATCAGAAACCTTCCTGGTTTCTCCCACAGTGATAGTGTTAATAAAAGCTTCCACTTCATTACGGTGTGGTTCATCTAAGGTGCCCTCAAAAGGTATTTTGCAAACCTCGCTAAATTCAGCTAATGCCATCTCCTTAACAACGTCATACAAATGGAACTCTACTGTTGGAGGTGATTTCTTAGGGAAAAAGTAGAAGTTCTGCACAAAAGTATTTGTGAGTAAGAGATACTGATGACGTTGGTCGCGGAGGAAGTTGGTGAGGCCGGCGTTCTCAATCAATAGATAGAAATCCTCATAAATCCTGGCTCTCCTCAAGAAGTCATCGGAAGGCCATTCACACGGCCGAACCTCCGCGATACGAGGCAAATTAAATTTGGGCTTCTGCTCTTCTTCCTTTTGTTTCTCCTTAGAGCTTCGGCTCGACGAGCCCCTCAAAAGCCTCTTCATTATTTCTGAGACAATCTGAAATTTTTAGTAACTTCAAATAAAAGTGAACCAACTTCAAGAAAATTGATAGCAACAACTCAAACAAGTGCCTAGGGCCTATATCAAGCATTAGAACTACTTGGAACCATATAAATTTGACATGCAAGCTCAAGAACATGGTCACCTATGCAGCACAAATTTGCAAAGAATAACGCACTAGAACAAAAACTAATTGGACCAATGGAGGAGTCACATACCAAGGAACAATCTCCCCAAGAAGTTTTGCGAGAGGTGCTTTGAGCAAGGAGATCGAAAATCACAGCAAAAGCAATTTGGAACATGAGCTTGAGTTGGTTTTTCGGGTTTGTGTGAGGCAGAGGAAGAAGATGGGTGCAGGATAAGTGAAGGAGGGCCACCATGGGCCCACGAGGCGGGGCGCGCCAGGGGGTAGGGCGCGCCTCCACCCTCGTGGCAGGTGGTAGCTCCCCTCATGTAATTTTTGCACTATAAATCATCAAATATTCTAAAAAATCATATTTAATTGGCATGGCATTCGAGGACTTTTATTTTCGGATATTTTTATATTGCACGGATAAGTCGGGAGATGATGTAAAAATACTATTTTACATTATTTTTACTAAATAACAGAGAATATAAAGAGGGTACAGAAGGTTGTGCTTCTAGTTTCATCCATCTCATGCTCATCAAAAGGAATCCACTAACAAGGTTGATCAAGTCTTGTTAACAAACTCATTCCGATTAACATGAAACCGAGAAATTTCAATAACACTATGTTACCTCAACGGGATATGGACATCCCCAATAATAAGTATATCATATTTCTTCTTGACAGTAGGGAGAGAAAATTCAAAACCTCCAAATATAATCGATGGAATTTTTCCAATAGAGTTGATACTATAAACTTGAGGTTGTTTCTCGGAAAGTGTACCGTATGCTCATTACCATTAACATGAAAAGTGACATTGCCTTTGTTGCAATCAATAACAGCCCCTGCAGTATTAAGGAAAGGTCTTCCAAGAATAATAGACATACTATCATCCTCGAATATCAAGAATAACAAAGTCCGTTAAAATAGTAACGTTTGCAACCACAACAGCACATCCTCACAAATACCGGCTGTGTATAGCAGTTGATTTATCAGCCATTTGCAAAGATATTTCAGTAGGTGTCAACTTATTCAAGTCAAGTCTACGATATAAAGAGAGAGGCATAACACTAACACAGCTCCAAGATCACATAAAGCAGTTTTAACATAATTTCTTTTAATGGAGCATGGTATAGTAGGTACTCCCGGATCTCCAAGTTTCTTTGGTATTCCACCCTTAAAAGTGTAATTAGCAAGCATGGTGGAAATTTCAGCTTCAGGTATCTTTCTTTTATTAGTAATGATATCCTTCATATACTTAGCATAAGGATTTGTTTTGAGCACATCAGTTAATCGCATACGCAAAAAGATAGGTCTAATCATTTCAGCAAAGCGCTCAAAATCCTCATCATCCTTTTTCTTGGATGGTTTCGGAGGAAAAGGCATGGGTTTCTGAACCCATGGTTCTCTATCTTTACCATGTTTCCTAGCAACGAAGTCTCTTTTATCATAACGTTGATTCTTTGATTGTGGGTTATCAAGATCAACATCAGGTTCAACTTCTACATCATTGTCATTACTAGGTTGAGCATCATCATGAACATTATCATTAACATTTCCACTAGGTTCATGTTCATTACCAGATTGTGTTTCAGCATCAGACATAGAGATATCGTTTGGATTATCAGGTGATTCAGCAATAGGTTCACTAGAAGTTTGCACAGTTCTATCATTTTTCTTTTTCTTCCTTTTAGAAGAACTAGGTACATCAATATTATTTCTCTGAGAATCTTGCTCGATTCTCTTAGGGTGGCCTTCAGGATACAAAGGTTCCTGAGTCATTCTACCAGTTCTAGTAGCCACTCTAACAGCATAATCATTTTTCTTACTATTCATTTCATCAAGCACTTCTTTCTGAGCTTTAAGTACTTGTTCTACTTGAGTGGTAACCATAGAAGCATGTTTGCTACCAAGTTTAAGTTCACCTCTAATATTAGCCATATAATCACTCAAGCGTTTAATCATAAAGGTATCCTATTTTAATTGTCTACCAAAATAAGCATTAAAGTCATCTTGCTTAAACATAAAGTCATCAAACTCATCCAAGCACTGACTAGCAATTTTAGTAGGAGGGACTTCAGCTTTATCATACCTATAGAGAGAATTTACCTTTACTACCTGTGTCGGGATATCAGGAGGTTCTTCAGTAAATAAGTAATTGAGATCATATACTTCTTCAACAGGCGGTGAATTAAGACCATGTATTTCTTCAATAGGAGGTAAATTCTTAACATATTCAGCTTTAATACCTTTTTCTTTCATAGATTTCTTTGCCTCTTGCATATCTTCGGGACTGAGAAATAGAACACCTCTCTTCTTCGGAGTTGGTTTAGGAATGGGCTCAGTAATTGGCTCTGGAGCTGGCTCGGGAGTTGGCTCAGGAGGTGCCCAATTATTTTCATTTGTCAACATATTATTCAATATAATTTCAGCTTCATCCGGTGTTCTTTCCCTGAAAAGAGAACCATCACAACTATCCAGGTAATCTCTGGAAGCATCAGTTAGTCCATTATAAAAGATATCAAATATTTCAGGTTTCTTAAGAGGATGATTAGTAAAGGCATTAAGTAACTTGAGAAGCCTCCCCCAAGATTGTGGGAAACTCTCTTCTTCAATTTGCACAAAATTATATATATCCCTGAAAGCAGCTTGTTTCTTATGAGCAGGAAATATTTAGAGAAGTAATAAATCATATCCCGGGACTTTGCACACAACCAGGATCAAGAGAATTAAACCATTTTTTAGCATCACCCTTTAATGAGAACGGAAATATTTTGAGTAAATAAAGGTAGCGCGATCTCTCATTATTAGTAAACAGGGCAGCTATATCATCTAACTTACGAAGATGTGCCACAACAGTTTCAGATTCGTAGCCATAAAAAGGATAAGATTCAACCAAAGTAATTATATCTGGATCCAGAAAAATCATAATAATCCTGATCGGGAACACAGATAGGTGAAGTAGCAAAAGCAGGGTCGGGTCTCATCCTATCTCTAAAAGATTCTTTACTCCACTTAACTAGCAACCTCTTACGTTCAAGACTATCCCGGCAAGCAAGAATAGCTTCAGTAGATTCAGCATTAAAAAGATAAACCTCAGGAATAGTAGGCATATTATCATCATTACTAACATCATCATGTTCAGTTTCAATAATTTCTCTTTCTCTAGACCTAGAAATTTGTTCATCTAGAAATTCACCAAGAGGCACAGTAGTATCAAGCATAGAAGTAATTTCATCATAAGTATCATGCATATCGGAAGTGGCATCATCAATAACATGCGACATATCAGAATTCATAGCAGTAGTAGGTTTAGGTGTCGCTAGCTTACTCATAACAGAAGGTGAATCAGGAGCAGAGCTAGATGGCAGTTCCTTACCTCCCCTCGTAGTTGAGGGATAAATTGTTGTCTTAGCATCTTTCAAATTCTTCATAGTGCCCAGCAGATATAAATCCCAAGTGACTCAAATAATAGAGCTATGCTCCCCGGCAACGGCGCCAGAAAAAGATCTTGATAACCCACAAGTATAGGGGATCGCAACAGTTTTCGAGGGTAGAGTATTCAACCCAAATTTATTGATTCGACACAAGGGGAGCCAAAGAATATTCTCAAGTATTAGCAGCTGAGTTGTCAATTCAACCACACCTAGAAACTTAATATCTGCAGCAAAGTGTTTAGTAGCAAAGTAATATGATAGTGGTGGTAACGGTAACAAAAGTAAAGACAGCAAAAGTAATGGTTTTGGTATTTTTGTAGTGATTGTAACAGTAGCAACGGAAAAGTAAATAAGCGCAAACCAGTATATGGAAAACTCAGAGGCACCGGATCGTGATGGATAATTATGCCGGATGCGGTTCGTCATGTAACATCATAACATAGGGTGACATGTAACTAGTTCCAGTTCATCAATATAATGTAGGCATGTATTCGTATATAGTCATACGTGCTTATGGAAAAGAACTTGCATGACATCTTTGTCCTACCCTCCCGTGGCAGCGGGTCCTATTGGAAACTAAGGGATATTAAGGCCTCCTTTTAATAGAGAACCGGAACAAAGCATTAGCACATAGTGAATACATGAACTCCTCAAACTATGGTCATCACCAGGAGTGGTCCCGATTATTGTCACTTCCGGGTTGCCGGATCATAACACATAGTAGGTGACTATTTAGACTTGCAAGATAGGATCAAGAACACACATATATTCATGAAAACATAATAGGTTCAGATCTGAAATCATGGCACTCAGGCCCTAGTGACAAGCATTAAGCATAGGAAAGTCATAGCAACATCAATCTCAGAACATAATGGATACTAGGGATCAAACCCTAACAAAACTAACTCGATTACATGATAAATCTCATCCAACCCATCACCGTCCAGCAAGCCTATGATGCAATTACTCACGCACGACGGTGAGCATCATGAAATTGGTGATGGAGGATGGTTGATGATGACGACGGCGATGAATCCCCCTCTCTGGAGCCCCAAACGGACTCCAGATCAGCCCTCCCGAGAGAGATTAGGGCTTGGCGGTGGCTCCGTATCATAAAACACGATGAAACTTTCTCTCTGATTTTCTTCTCCCCAAAAGCCAACATATGGAGTTGGAGTTAGCGCCGGAGGGCCACCAGGGGCCCACGAGGTAGGCGGCGCGCCTGGGGGGCGTGCCCCCACCCTCGTGGATGTGGTGTGGGCCCTGGTCTTCATCTTTGGCGAGGATTTTTATTATTTATTCTAAGATATTCCATGGAGTTTCAGGTCATTCCGAGAACTTTTGTTTTCTGCACATAAAAAACACCATGGCAATTCTGCTGAAAACAGCGTCAGTCCAGGTTAGTTCCATTCAAATCATACAAGTTAGAGTCCAAAACAAGGGCAAAAGTGTTTGGAAAAGTAGATACAACGGAGACGTATCACTTGTGCACTGTTCCGACGCTGTTTGGATATCCTTTCACTGCTCTCTTAGCTTACACGCCTATGCAACTCTGACTTTAACTCTTATTTCTTCTGAAGAAATCATCTGGAACAAGCAAAGCCATTTTTTAGCGAAGCATGACGGCACTACGGGATCTGGTACACATCCTGCACACCCGTATAACCTTGTAAGTATATGTCCTCTGGTACAACAGCAAGGTCGATTCCTCTTATTTGATCAACCATTCGTCGTGTCAAAAATGCAGAGGAGGATGCAAGGAGCACAAGGCCTGCGCATCCAAGCAAGTGGTAACATGCACTTGTACATGGAACATCCCAAGCACAAGCAGAGCTGCAGTGAGCTTGTACAACAAGCTAGCGTAAGTCCCTGCATTTCATTTAATTCGTACTGGCATGCGTGCATGATTTGTGTGTAGTGGCGGATCCATGAATTCAAGTTACCAGCGGCGAACATTTAACTTAAAAAATATGAAGGCACTTGCACTCCGGAAATCAACATAACTTGAGAAATGAGAAGCTACATGCACTTTGAAAACCAGCTAATGATCCAAAGTAGTTCAGATTATAAAACACTAAATGATGCAAGCACCAAAAAACACAAAATGCAACATGGTGTACAAGGACTACTAACATGGTCTGTACCTTCTTGAATTATTCGTTCTCTGGCTGAAAATATCGAAGTGTAATTGCACCTATAACCAGTGCGCAAACTGCATATCAATATATCTATCCTACACAAGTATGCCAATAGTTTCAAACAACAGATTGAAAAAGTATTTATGCTATGTTGTCATGATACGGGGACTTTCTGGTAGATGGCCTCGACGTTTCCTCAAGCCATGAAAATGTACTATAATTTGCTTGTCATCAATGCATGCAAATCTCTATGTCTCTCTCAACATAGAAAATCATTATTAGACACTAAATCCTTCAATGGGAGCTTGCAAAATGCTTGCATTAGATCCCTCATTAGACATTATATGTTCATCACCAGGAGCATATAAAATGTTTGCATCAAATCCTTCATTAGCAGTCTGTTCATTAGACACTTTAGGCTCAAGAACAACATGAGCTTGTATGTTTGCACCAGAAACTTGATTAGATACATCAGATTCAGTCAGTTCAGTATTGGTTGGGGGAGTTATAAAATAAGAAGAAATCGGTTTCATTTTCTCATAGATTCCCTACATACAAGCAGTTTTACAACACCGTCAGCTTTAGCTATCGGCCAAAAATTGAACAGTTGAATTAGATATAATCAGGGATGTGATGTACCTGCTCGTTGCGCATGCTACTCTTGCAAGTTGCGACTGTCCATTTGCGCAAGCTCGATGCCATGCCCAGATGCCGCCGCTGCCTCCCATGCAGGCTACACCCAGGGTTGGATCTTCATCTTCTTGTCCTTCCGTTCGATTGAAGCCCAACGACCGCCATCCAACGAGGGCACAAGGAAGTGCTGTGTCGGTCTGTCCAGCGGCGGCTAGGTTAGGAGCGAACCAGTCTGGAGGCTGGAGTGAACGAATTGGGATTTTTCCTGCTGTCGATCGATATGGGAGGCGCTCGTCTGGGCCGCGAGCCTGCTATAGGGCCTGCCTTGCACTTACGTTATTGGCCCATCCAAATTGAAACATTTTTCTTCATTTCTACACTGCCTGCTTGTGCGTTGGGCCGAACAAAACTAGCCTCGACCAACCTGGACGACTCAAACTAGGGGCACACTTTCCTGCCACCTGAGGCGGCCGCCCATACCAGCCCCTATGGTGGCGTCGCCCCTTTTTGTGTGTATGATTGGGGTAGTGAAAAATATTCCAGTGGCGCTTTTGATTTACCCATAGAATGGTTGAATTGCTTGTTTCTATGAACTGAGTTTGCCAATAATGTGAAGGATGCTAGTCTTTTCATCCTATGTAGATTGCTTAGATATCGATATGCCAAATGTAATCGCATGAAATATACAGTAAAAGCCAGTGTGATGTGTGTGGCTACAACTTGTCTGACTACACATCCTCATATAACATATCAAGGACGCACCATCTTACCAGATTAACCATTCGACTTACCAATGCAGTGTGGGAAGAAAGAAGTATTGGGACTGCGTATCCAAGCAATTGATGCCATGGACTCCTTCGTAGAACCTCGTAAGCTAAAAAGAAGTTGCAGTGTGCATGTACAAAGAGTTAGCATAAGTTCATTTATCTGCTTCTCGGAATTTTAGTTAGCCACTTATTGCAAAATTGTTCAATTACGTTGCTTGGCTTAATTTAGTTTGCTACCGATTACATAATGCCATAGCATGTTAATCCTATTATAGACTGCACCTATCTATGTGTTTGATACTTACTGTTAAGAATTACCTGTTTGGCGGAACTTAAATAGCTACTTAAGCACGTAGATAGCTGGTCATATGTACTTCTAGGGTGCAGCAGAATTCACGTATAATTTACGTTCTGATAACCTGTTTGTTTAAATGGTTTGCCGTTATCACTTGTAGCACTAGTAATGTTTGCATGTTCATAGATAGACAACTGTCAGGTTTATATGAGGGACACCGTCTTTTTAACTTATATATGTGTTGGAATCATTTTGCTTACATCAAAGAAATTTACAGATGTCTGTGTTGCTGGTAAACGGTACCGACTTGTTACTTTAATACGTTGCCAAGAACGTGTTAGTTTTACTAGTTCATGTGTAATTAAATAGGTTGCCAAAACCGGTTAGTTTTACTAGTTTGATATTAGTTTCTTATGGCTCTTGCAAAACTTTATTTATTGATTGCTAACATTCAAGTTTGCAGGATCCAACTGAAACTCCGTTGGCACAACAGGTATGTTTTCAGAAACTTCCTTGTTTACCTGGTTTGCTGTTGTAACTTGTTGTAATCATCTTTCCAACTTCAAGTTTTCAGGATCGAATTGGAAGTCGAATTGCACAACAGGTACATTTTCAAAAATATATTTGTGTAACACGTTTGCTGCTGTAACTTGTTGCTCTAATCAAGTTACTGACTACTCAACTTTTCAGGATTCAAGAAAAACTCCAATGCCACAACAGGTTCCATTTGCAAAACTTGTTTGTTTAACTGCTTTGCTGCTGCAACTGGTTGCTCTAATGACGTTACTGGCTACTCAAATTTTCAGCATCCAAGAGAAACTCCAATGCCACAACAGGTACCTTTTGCAAAACTTGTTTGTTTAACTGCTTTGCTGCTGCAACAACCGGTTACAATGATGTTAATAACTACTTTTCAGCATTCAATTGAAACTCTTTAATTCGTTGTTTGTTTAACTGGTTTGCTGTTATAACTCCCAGTTGAGATGTTTTGCTAACTTCAACTTTTTGGAATCTAATCGAAACTTTAATGGCAAAACAGGTTAGCCCAAGATCAAAGAGCGATGTCCCCATGGATGTTGTATCTTCCCACAGCAGTGGCATTGGCCCAATCATGCATCATGAATTGCCAATAGCTGATGCTCTAGAGGCTAAACTAGTGGTAGAAAGAGATTCTGCTTCTGCACTTAGAGATGAAGTTGACATGTTGAGGAAGCAAACAGCACAATCACAAGCAGTACTCAAGACAACCATTAAATATTTGGTGGATTTCAAAACGAAGCAAGCTGAGACTGACCGCATTGTTAAGGTCCTGAAGGAAAAAAGGAAATTAAATTCCCACTTGATAAATCATAGGTGAAATGTTCTTTCCATTGTTGAATAACCTTTGTGTTGTTTGTTCATGTAATCAATCAAACCATTTGTTTTAGAGATCATGTAATAATTGTTTTTTGTTTTTTGGTTTGTAATTTTATTTGAGCACAAGTCTGTATTAATTGATAAGACTCGGAGACATTTCATTCTGATTGTTGTGCAAGACCTACAAATATGCCAATCGGGCTGAATGTGCATTCAGCAATAATAGTAGCATTGATCGACCATATGTGGCACACATCGGAAAGAGCAAAGATGTTGTAGTAGCTTCGCTGAAAAAAGGATGTTGTTCTAGCAAAAAAAGTACAGCGGCTTGGCTTATGTATGTTAGTTGATATTATTGATCCATATACACTATAAGTGTTTATATGTCTGTTAGTTATGTACATTCTTGGTTGATTGACTCGGTCTTTGAATCTTGATACATCGCTTGTGTACATATCTAAATGGGAGTACACATTATGCTGCATGTTACATTTGAGTTGGACACAAAGTGTTCCAAATATTCGAATTCACCTTAAACTGGATTCTAGCTTCTGAATTTGAGTATCGGCATTTGTAAATCATATTCATATATGAGAGTGGAATACATCTTTTCCGTGCTTATGAAGATATATAAAAACACATAGAATGATTTATACAGATCCGTATAGGAATACAAAATGGATTCGAATTTAGTTGCCAGGGTAAACATGGATGCTTATTGTCCCAAAATTTGAAAGAAGCGACAAAATGTCCACTCCCATGTCGGATTCCCGCAGCCGAGTGTTTGGGAGATGTAAATTACTGTCTACCCATTACACGGACAATCCATCGGCCCGATTTCCACTGCTTTAATAGGGGTAGGTTAGTAACTTCAATTAGACGTGACACGACTGCCTTTGAGCCCATTACGACACGGTGGGCGCCAAACATGGGCGGCAAAACACATTTGATTCAAGCTCGTCCGAAAGACCTCTGTTTCTCCCTCCATTTCCCCATTCATACACGGTGTGCGGCAAAACAAACTCGACTCGGCCGAAATCGATGCAGGAAATATTTTCAATAGGGGCAGGTTTGTAACTTCACTCAGACGTAACACAAACACCCTACCTGTCAGCCCCGTTCATACACCGTGGGCGCCAAAACACCCTCTCCTCGCCCGAAATCGCTCTGGGCAAATATTGGCGAGATGCGAGATTAGCGTCCTATCCCCAACCGACGAGACGTCCAAATTTTAAACGGGGGATAAGTTCGTAACTTCGCCATATTTCAGACAGGCGAGTCCCAAAAACATGGTTCCCCGTAGCTCTCCCTCCATTTTCCCATTCATACACCGTCCCCGCTAGAACACCATCCCCACACCATCCTCCTCTGTCCACTACCCCATCCATCGCCACCGTCCTCCACCATGCCGGAGCACCAACAAGACCGCGTTGTCCACTGCTAGAAATGGATGTTTCTCATCCACGGTGACGGACCAAGTGCCTTGCCTCGCATCCTCTCGCTTCATCGATGTCGTCGTCCTCTTTGCCGGGGCCGCTCACACAACCTTCTCTTCCACCGCAACGAGACTTATCCCCCGATGCACCCGTCTACCGTCGCAGATCTGCTTCAACGCCACCGACAGCCATCGCACCCCCGATGCCTACACGGCACCGCAAGAGAGGTGGTACTTCATATCTCCTCAACTTTTTGATCTCAACAAAGAAAATAAATCGTAACTTGGTTACTCTACTTTCTTTTCAGGTCTTAGAATTTAGTTCTTAGTTCGAAGCAAACAATGGATGCTAAATATCATTTCTCCAGTTTGCAGCTTTAAATCTGCCATGGCACAGTCATAATATGGTTTAATTGATCATGCTTAGGGTTTAATTGATCATGTTGGTTCCGTGGTGGTTTCTTTAATAGAAATCAGAGGGGAAACCCTCTTTTGCTAAAAAAATGCTTAGGGTTTCCCCCTTTTATTATCACTATACGATCAGAATACGTGCTTCGTGTCATAATAGCACTGCTGCACCCATCAAGCTAAACAAGCTTAGTTGTTCAAATACGAATCTGATATTATTCAAATAGAGTCGTTTAATTGGTCAGCTAAATGTTCCTAATTTAGTTTCGAAAATGCATGTTCACTGCTTGGGTGTATCTCTCTGTGGTGCCCACAAGTGGGCCGGCCCACCCGGGATTTTGGATCGCCCCAGCCCCGATTCCTCCTGCTCGCTGACGCCTCGTTCTCTACTCGGCCCCAGCCTCCTGCCTCGCCGGCGACTTGCCGTCCCCGGACGACATGACTCTTGGAGGATACGCCGGGCTAGCAGGAGGACAGGAGCTTCTCGCCCTACAACGTCACCGCTGCCCGGGCGCGCTGCCGTGCCTACCTTCCCAGTTCCTTCAGGGCTCAGGCATGCAGCACCCACTACGCCAACCCGATTTATCCTGAGATACGTCCTCAACACTCAACACTTCAGCAGCCACTCCTCATCACCCATTTTCTAATTGATTCATTAATCATTAGGAAGGACTGTTATTAGGGTTTGTTGTGCTGAGTGCTACCTACACTTAATGGTTCAGATGTATTTCAGTAATCTTTAGTACCTGTAAAGTTCACAGGGTTTCAAAATTCCGGCCCTAGGAACAGACACTAGTCATTTTGGATTGTTGGTCGTAGTGACATTAACCAAGATTACTATAGCAGGCAAGGTTTGTTGACAATTTTACTTGACTTTCTTACTCATTCGATATGATATCCAATTATTCACGTCGATTAGTTGCAAACTGTAAGTGCTAGACAAACTTCTTGATTCAGATTTTGGACGGTCTCTTACTGCAGTTACAATTCTGCATACTTGTCCTAGTGAGCTCACAAGTAAATGATTGATTCACTACATCTATGCTTTCCTTCTCATATTTGTTGTCAATATTCTTTTAGGGTGGACCACCCTGTTTCAAAATACTGGAACCCTAGAGATGAGTGAATAGTATTTCTTTGTGTGATCTCTTCCATCATGTGTGGGCAACGAACACTGCATTGTATAGAAAGAAAGTGTCATTTCCATCTTTTACATAGGCGACAATCTTTTACATGGAATACAATTTGCCTACTTGCTTTGTGTCGCACTACCAACACTCCACCCTTGAAGCTAAACATTATGCCACTCATAATTCCTTGTTTTATTTGTTCAAATACGAATTTGATATGATTCTAATGTTCCTACTTCAGTTTTGAAATGTGTGTCTACCTGTTATAGAGACATAAGGGGTTTGTATTTCTGTGTGTGGTCTGGTCAGCACGATTGAGGGGTGAACTTTGCATATGCAGGGGTTTATAGGGAGACACTCTTCGAGTTGAATCCGCAATGCATTCCATAGATAATCTGACTAACTTCTATTTTGTCATGAATCTCAGATTCTGAACAGCATCATAATGATTATGAGCTTGCGCGCATGAAAAGAATGAAGCAGAACAATGCCATGGCTGCCAAACTTGGCATTAAGGACTGAAATCAAGTCTGGATGAATGCAATGCAAACACTCTCCACCTACATATTCATGCTCAGAATATGATCCTAACAGTGATTCTGAGCTAGAGGGAGACCTAAGTCAATGTAGCTCCCCTGTGGAGGAGTCAGAGGCAGATGCCCTATCTCATTCACCCATCAAGGTGCTTGCTCTAACTTTCCACGGTTATATTGGTCGCACATATCTTGCAACTAATGCTTCGCATTGCTTCTACTTTGTTGCACTGCCATTAGCTTAGTTTACACATTGTGTATGTGAATACGCCTTGCCTATCCATTTTTAGTACATATTCCATCTGTCATCATACCATATTTATCCATTCAAATGTTTTTCTTGTGTATCAGACATTCAAAAGGAAGAGGGCAATTGCTGATCACGGAGGAGCACAAGCAAAGTATTTGGAAAAGGTAGTGACACCTGATAAATCAAATAGCCCATTAGGTGTAGTTGCAATATCACCTGAGCCGCAAAACACCCCAACTCTAGCAGTCACTAGCCCTACTACACTGGTCATTTCTAATGCCCCAACTCAGCAGACCCCAGCTGCAGCAAACAGTATGATGATGCCAGTTGACATAGCACCAGCTCTACGACGCAAAACCCCCATTCCAGCAAAGAGTACACCAAATCTAGTTGCCAAATCCCTATTCAAACCAGAGAGCCCCAATTGCAGTAAATAGGACCCCTGTTCCATTTCTTCCCAGTTTAGAAGACGAAGCTTATATTGTTGTCAGGAACTTTGTGCGCATCTTTCCTTCATGGAAAGATTATACCGTAGACATAGAACAATTTCCAATGTTCCTCCGCAACTTACGCGTAAGTAATGTACTAATGTTATTCATGGTAATTACTACATATGTTTATGTTGATAGAAGACACCATTCTTTTAAATAGACGAGGACCAAACTGGATTGGCAAGACGAGCAAGGGTTGGTTGCACTTTTCAAGCACTCGTTGATGAAGTATCGTTCCTACCTGAGGCAAGCGCACTTCGATGGCAAGACTCTAAACGAAATTTTTGTAAAGTCTCCGGTGCTACATTTATCTGACAGTGACTGGAATAATCTTATTACATATTGGTATCATCTGCAGCGTAAGGTACTGTCTATGATATCACATCACAATTTGAACTACATTTCTGCATTTGCCTTAACGTCTCACTTGTACGAAAACTGTTAGCAGAAGAACATTCATTCTCAAGTGACCACAGAATCTCGCAACTATACTACACACTGCATTGCTCCTGTGAGTACCTCTTGCCCTGTATGACCATACTTACTTTCATAACTGTTTGATTATGTAGCATCACTACACATGTTATCCTAGTTATCGTCCATTTGGTGGACATTATAAGATCCGTATGGAATCTTACATAAATTTAGAATCAACCCAATGCTTTTGAAGAGGTTTAGCTCTGCAGTCCTCTTGTAAGGACTGAACGTCGTCTATCACTGTACTTACATTAACAGCTACTCCCTCCGTCCCATAATATAAGAACGTTTTGTAAAGTACACAAGTGTTCAAAACACTCTTGTATTATGGGAAGAGGGATTGGTTCATTGTGTAGCATTCTGCATCTTATCTCCCTCGCCCACCATTTACTAAAAGATATCAGACCTATATTTAATCTTACCAAAAAGTTGAATACACACACAATGCCAGTGCAGAAGTGTAGCCCATTGGTCTTGTCAGTACATTTTATCCTGTAACGCTTGTACTTCCAGGGATTGGTAGTTGATTATGTAGCATGAATCTGCATCTTATCTTCATTATCCTCTATCCCTTCCATTATTATCATATCTATAATTACTCTCTACAAAATGTAGAGTACAGGCAATGCTCATGAAGAATATTATGTGCTGAAATTCTTGAGTTATCTTTGCCTTGACATGGAGAAGGGCACTATAAAGCCGGTATTAACTGTTAATGTAAGTCAGTCCTTCTAAAGCCTTTATCCTCAACTGCTGTTTAATTTGCTCATACTCCCTATCGTTTACTGCTATTTATTTTGTTGTTTCTATCAAAATGCATGTTTGCAAGAACCGTAAGTTCCAAGTTTTACTTATAAAAGCAAATTCATTATTCATACCATGCACATTACTCAATACTACCTATATGTATGCTTGTTTTTGTGGATCTATAATCCAGTGTGTGGTGAAGCAGCCCACGTATGCACCTTGTCGTCTCCTGTTTTATCTTACTGATGTGGCTGATGATATGAACAACATGCCATGCACATTAACCAAAATAGATACAATGATTGTCTTTGCCCTTCATCTATGCTTGTTATGTTGACATGGTAATCCAGTAGTGTGGTGAAGCTCCCGCATTATGAATAATGCCAGATTATGCTATTGATATTTTGAACTTACTCTTTATTTTCTAATTTGAAATTGGATGGAATTGACAGCATAATTATCATCTTTGTTTATACACGTGGAAAACATGTCATCTCTCTGCTTGTTTCAGGGTGATATGCCTGATGGCATGCACAAGTCTGCTGAAGGCTGTGAGACAAACCCAACATATATTGCAGCAAATAAGGCAAAACATCGTGAAGATAGCGAGACAACCCCTAAGTCTTGTCTTGATGTAGTGTTCAAGTTACTTGAGACTAGCAGTCAGACAAGCTCACATAATTCGCTGTCTGAATCAGTTCGACTTCTTCAGTCCCAAGTTCTAGCAGAAAGGCATTCTGCAACTCAATTCGACTTCAAGTCCTATCTCTAAGAAAGATTGCGGAGAACACCAATGAGAACCTCATTGCTAAACAGCTACACCTGGAAGCTATGACCGACATGCTAGGCCGGTCTCACAGCCTTGCTCAGCAGCTTGCGCAGCAGTTCCCGCGCAAGGCTAATCTTTCTTGAATTGTCTTGGAAGTGGTCTTGGTTCAGTATTACTTTGATACGCTGCAATGGTGCCCAGTTTCTGTAATCTGCTTCTTTGTTGCGCTTTATGATCACTAGTGGCGAACTTCGATGCCCAGTGGATGTAATATACCATAAATCCTTTATTGTATAGTGTAGGTTTATTCTAAGTTACTATGCCGTAATTTCTTTATTGTATAGAGTAGGTTTGTTCTTCATTCCTACTAGTTACTACCATCATTCGCTATCTGAAAAAAAAACTGATGTAGTCGACCGGGCCGAAACATTCGCCTCTAATGGGCCTGGTTTTTAGCGGGCTACAATTGGGCCGGCCTGCACCTTTCTTGGGCCCGAATGGCCATTGGGGCCATCACACTTTGCGCCAGGCCCACAACTTACTCCGGCCGGCCCAAATTTTAGTTGGGCCTTTTGTGGACCAAGCGCTTAGATTGGCCCAGGTAGCGTTGGGCCATTAATAGGCTGAATGTTCTACTGGCCTGTTACGGCCCAGAAGAAACCATGGGCATTTAGCAGGCCGAAATGCATGTAGGGCCTCAATTTTCACTAGTCATTGACGGGCCTTCAGCATGCTGAAATGTAGACCGGGCCTTTTTTGGCCCATTTATATGACGGGCCATTACCAGGCTGAAACATATCTTGGGCCTTAGTTGGCCCACTGATATCATGGGCCTTTAAGAGGCCGAAAGCTTAGTACATGCATCAACGGGCCGAATTATACGACAGGCCTTTAATAGGACCAAAGTCACGTTGGGCTGAACTGTTTCCACCTTTATCACGGGCCGTTAGTGGGCCGGATGTCGCGTCGGACCATATGTGGCCCATGGGCAGCATGGGCCATTCCCAGGCCAAAAGACACACCGGGCTAAAATGGGCCCATGTCTACATCGGGCCTCTAACAGGCCAAAATTCACTGGCCTGTAATTGGGCCCAAATATTCGGCGAACAATTAACGGACAGATCTGGCTTCGGGCCGTAAATGGGCCTTTATTAAACAGGGCGTTATTGGGCTGGCCCACTAGTACCTGAGTAAGTACTATGGGCCTTTGACTGGGCCGGCCTTTTAATCTATATGGGCCTCTGGTGGGCCCTGCCATGTGTCGATGTATCATAGGCATGTCTCCTCCAATGGACGGGTGACATGTGGCCCACCGAGGAGCAGCCACGTGTTTCCTCTGGCCAATGAGAATTTTACACATGGAAAATCACCATTGGTCCGGGCTGTTAGCGGGTTATCAGATCCAAAACCAGACCCAATAGCTTAACGGCGAGCCGTTATGGTGGATGCCATGTGTCGGTCACCCTTGACGAAAGCACTTCTATGACGCACTATTTATCTCCATGGAAGTGGACACTTTCGTGATGATAATTTTGGTATTGTGATGTAACACTTCTACGACAGCACGGGTATGACTATCTTGATTCTTTCATAAAATCGTCATGGATGTACATGCATGATGTAAAACGTGACCTCATCGTGACAAACGAGTATCATCACGGAAGTGTATTTTTGTAGTGTAATGCTACCGTCGAACTAAGCAAATAAGATGCATAAAGGATAAACATCACATGCAATCAATGTGATATGATATGGCCATCATCATCTTGTGCCTTTGATCTCCATCTCCAAAGCACCATCATGATCACCATCGTCACCGGCGTGACACCTTGATCTCCATCGTAGCATCATTGTCGTCTCGCCACCTATTGCCTCTACGACTGTCGCCACCGCTTAGTGATAAAGTAATGCAATTACATGGCAATTGCATTTCATAAAATAAAGCGACAACCATATGGCTCCTGCCAGTTGCCGATAACTTCGTTACAAGACATGATCATCTCATACAATAAAATTTAGCATCATGTCTTGACCATATCACATCACAACATGCCCTCCAAAAACAAGTTAGACGTCCTCTAGTTTGTTGTTGCAAGTTTTACGTGGCTGCTATGGGCTGAGCAAGAGCCGTTCTTACCTACGCATCAAAACCACAACGATGTTTGGTCAAGTATGTGCTGTTTTAACCTTCAACAAGGACCGGGCGTAGTCACAATCGATTCAATTAAAGTTGGAGAAACTGACACCCGCCAGCCACCGGTGCGGCACGCCGGTAGAACTAGTCTCGCGAAGCGTCACGCGTTAATGTCGGAAGGGCCGCTTCATCCAACAATACCGCCGAATCAAAGTATGACATGCTGGTAAGCAGTATGACTATTATCGCCCACAACAATCTCGAGGACGACGGCGGGGACCTCCGGCGGGTGCGGCGTGGCGAGGGGAGCTCGGGGGTGGACTCGGGCGAGCTCGAGGTGGTCGGAGGTGGCCGGAACGGGCTAATGGCGGGCGCGGCGGACTCCAGCGATTTAATTGCGGCGAGAGGAGAGGGTCAGGCGAGGGGCGAGGGGGAAACGGGCTAAGGGGGGTATATATAGGGGGGAACGACTTGGACGAGGGGTAGATCGGCGAGGGATCGCGGAGGATCCCGGATTCAGCGGGATTCCATGAGCGGGCGGCGGTTGCGCTGGCTTGCAAAAGGGGAAGAAGGGTGGGGTCCATGCGCGGTGAGAGAGGGAGGAGGGCGGGTCGGGCGACCGAACGGTAGGGTTTTCGGCGAGGGCGCTGGGCTGCTCGGGGCTGGGCTGCTCGGCGCTGGTGGGCTCGATCGGCTTGGCCCGCGGGTGGGCCGCCTGGGTGCTGGCTGGGCCGGCTCGGCGCTGGCTGGGCCAGTCGGCCTAGCTGGTGCCTGGGTCTCTTTTCTATTTTTTTTTGAATTTTTAGAGAGATAGAAAAATATATAAATATAAATATTTTATATAGGACATATATATATATATATCAAAATGATCAGGGGAATATTCCCTATAATTTGAACATTTTTCCAGGGGCAAAACTCAAACTTTATAAAAAATCCTTTTTTCTAAAATTCCAAATAAACTCCAAATTTGAATTCAAACTTTTTGGCAATGCTTTTCATCTGACATATTTGGAGTGTCATGTTTACTCCTCTCATACTTTATCTCAAGTATTTGTCAGGCATTGTTTTTGCAATAATTTTCAAATGCCAAGTTGAACTCAAATTCCAACAACTCCAAAAACTTCTGAAACTTCAAATGCCACTCAAATTCCAACAATATGCATAGATGCTTAGCTATAATTGTAAAACATTCCAAATAGGTAATTTGGGATGTTACAAACCTACCATTTTAAGATGAATCTCGCCTCGAGATTCGGGTTGGCTAGCAAATAGGTGCGCGTGGTCTCGGCGGAGGTCTTCTTCTCGCTCCCAGGTGGCTTCCTCCTCGGAGTGGTGACTCGACAGCACCTTGCAAAACTTGATGATCTTGCTGCACCTCCTTCCGTATAGAGCTTCGAAAGGGGCCATCTTCAGACTGATCTGATAACTGTTGTTGTATGAGAACTCAGAGTATGGTAAATTATCATCCCAGCTAGACCCATAGTCTAGCGCACAAGCTCTCAACATGTCTTCCAGTATCTGGTTGACTCTCTCGGTCTGTCCATCTGCTCATGGACTAAAAGCTGCATCAACTCCAGCCTCGTACCCAAAGTTTCATGCAACTGATTCCAAAACTTTGAGGTAAATTGTGTTCATCTATCTGACACGATACTCCTCGGAACTCCATGCAGACCTACGATCCTGGTCATGTATATCTTCTCTAACTTAGCACTTGTATAGGTAGTCTTCACGGGAATGAAATGAGCTACCTTGGTCAATCGATCAACCACTACCCAGATGGAATCATAACCTGAACGGGTCCTGGGTAATCCTGTGATAAAATCCATTCCAAGTTTTTCCCATTTCCACTCGGGAATCGCAAAGGTTGAAGTAACCCTGCTGGCTTCGATGTTCGCCTTTACTGTGGGCAAACATCGATACTGCTACGCACTCGCAATATCTTTCTTCATACCGTCCACCGAAACTTTCCTTCAAATCCAGATACATCTTGGTGTTACCGGGTGAATCGAGTACGGTGAATCATGAGCCTCCCAAGAATTAGCTTCCCGAGTTCGGGATCATTGGGTACATAAATACGATCCTCGAACAATATAGCTCAGACTCATCCTTACGAAACCCTTTAGCTTTTCCTTCATTCATCCTTTTCTTTATCTCATCAATTTCCTTGTCCGACTTCCGGGCTTCACGAATTCTTTCGCCAAAGTGGACTGAACTTCCAGAGTTGCAACATATCCTCTGGAACTATCTCCAATAAGATCTCCGAGGTCATCGACTAACTCCTGGGTAATCCTCCAGCTATAAGAGTATTTACATAACTCTTACGGCTCAAAGCATCTGCTACAACATTAGCCTTTCTGGGTGGTAATGCAATCTCATGTCATAGTCCTTGATTAACTCTAGCCATCTCCTCCGCTCGAGGTTCAACTCTTTCTGCGTGAAAATATACTTCAAGCTCTTATGATCTGTGTAAACATCACAACGGTTTCCGATAAGAAAATGTCTCCAGGTCTTGAGTGCATGCACTACTGCTGCTAACTCCAAATCATGTGTGGCGCAATTCATCTCATGTGGTCGTAGCTGTCTGGAGGTATAAGCTACAACTTTTCCTTCCTGTATGAGTACTCCTCCGAGTCCCTGACGAGAAGCGTCACAATATACCTGGTAATCCTTGTGTATGTCCGGCAAAATCAGTATCGGGCTGTAACCAAACGTTTCTTCAATTCCCGAAACCGGCTTCACAATCCTCGGTCCAAATGTACTTGGCATCCTTCTTCAAGACAGCTCACCATGGGCTTGGCAATCTTCGAGAAATTCTCAATAAACCTCCGATAATATCCTCGCGAGTCCGAGAAAATCTGCGGATCTCCTTGATCGAGGTGGGCGAACGCCAATCGGTGACTGATTCAACCTTGGCGGGTCAACTGCTATTCCTTCTCCTGAAATAACATGTCCGAGGAATCCGACTTCCTTCAGCCAAGATTCACATTTTGAACTTGGCATACAACTGATGTTCTCAAGTTTCTCCGTAACTAGACGCAAATGTTCCTTATGCTCTTCCTCGCTCTTGGAGAAAATCAGTATATCATCGATGAACACCACGACAAACTTGTCCAGATATTCCATAAATACCTTGTTCATCAAATTCATGAAGTATGCAGGGCATTAGTCAATCCAAATGACATGACGGTATACTCATATAAACCATACCGTGGTAAATGCTGTTTTGGGTATATCCTTTTCACGGATCTTCAATCGATGATACCCTAATCAAGATCGATCTTGGAGAATACCTTGGCTCCAACTAGCTGATCAAAAGATCATTAATCATCGGCAGAGGGTACTTGTTCTTGATGGTCACGCTGCTCAACTAACGATAATCCACAACCATTCTCGTGGTTCCATCCTTCTTCTCTACCAAGAGAACTGGGGCTCCCCAAGGTGATGAGCTTGGCCGAATATATCCCTTCTCCAATAGCTCATTAATTTGATTCTTGATCTCTTTCAAATCATTCGGGGCATCCGATAGGGTCTCTTGGATATTGGGGCTGTGCCGGCAATAACTCAATCAGAAATTCAATGTCCCCGTCCGTGGCATTCCGGTAATTCCTCCAGAACACATCGGAAAATCTTGCACCATGGCACTTCCTCCTGAACAACTCCGGTGAGGGAATGTACCGATTCTTCATCGGGATACGCCCGATACATACTTGATCCTCTTCGCTCCGGGTGGTGAGAAGAATCGACTTGCGGCACGATCTATGTTTCCTTCAAACCTTGTCAACCAATCCATGCCTAGGAATACATCCAAGGTCTGGGTTTCCAATACTATGAGGTCTGCGGGAAATTTATGATTTCCGATGTTGAGGGTTGCATGACAGCCAAAACCTGCCATCATTTCTCCTCCTGCGGAACTGACGTGAAGAGGGCTTCTAAGGGTTCTAGTGGGCAACCCGTACTTTTCCACAACTACCCTTGATATGAATGAATGCGTGGCACCGTAATCAAAGAGTACCAATCTGGATGTGAATTTAATAAAACTTACCAACCACGTGTTCCGGCTGATCATAGACGCCCTCCACGCCAATGTGGTTCACCCGAGCACGAGGAAAAGGGTTGGGCTTCTTGGCTGAGCTTCCATTGCCGTTTCCATTCCTCTGCTTGGCCTCCGGGCAGTCGGTGGCATAGTGCCCTGCTTTCTGGAACTTGAAACAGGTGATGTGACTCAGATCTTTCTGAGCTGGGGCAGGACGATGCTGGTTGCCATTGCCGTTTCCATTGCCTGTCTTGTTATCCTGGTTGCGGTTGTTCCCATTCCCTCCATGGTTATGTCCTCCATGGGTGTGATGGGTATGCCCTCCCGAGTATGGGGCATAACGGGGCTTCTGCTGAGCTCCATAGTTGTACTTCCCCTGGCCATACTTCCACTTGTGGCTATCAATCTGCTACTCCTTGCCTTCGAGTATGGTGGCCTTGTCTACCAGCTCCTGGTAGTTGTTGAAGGTAGCCACCATTAGCTGCATACCCAGATCGTCATTGAGTCCCTCGAGAAACTTTTCCTGCTTTGCGGCATCTGTGGCCACATCATCCGGGGCATAGGGAGCTAACTTGTTGAACTCATCCACGCATCGCCCCACAAGACGGTTCCCTGGCGTAAGTTGCGGAACTCACGCTTCTTCGCACTCATGGCTCCAGCTGAAACATGAGCGGTGCGGAAAGCTTCTTTGGAACTGATCCCACGTGATGGTGGCGATGGGATAAGTGGCGTGTAGTTCTCCCACCAAGAGGCTGCAGGTCCATCGTTGATGTGCGGCAAAGCGCACCTTTTCGCCTCTGTGCATCCAAGGTGGCTAACTCCTTCCGACCTTGCGGAGCCAATCATCGGCCACAATCGCTCGGTCTGCTAGAGAACACCTGGCGGATTCAGCCTTAGGAAGCGGGTCAAGTTGTCAACAGGGGTGGTGGCGGTGGATTGTTGTTATTGTTGTTGTTGTTCGGTTCGATGAGCATCCGCATGAGGGCATTCTGCTGCTGGATCAGCCGGGTGAGCTCCGCGGAAAGTTGAGACCGTGGTCACGTTCGGAGGCATCCGTGTTTTGGAGTGGATGAGAAAATTAGAATAGAGCAAGGGTCTAATGAGAAAATATCACTAACCATATGAATGCACAATCATAATCACACCAATCATTTATTCAATCCACTCAAACATGGTTCAATCTCGATTACAAATTCTCACGACTAATCGAAAATAACGGCCTAACTGATCGACGGAAAAATAAATAACATGGCGGTCGACTAAATGTCTTCATCAATAATCCTTGCGTCCTCTGGTGCGGCGTCCTCCGGTGTGGCGTCCTCTGATGCGGCGCCTCCTCTTGCGGCTTTCTTCAGTGGAGCTCCCTTCATAATCCTGGTCATTGCTCATGAGAGGTCCGTCATCTCCACTCGGAAAAAGGTCTTCTCCCAAGTCCATCTTTTCCTCTAATGCGGCAACATCCATCTTCAGATTGTCGACTCTCTCCATGAAATCCTTGATTTCTTCTTCATGGTCAAGGAAGTCTGCGTGTGCCTTCTCCTCCAGTTCCAGTTCACGGAACAACAGCCTCCTGTGTACCTTCGAGTTACGGCGAGTCTGGATCTCCCGTTTCCTGAGGAGACACTCCAATTCTTGGACATATGAGAGAATGGAGTCGTCCTCTACGGTGCGGATGATATCTCCATTCCTAGCTCTGCGAGAAATCATGGCGAGATCTCGATGGATCGAGCTCGCTCAGACTCTTCTCTGAGATGTCCAAGTGCACGATAAATCGCCATGTCTCTTCCGAGGGTCCAATTGAAATCGGTAAACTCAAAGTCAATGGGCTCAATGTCCTCTCAAGGTCCTCCCAGGATATGCACCTCAATCTCAGAGCGGGTATCCGTCGGAAGTGCATTGGTAGGCTTCCGGTGATTGAGGGCGAGCAATCTTCAGTTTCTTCACGATCTGGACCAGCTTCTTGCCGAAAGGCATCGCCTCATCTGGCTGTAAAACTCCGTAGCAAAACCTGGGGTGAACTCGGCCATCTAGAATGTTGAAAATCGAGAGAAGTCGAAATGAACAGGGAGAATTACGGAATGACAAGGACATAAAATAAATAGTCTCTTCCTATGGCTTTTCGATCCTAGGGGTTACATCATACGGTCAGCGTGTGCTCGATACCATCTCTCAGAGCGACCTGACCCAAAATCGGTCAAGTCTACGTGGTCATACCATCCCAAGATCATGCCGCACACACAAGACATTGATGAAATAATCAAAGTTCAATCACACCTGAATTTATTACACGATTCTCATATCGAGTCTTTATTACAATAGAATAAATTCGCCAAGGCCAACTCATGAGAAATAAAGCTAAATAAAGATGCGAAGCGTAGAAGAAATAGCGAGTCCATCCGACTCCATAGGGCAATCGCCAAGCGAGATCGTAGCCTCACTCTCGATCGGAATACTCTCTCGCAACATAAGACGTTGCAGCCGTGTAGGTCAGCATTTTGAATATTTGGCAAGTCATGAAGAGAGAATAACAATAAAACTACTAACTCTATATGCAATTTGGCTGTGGGGCTCTAAGTTTCATCTTTTTGCTAAAAGCCGCTTTTTCCCTACAATAATGGACTTGTTTGCAAATACTACAAAATTGTTGGTAGTTATTGAGATGGTCCCGCCAACCAATGTCTCATTCCCAATTTTAAATAATAACCCTCAATTAATTTATTAATTTCAGTGTTGAGATTTCGAAATACTTCCAAGTTCCAGAGGCTCAAATTGTCCAGAATCGGGACACGGCTAACCGATTAGATCTTCACTCTGCAGGGTTTATGACTTTACTTGCAAGAATCGCTCCTCCTTTTAAGTCTTGGCACTTCATGGTGTTTGAAGACGGACGAACGCAAACAGGTCTTCCGAAGAGTTCCTCAGGCCATCGCCGGTGCCCATCCAATCCTACCGTTCTTCTACATCTCGTAGCACCGTCTGGCCAGAGTCACAACTAGGGTTGACCAAGCCAGAGCCCATAATGGCTTGCGGCTGCACAGGTAAGCTTTCGGTCAATGGGGTATGCATCCGTCTCTTCGTGGCTGGATGAAGCTTTCCGCAAGATGTCATGGCGCTTCTCCATGCATCCCGGCCAACCACTGGATTCTCCAGGGTGCCCGTCAACCGTCCTCCACCCAGTAGTGAATTTTGAAGTCCATCTTGATCTTGAAGTCATGGGGTTGTCATCATCTTGTCTCTCACATCTGCCTTATGAATCACTCAACCAAACCCCGTCTACGAGCATAGCAAAATAAACTACTTCGTCCCGGGCAATGGTAACAAGGGGAATTGGGTTCATCCTACCTCATGATACTACTCAAGAACATAACTTCAAATTCACCTACTGTATGCATGGTGGGGAGGTATAATTCTAATGCAATAAAATCATAGGTATAATAAAGGAAATATGATCAATGACTTGCCTTGCTGACGATCTTCGAAAGCTAGGGACTCGTGGTAGCAAGCTTCGCACTCCGGAAATTCTACCGATGCAAACAAAAATCATAACAACAATACAACATATGATCACTTAACATAACAGCATGCTAACATAACACACAAAACAATTGAACCAAAACCCAAAGGAAACTCGAAGAAATCAAAATCAATGTTTTCACCACACCATACAACAACTAAGAATAGTTTTACACAACAAAATTTTTCTTAGCAGAACCCAAGCATGGGTTTTTGCTAACTAACAGAAAAGAAAACATCATGCAACTAGGAGCAAAAAGAATCACATCAAAAGCTATTATAAAACTCCTATTAGGCCTATAACAATTCTAGTAAGAAAAACTAAAATAAATTTTTTTATTTATTGTAAATAAAAGTTCATGTTCTAAAGTCACAGAAACTAACCTAAAATAAACTATCACATAAGAAAAATAAAACTATTTGCTATATGAAACAATAGGAAAACAGTACCTAGTTGAATAAATAAGAACCACATGATTTTGATTAAAACTATTTTTTATTAAATCTAAAATGCCCAAATAAATTCCTACGGTTAGGAAAGGTCAAAACAAAGTAGTGACAAAAAGAATCACTAAAATAAAATATTCCTAACTCATTTTATAGCAGAATTACTAATCTGTCTAAATCTAAAATAAAACAATTTCTAATAATTTTAACATGACTAAACATATTTTCTACAGAAACTACAAGAAATTTGCAAACCAACAAAAAAAGAATCAATTAAAAATATTAAGTAGATTAAAAGATATGGATTTTACAAAACTGAAACTATTCTGTTAAAAACATAAACGAAAAATATTAACTAAAAAGAAAATCTGGCGCTTAATGGGCCTATCTGACGAATCGGCGTAATATAACTAAAATACGCCCGGGGAAATAAATCGCATCGGGCCGGTCTAAACTAAACCTAACTAAACCGGAACTAAAACCGGTTCTTTTAAAATAAACCTAACGCTTCGGGGATCTAATCCAGACCCTACGATCTAGATCTAACGGTGGGGGGGTGATCTCCGGCGACTCACCGCGGGGAAGACGCCGGTGACGGTCGACGGCGGCTCGGGCGATGTTGGTGCGGGGGCTCTGGTGCTCGAGGACGACGGCGGGGACCTCCGGCGGGTGCGGCGTGGCGAGGGGAGCTCGGGGGTGGACTCGGGCGAGCTCGAGGTGGTCGGAGGTGGCCGGAACGGGGCTAATGGCGCGGCGGCGGCGGCGGACTCCGGTGATGAATTGCGGCGAGAGGAGAGGGTCGGGCGAGGGGGCGAGGGAGGGGCGAAGGGGGGTATATATAGGGGGGGAACGACTTGGACGAGGGGTAGATCGGGCGAGGGGATCGCGGAGGATCCCGGATTCGGCGGGATTCCGGCGAGCGGCGGCGGTTACGCTGGCTTGCGCAAGGGGGAAGAAGGGGTGGGGTCCATGCGTCGGTGAGAGAGGGAGGAGGGCGTCGGGTCGGGCGACCAAACGGTAGGGTTTTCGGGGAGGGGGCGCTGGGCTGCTCGGGCGCTGGGCTGCTCGGGCGCCTGGTGGGCTCGGTCGGCTTGGCCTGCTGGTGGGCGGCTCGGGCTGGCTGGGCCAATGGCTGGTGGCATACTGGGTCTCTTTTCTATTTTTTTTTGAATTTTAGAGAGAGAGAAAATATATAAATATAAATATTTTATATAGGACATATATATATATATATATATCAAAATGATCAGGGGAATATTCCCTATAATTTGAACATTTTTCCAGGGGAAAAACTCAAACTTTATAAAAAAATCCTTTTTTCTAAAATTCCAAACAAACTCCAAATTTGAATTCAAACTTTTTGGCAATGCTTTTCATCTGACATATTTGGAGTGTCATGTTTACTCCTCTCATACTTTATCTCAAGTATTTGTCAGGCATTGTTTTTTCAATAATTTTCAAATGCCAAGTTGAACTCAAATTCCAACAACTCCAAAAACTTCTGAAACTTCAAATGCCACTCAAATTCCAACAATATGCATAGATGCTTAGCTATAATTGTAAAACATTCCAAATAGGAAATTTGGGATGTTACAAACCTACCATTTTAAGATGAATCTCCCTCGAGATTCGGGTTGGCTAGCAAATAGGTGCGCGTGGTCTCGGCGGAGGTCTTCTTCTCGCCCGTGTGGCTTCCTCCTCGGAGTGGTGACTCCACAGACCTTGCAAAACTTGATGATCTTGCTGCGGGTGACTCTGTTCATAGTCTCAAGAATTCGGACGGGTTTCTCCTTATAAGTCAGATCGCTGTCGAGTTGTATGGCCTCTAGGGGCACTGTGTCTCTCAACGGAATATCGGCCATGTTGGCATGGCATTTCTTCACTGAGAAACATGGAAGACATCATGAACTCGGACAATCCTTCCGGCAATTCCAACTTGTAAGCAACTTCTCCACGACGTTCGAGGATTTTGTAGGGGCCAATGAACCGTGGTGCTAACTTTCCTTTAACACCGAACCTCTTGATTCCACGAAGTGGGGACACACGAAGGTATGCTCGGTCTCCCGCTTCGTAAGTTACTTCCTTGCGTTTACTGTCGGCATAACTCTTCTGCCTCGACTGAGATACCTTGAGTCTATCTCGAATCAGTTTGACTTTCTCTTCGGAATCTCTGATAAGATCGGAACCGAAAAGTGTTCGATCTCCAACACCATCCCACAGCAATGGTGTTCTGCACCTCCTTCCGTATAGAGCTTCGAAGGGGCCATCTTCGATCGGTGCGATAACTGTTGTTGTATGAGAACTCAGCGATGGTAAATTATCATCCCAGCTAGACCCATAGTCTAGCGCACAAGCTCTCAACATGTCTTCCAGTATCTGGTTGACTCTCTCGGTCTGTCCATCTGTCCGCGGATGAAAAGCTGTACTGAACTCCAGCCTTGTACCCAAATTTCATGCAACTGATTCCAAAACTTTGAGGTAAATTGTGTTCCTCTATCTGACACGGTACTCCTCGGAACTCCATGCAGACATACGATCCTGGTCATGTATATCTTGGCTAACTTAGCACTTGTATAGGTAGTCTTCACGGGAATGAAATGAACCTTGGTCAATCGATCAACCACTACCCAGATGGAATCATAACCTGAACGGGTCCTGGGTAATCCTGTGATAAAATCCATTCTAAGTTTTTCCCATTTCCACTCGGGAATCGGCAAAGGTTGAAGTAACCCTACTGGCTTCTGATGTTCTGCCTTTACTCGTTGGCAAACATCGATATCGCTACGCACTCGCAATATCTTTCTTCATACCTGTCCACCGTAAACTTTCCTTCAAATCCAGATACATCTTGGTGTTACAGGGGTGAATCGAGTACGGTGAATCATGAGCCTCTGAAGAATTAGCTTCTCGAGTTCGGGATCATTGGGTACATAAATACGATCCTCGAACCATAAAGCTCCGTATTCATCCGCATTGAAACCCTTTAGCTTTTCCTTCATTCATCCTTTTCTTTATCTCATCAATTTCCTTGTCCGACTTACGGGCTTCACGAATTCTTTTCGCCAAAGTGGACTGAACTTCCAGAGTTGCAACATATCCTCTCGAACTATCTCCAATAAGATCTCGAGGTCATCGACTAACTCCTGGGTAATCCTCCTGCTATAAGAGTATTTACATAACTCTTACGGCTCAAAGCATCTGCTACAACATTAGCCTTTCCGGTGGTAATGCAATCTCATGTCATAGTCCTTGATTAACTCTAGCCATCTCCTCTGCCTGAGGTTCAACTCTTTCTGCGTGAAAATATACTTCAAGCTCTTATGATCTGTGTAAACATCACAACGGTTTCCGATAAGAAAATGTCTCCAAGTCTTGAGTGCATGCACTACTGCTGCTAACTCCAAATCATGTGTGGCGTAATTCATCTCATGTGGTCGTAGCTGTCTGGAGGTATAAGCTACAACTTTTCCTTCCTTCATGAGTACTCCTCCGAGTCCCCGACGAGAAGCGCCACAATATACCGTAATCCTTGTGTATGTCCGCAAAATCAATATCGGGCTGTAACCAAACGTTTCTTCAATTCCACGAAACCGCTTCACAATCCTCGGTCCAAATGTACTTGGCATCCTTCTTCAAGAGCTCACCATGGGCTTGGCAATCTTCGAGAAATTCTCAATAAACCTCCGATAATATCCTGCGAGTCCGAGAAAACTGCGGATCTCCTTGATCGAGGTGGGCGATCGCCAATCGGTGGTGATTCAACCTTGGCGGGGTCAATCGCTATTCCTTCTCCTGAAATAACATGTCCGAGGAATCCGACTTCCTTCAGCCAAGATTCACATTTACTGAACTTGGCATACAACCGATGTTCTCAAGTTTCTCCGTAACTAGACGCAAATGTTCCTTATGCTCTTCCTCGCTCTTGGAGAAAATCAGTATATCATCGATGAACACCACGACAAACTTGTCCAGATATTCCATAAATACCTTGTTCATCAAATTCATGAAGTATGCAGGGGCATTAGTCAATCCGAATGACATGACGGTATACTCATATAAACCATACCTGGTGGTAAATGCTGTTTTGGGTATATCCTTTTCACGGATCTTCAACTGATGATACCCTAATCGAAGATCGATCTTGGAGAATACCTTGGCTCCAACTAGCTGATCAAAAAGATCATTAATCATCGGCAGAGGGTACTTGTTCTTGATGGTCACGTCGTTCAACGAACGATAATCCACAACCATTCTCAGGGTTCCATCCTTCTTCTCTACCAAGAGAACTGGGGCTCCCCAAGGTGATGAGCTTGGCCAAATATATCCCTTCTCCAATAGCTCATTAATTTGATTCTTTATCTCTTTCAAATCATTCGGGGGCATCCGATAGGGTCTCTTGGATATTGGGGCTGTGCCGGGCAATAACTCAATCAGAAATTCAATGTCCCTGTCTGGTGGCATTCCGGGTAATTCCTCCGGGAACACATCGGGAAAATCTTGCACTACTGGCACTTCCTCCTGAACAACTCCAGTGAGGGAATGTACCTGATTCTTCATCGGGATACGTCTGGATACATACTTGATCCTCTTCTGCTCCGGGGTGGTGAGCAGAATCGACTTGCGGGCACAGTCTATGTTTCCTTCAAACCTTGTCAACCAATCCATGCCTAGGATTACATCCAAGGTCTGGGTTTCCAATACTATGAGGTCTGTGGGAAATTTATGATTTCCGATGTTGAGGGTTGCATGACAGCCTAAACCTGCCATCATTTCTCCTCCTGCGGAACTGACGTGAAGAGGGCTTCTAAGGGTTCTAGTGGGCAACCCGTACTTTTCCACAACTACCCTTGATATTAATGAATGCGTGGCACCAGAATCAAAGAGTACCAATACTGGATGTGAATTTAATAAAAACTTACCAACCACAGTGTCTGGCTGATCATAGACGTCCTCCACGTCAATGTGGTTCACCTAAGCATGAGGAAAAGGGTTGGGCTTCTTGGCTGAGCTTCCATTGCCGTTTCCATTCCTTTGCTTGGCCTCCGGGCAGTCGGTGGCATAGTGCCCTGTTTTCTGGCACTTGAAACAGGTGATGTGACTCAGATCTTTCTGAGCTGGGGCAGGACGATGCTGGTTGCCATCGCCGTTTCCATTGCCTGTCTTGTTATCCTGGTTGCGGTTGTTCCCATTCCCTCCATGGTTATGTCCTCCATGGTGTGATGGGTATGCCCTCCAGTATGGGGCATAACGGGCTTCTGCTGAGCTCCAGAGTTGTACTTCCCCTGGCCATACTTCCGCTTGTGGCTATCAATCTGCCGCTGCTTGCCTTCGAGTATGGTGGCCTTGTCTACCAGCTCCTGGTAGTTGTTGAAGGTAGCCACCATTAGCTGCATACCCAGCTCGTCATTGAGTCCCTCCGAAACTTTTCCTGCTTTATGCATTTGTGGCCACATCATCCGGGGCATAGGGAGCTAACTTGCTGAACTCATCCACGCATCGCCCCACAAGACGGTTCCCTGGCGTAAGTTGCGGAACTCACGCTTCTTCGCACTCATGGCTCCGGCTGAAACATGAGCGGTGCGGAAAGCCTGCTGGAACTGATCCCACGTGATGGTGGCGATGGGATAAGTGGCGGTGTAGTTCTCCCACCAAGAGGCTGCAGGTCCATCAAGTTGATGTGCGGCAAAGCGCACCTTTTCTGCCTCTGTGCATCCAACAAGTGGCTAACTCCTTCCGACCTTGCGGAGCTAATCATCGCCACAATCGCTCGGTCTGCTAGAGAACACTGGCGGATTCAGCCTTAGGAAGCGGGTCAAGTTGTCAACAGGGGGTGGTGGCGGTGGATTGTTGTTATTGTTGTTGTTGTTCTGGTTCTGGATGAGCATCTGCATGAGGGCATTCTACTGCTGGATCAGCTGGGTGAGCTCCGGCGGAAAGTTGAGACCAGGGTCACGTCTCGGAGGCATCTGGTGTTTTGGAGTGGATGAGAAAATTAGAATAGAGCAAGGGTCTAATGAGAAAATATCAATACCCATATGAATGCACAATCATAATCACACCAATCATTTATTCAATCCACTCAAACATGGTTCAATCTCGATTACAAATTCTCACGACTAATCGAAAATAACGGCCTAACTGATCGACGGAAAAATAAATAACATGGCGGTCGACTAAATGACTTCATCAATAATCCTTGCGTCCTCTGGTGCGGCGCCTCCTCTTGCGGCTTTCTTCAGTGGAGCTCCCTTCATAATCCTGGTCATTGCTCACGAGAGGTCCGTCATCTCCACTCGGAAAAAGGTCTTCTCCCAAGTCCATCTTTTCCTCTAATGCGGCAACATCCATCTTCAGATTGTCGACTCTTCCATGAAATCCTTGATTTCTTCTTCATGGTCAAGGAAGTCTGCGGTGCCTTCTCCTCCAGCCCAGTTCACGGAACAACAGCCTCTGTGTACCTTCGAAGTTACGGCGAGTCCGGATCTCCCGCTTCTCGAGGAGACACTCCAATTCTTGGACATATGAGAGAATGGAGTCGTCCTCACGGTGCGGATGATATCTCCATTCCTAGCTCATGAGAAATCATGGCGAGATCGATGGATCGAGCTCGGCTCAGACTCTTCTCGGAGATGTCCAAGTGCACGATAAATCGCCATGTCTCTTCCGAGGGTCCAATTATCGGTAAACTCAAAGTCAATGGGCTCAATGTCCTCTCAAGGTCCTCCTCAGGATATGCACCTCAATCTCAGCGGGTATCCGTCGGAAGTGCATTGGTAGGCTTCCGGTGATTGAGGGCGAGCAATCTTCAGCTTCTTCACGATCTGGACCAGCTTCTTGCCGAAGGCATCGCCTCATCTGGTGGCAAAACTCCGTAGCAAACTGGGTGAACTCGGCGGCCATCTAGAATGTTGAAAATCGGAGAGAAGTCGAAATGAACAGGGAGAATTACGGAATGATAAGGACATAAAATAAATAGTCTCTTCCTATGGCTTTCCGATCCTAGGGGTTACGTCCCCACGGTCAGCGTGTGCTCGATACCATCTCTGAGCGACCTGACCCAAAATTGGTCAAGTCTCTCGTCTGCATACCATCCCAAGATCATGCCGCACACACAAGACATTGATGAAATAATCAAAGTTCAATCACACCTGAATTTATTACACGATTCTCATATCGAGTCTTTATTACAATAGAATAAATTCAGCCGAAGGCCAACTCATGAGAAATAAAGCTAAATAAAGCTGCGGAAGCGTAGAAGAAATAGCGAGTCCATCCGACTACATAGGGCAATTGCCAAGCGTAGATCGTAGCCTCACTCCTGATCGGAATACTCCTCTGCAACATAAGACGTTGCAGCCGTGTAGGTCAGCATTTTGAATATGCTGGCAAGTCATGAAGAGAGAATAACAATAAAAACTACTAAGTCTATATGCAATTTGGCTGTGGGGCTCTAAGTTTCATCTTTTTGCGAAAAGCCAGTTTTTCCCTACAATAATGGACTTGTTTGCAAATACTACAAAATTGTTGGTAGTTATTGAGATGGTTCCGCCAACCAATGTCTCATTCCCAATTATTAAATAATAACCCCTCAATTAATTTATTAATTTCAGTGTTGAGATTTTCGAAATACTTCCAAGTTCCAGAGGCTCAAATTGTCTGTAACCGGGGACACGGCTAACCGATTAGATCTTCACTCTGCAGAGGTTTGCGCACTTTACCCGCAAGAATCATTCCCTCCTTTTAAGTCTTCGCACTTCATGGTGTTTGAAGACGGGACGAATGAAACAGGGTCTTCCGAAGAGTTCCTCTGGGCCCTTGCGGTGCCCATCCAATCCTACCGTTCTTCTACATCTCGTAGCACCGTCCGCCAGAGTCACAACTAGGGTTGACCAAGCGAGCCCATAATGGCTTGCGGCTGCATGTAAGCTTCCGTCAATGGGGTATACATCCGTCTCTTCATGGCTGGATGAAGCTTTCCGCAAGATGTCATGGAGCTTCTCCATGCATCCCGCCAACCACCGGATTCTCCAGGTGCCCACAACCGCCCTCCACCCAAAGAGTGAATTTTGAAGTCCATCTTCATCTTGAAGTCATGGGGTTGTCATCATCTTGTCTCTCACATCTCCCTTATGAATCACTCAACCAAACCCCGTCTACGAGCATAGCAAAATAAACTACTTCGTCCCGGGCAATGGTAACAAGGGGAATTGGGTTCATCCTACCTCATGATACTACTCAAGAACATAACTTCAAATTCACCTACTGTATGCATGGTTGGGAGGTATAATTCTAATGCAATAAAATCATAGGTATAATAAAGGAAATATGATCAATGACTTGCCTTGCTGACGATCTTCGAAAGCTAGGGACTCGTGGTAGCAAGCTTCAGACCAAAATTCTACCGAGGCAAACAACAATCATAATAAGCATACAACATATGATCACTTAACATAACAGCATGCTAACATAACACACAAAACAATTGAACCAAAACCCAAAGGAAACTCGAAGAAATCCAAATCAATGTTTTCACCACACCATACAACAACTAAGAATAGTTTTACACAACAAAATTTTTCTTAGCAGAACCCAAGCATGGGTTTTTGCTAACTAACAGAAAAGAAAACATCATGCAACTAGGAGCAAAAAGAATCACATCAAAAGCTATTATAAAACTCCTATTAGGCCTATAACAATTCTAGTAAGAAAAACTAAAATAAAAATTTTATTTATTGTAAATAAAAGTTCATGTTCTAAAGTTACAGAAACTAACCTAAAATAAACTATCACATAAGAAAAATAAAACTATTTGCTATATGAAACAATAGGAAAACAGTACCTAGTTGAATAAATAAGAACCACATGATTTTGATTAAAACTATTTTTTTATTAAATCTAAAATGCCCAAATAAATTCCTACGGTTAGGCAAGGTCAAAACAAAGTAGTGACAAAAGAGTCACTAAAATAAAATATTCCTAACTCATTTTATAGCAGAATTACTAATCTGTCTAAATCTAAAATAAAACAATTTCTAATAATTTTAACATGACTAAACATATTTTCTACAGAAACTACAAGAAATTTGCAAACCAACAAAAAAAGAATCAATTAAAAATATTAAGTAGATTAAAAGATATGGATTTTACAAAACTGAAACTATTCTGTTAAAAACAGAAACGAAAAATATTAACTAAAAAGAAAATCTGGCGCTTAATGGGCCTATCTAACGCATCGGCGTAATATAACTAAAATACGCCCGGGGAAATAATTCGCGTCGGGCCGGTCTAAACTAAACCTAACTAAACCGGAATAAACCGGAACTAAAACCGGTTCTTTTAAAATAAACCTAACGCTTCGGGGATCTAATCTAGACCCTACGATCTAGATCTAACGGTGGGGGGTGATCTCCGGCGACTCACCACGGGGAAGACGCCGCGACGGTCGGCGGCGGCTCGGGCGGCGTTGGTGCGGGGCTCGGTGCTCGAGGACGACGGCGGGACCTCCGTGGTACTGGCGTGGCGAGGGAGCTCGGGGTGGACTCAGGCGAGCTCGAGGTGGTCGGAGGTGGCTGAACGGGCTAATGGCGGGCGTGGCGGACTCGGTGACGAATTGCGGCGAGAGGGTCGGTCGAGGGGGCGAGGGGGGAAACGGGGTGAGGGGGGGGTATATATAGGGGGGGGGACGACTTGGACGAGGGGTAGATCGGGCGAGGGGATCGCGGAGGATCCCGGATTCGGCGGGATTTCGTGAAGGGCGGCGGTTGCTGGCTTTGCAAGGGGGAAGAAGGGTGGGGTCCATCGTCGGTGAGAGAGGGAGGAGGCGCGGGTCGGGCGACCGAACAGTAGGGTTTTCGAGCGAGGGGCTGGGCTGCTCGGGCTGGGCTGCTCGGGCGCTGGTGGGCTCGATCGGCTTGGCCCATGGTGGGCCGCCTGGTGCTCATTGGGCCGGCTCGGCGCTGGCTGGGCCAGTCGGCCTGGCTGGCGCCTTGGTCTCTTTTCTATTTTTTTTTTGAATTTTTAGAGAGAGAGAAAAATATATAAATATAAATATTTTATATAGGACATATATATGTCAAAATGATCAGGGGAATATTCCCTATAATTTGAACATTTTTCCAGGGGCAAAACTCAAACTTTATAAAAAATCCTTTTTTCTAAAATTCCAAATAAACTCCAAATTTGAATTCAAACTTTTTGGCAATGCTTTTCATCTGACATATTTGGAGTGTCATGTTTACTCCTCTCATACTTTATCTCAAGTATTTGTCAGGCATTGTTTTTGCAATAATTTTCAAATGCCAAGTTGAACTCAAATTCCAACAACTCCAAAAATTCTGAAACTTCAAATGCCACTCAAATTCCAACAATATGCATAGATGCTTAGCTATAATTGTAAAACATTCCAAATAGGAAATTTGGGATGTTACAGTACATGCATCAACGGGCCGAATTATACGACAGGCCTTTAACAGGACCAAAGTCATGTTGGGCTGAACTGTTGCCACCTTTATCACGGGCCGTTAGTGGGCCGGATGTCGCGTCGGACCATATGTGGCCCATGGGCAGCATGGGCCATTCCCAGGCCGAAAGACACACCGGGCTAAAATGGGCCCATGTCTATATCGGGCCTCTAACAGGCCAAAATTCACTGGGCTGTAATTGGGCCCAAATATTCGGCGAACAATTAACGGACAGATCTGGCTTCGGGCCGTAAATGGGCCTTTATTAAATAGGGCATTATTGGGCTGGCCCACTAGTACCTGAGTAAGTACTATGGGCCTTTGACTGGGCCGGCCTTTTAATCTATATGGGCCTCTGGTGGGCCCTGCCATGTGTCGATGTATCATAGGCATGTCTCCTCCAATGGACGGGTGACATGTGGCCCACCGAGGAGCAGCCACGTGTTTCCTCTGGCCAATGAGAATTTTACACATGGAAAATCACCATTGGTCCGGGCTGTTAGCGGGTTATCGGATCCAAAACCAGACCCGATAGCTTAACGGCGAGCCGTTATGGTGGATGCCATGTGTCGGTCACCCTTGACGAAAGCACTTCTATGACGCACTATTTATCTTCATGGAAGTGGACACTTTCATGATGATAATTTTGGTATTGTCATGTAACACTTCTACGACAGCAAGGGTATGACTATCTTGATTCTTTCATAAAATCGTCATGGATGTACATGCATGACAGAAAACGTGACCTACTGTGACAAACGAGTATCATCACGGAAGTGTATTTTTTGTAGTGTAATGCTACCGTCGAACTAAGCAAATAAGATGCATAAAGGATAAACATCACATGCAATCAATGTGATATGATATGGCCATCATCATCTTGTTCCTTTGATCTCCATCTCCAAAGCACCATCATGATCACCATCGTCACCGGCGTGACACCTTGATCTCCATCGTAGCATCATTGTCGTCTCGCCACCTATTGCCTCTACGACTATCGCCACCGCTTAGTGATAAAGTAAAGCAATTACATGGCAATTGCATTTCATAAAATAAAGCGACAACCATATGGCTCCTGCCAGTTGCCGATAACTTTGTTACAAGACATGATCATCTCATACAATAAAATTTAGCATCATGTCTTTACCATATCACATCACAACATGCCCTGCAAAAACAAGTTAGACGTCCTCTAGTTTGTTGTTGCAAGTTTTACGTGGCTGCTATGGGCGGAGCAAGAGCCGTTCTTACCTACGCATCAAAACCACAACGATGTTTGGTCAAGTATGTGTTGTTTTAACCTTCAACAAGGACCGGGCGTAGTCACAATCGATTCAACTAAAGTTGGAGAAACTGACACCCGCCAGCCACCGGTGTGCGAAGCACGTCGGTAGAACTAGTCTCGCGTAAGCGTACGCGCAATGTCGGAAGGGCCGCTTCATCCAACAATACCGCCGAATCAAAGTATGACATGCTGGTAAGCAGTATGACTATTATCGCCCACAACTCACTTGTGTTCTAATCGTGCATATAACATCTACGCATAAACCTGGCTCGGATGCTATTGTTGGGGAACGTAGTAAATTCCTATGCACACAAAAGATCATGGTGATGCATAGCAACGAGAGGGGAGAGTGTTGTCCATGTACCCTCGTGGACCGTAAGCAGAAGCGTTATGACAACGCAGTTGATGTAGTCGTACGTCTTCATGATCGACCGATCCTAGTACCAAATGTACGACACCTCCGTGATATGCACACGTTCGGCTCGGTGACGTCCCACGAACTCATGATCCAGCAGAGTGTCGAGGGAGAGCTTCGTCAGCACGATGGCGTGAAGACGGTGGTGATGAAGCTACCGGCGCAGGGCTTCGCCTAAGCACCACGACGATACGACCGAGGTGGATTATGGTGGAGGGAGGCAATACACACGGCTAAGAGATCAATGATAAACTTGTGTGTCTATGGGGTGCCCCCTCCCCCGTATATAAACGAGTGGAGGAGGGGGAGGGTCGGCCCTCCTATGGCGCGCCCCATGGGGAGTCCTACTCCCACCGGGTGTAGGATTCCCCCCTTCCCTAGTTGGACTAGGAGTGGAAGGAAGGGGGAGAGAGGGGGAAGGAAAGGGGGGGACGGCCCCCACCCAATTCGGATTGGGCTTGGTGGGGGCGCGCCCCCTCCTAAGGCTCCCTCTCTTCTCTTCCACTATGGACAGTTGAGGCCCATATACCTCCCGGGGGGTTCCGGTAACCTCCCGGTGCTCCGGTATATGCCCGAACTCATCGGAACCTTTCCGATATCCAAACATAGGCTTCCAATATATCGATCTTTACGTCTCGACCATTTCAAGAATCCTCGTCATGTCCATGATCATATCCGGGACTCTGAACTACCTTCGGTACATCAAAACACATAAACTCATAATACCGATCGTCACCGAACGTTTAGCGTGCGGACCCTACGGGTTCGAGAACTATGTAGACATGACCGAGACTCATCTCCGGTCAATAACCAATAGTGGAACCTGGATGCTCATATTGGTTCCTACATATTCTACGAAGATCTTTATCGGTCAAACCGCATAACAACATACGTTATTCCCTTTCTCATCGGTATGTTACTAGCCCGAGATTCAATCGTCGGTATCTCAATACCTAGTTCAATCTCGTTACCGGCAAGTCTCTTTACTCGTTATATAATGCATCATCCCGCAACTAATGAAGAAATATGCCCTATAGGCAATTATAAAGTTATTATTTATTTCCTCATATCATGATAAATGTTTATTATTCATGCTAGAATTGTATTAATCGGAAACATAATACATGTGTGAATACATAGACAAACATAGTGTCACTAGTATGCCTCTACTTGACTAGCTCGTTAATCGAAGATGGTTCAGTTTCCTATCCATAGACATGAGTTGTCATTTGATTAACGGGATCACATCATTAGGAGAATGATGTGATTGACTTGACCCATTCCGTTAGCTTTGCACTTGATCGTTTAGTATACTTCTATTGCTTTCTTCATGACTTATACATGTTCCTATGACTATGAGATTATGCAACTCCCGTTTACCGGAGGAACACTTTGTGCGCTACCAAACATCACAACGTAACTGGGTGATTATAAAGGTGCTCTCAGGTGTCTCGAAGGTACTTGTTGAGTTGGCGTATTTCGAGATTAGGATTTGTCACTCCGATTGTCGGAGAGGTATCTCTGGGCCCTCTCGGTAATGCACATCACTATAAGCCTTGCAAGCAATGTGACTAATGAGTTAGTTGCGGGATGATGCATTACGGAACGAGTAAAGAGACTTGCCGGTAACGAGATTGAACTAGGTATTGAGATACCGATGGTCGAATTTCGGGCAAGTAACATACCGATGACAAAGGGAACAACGTATGTTGCTATGCGGTTTGACCGATAAAGATCTTCGTAGAATATGTAGGAGCCAATATGAGCATCCAGGTTCCGCTATTGGTTATTGACCAGAGACATGTCTCGGTCATGTCTACATAGTTCTCGAACCGGTAGGGTCCGGACGCTTAAAGTTTGGTGACGATCGGTATTATGAGTTTTTGTGTTTTGATGTACCGAAGGTAGTTCGGAGTCCCGGATATGATCATGGACATGACGAGGAGTCCGGAAATGCTCGAAACGTAAAGATCGATATATTGGACGACTATATTCGAACACCGGAAGTGTTCCGAGTGGTTTCAGAGAAAACCGGAGTGCCGGGGGGTCACCGGAACACCCCGGGGAGTTAATTGGGCCTCATGGGCCTTAGTGGGAAAAGAGGAGGGGCGGCCAAGGCAGCCGCACGCCCCCTCCTCCTCTAGTACGAATTGGACAAGGAGGGGGGCGGCGCCCCCCTTTATCCTTCTCCTCCTCTCTCCCTTCCTTCCCTCTCCTACTCCAACAAGGAAAAGTAGGAGTCCTACTCCCGGTCGTAGTAGGACTCCCCCCTTGGCGCGCCCTCGTCCTGGCCGGCCGCCTCCCCCCTTGCTCCTTTATATATGGGGGCAAGGGGGAGCCTCTAGACACACAAGTTGATATGTTGATCTATTCCAGCCGTGTGTGGTGCCCCCCTCCACCATATTCCACCTCGGTCATATCATAGCGGTGCTTAGGCGAAGCCCTGTGTCGGTAGCAACATCATCACCGTCATCACGCCGTCGTGCTGACGGAACTCTCCCATGAAGCTTTGCTGGATCAGAGTTCACGGGACGTCATCGAGTTGAAAGTGTGCTGAACTCGGAGGTGCCGTACGTTCGGTACTTGGATCGGTCGGATCGTGAAGACGTACGACTACATCAACCGCGTTGTGCTAACGCTTCCTCTTTTGGTCTACGAGGGTACATGGACAACACTATCCCCTCTCGTTGCTATGCATCACCATGATCCTGCGTGTGCGTAGGAATTTTTTTGAAATTACTACGTTCCCCTACAGTGGCATCCGAGCCTGGTTTTATGCGTAGATGTTATATGCACGAGTAGAACACAAGTGAGTTATGGCGATAAAAGTCACATGCCTTACCAGCGTGTCATACTTTGGTTTGGCGGTATTGTTGGATGAAGCGGCCCGGACCGACATTACGCGTACGCTTACGCGAGACTCGTTCTACCGACGTGCTTTGCACATAGGTGGCTGGCGGGTGTCAGTTTCTCCAACTTTAGTTGAACTGAGTGTGGCCACGCCCGGTCCTCGAGAAGGTTAAAACATCACTAACTTGACGAACTATCGTTGTGGTTTTGATGCGTAGGTAAGAACGGTTCTTGCTCAGCCCGTAGCAGCCTCATAAAACTTGCAACAACAAAGTAGAGGACGTCTAACTTGTTTTTGCACGGCATGTTGTGATGTGATATGGTCAAGGCATGATGCTTGATACGTCTCCAACGTATCTATAATTTTTTATTGCTCCAAGCTATATTATCTACTGTTTTGGGCAATATTGGGCTTTATTTTCCACTTTTATATTACTTTTGGGACTAACCTATTAACCGGAGGCCCAGCCCAGATTTCTTTGTTTTTGCCTATTTCAGTATTTGAAGAAAAGGAATATCAAGCGGAGTCAAAGCGGAGCGAAATCAACTGGAGAAGTTATTTTTGGAAGGAAATTTACCGGATGGACTTGTACCCCACGTCAAGGAAGGAACGAGGAAGCCACGAGGGTGGGGGGCGCGCCCACCCCCCTAGGGCGCGCCCCCTGCCTCGTGGGGCCCTCGTGGCTCCCCTGACATGCTTCTTCCACCTATATAACCCCACGTACCCTAAAACTTCCAGAACAGAGAATAGATCGGGAGTTCCGCCGCCGCAAAACATCCAGAGCCACCAAAAACCAATCGGGACCTGTTAGGCACGGAGGGGAGGAACCCTCACTGTGGCCATCTTCATCATCCCGGCGCTCTCCATGACGAGGAGGGATTAGTTCACCCTCGGGGCTGAGGGTATGTACCAGTAGCTATGTGTTTGATCTCTCTCTGTCGTGTTCTTGATTTGGCACGATCTTGATGTATCGCGAGCTTTGCTATTATAGTTGGATCTTATGTTGCTTCTCCCCCTCTACTCTCTTGTAATGAATTGAGTTTTCCCCTTGAAGTAATCTTATCGGATTGAGTCTTTAAAGATTTGAGAACACTTGATGTATGTCTTGCCGTGCGTATCTGTGGTGACAATGGGATATCACGTGATTCACTTGATGTATGTTTTGGTGATCAACTTGCGGGTTCCGCCCATGAACCTATGCATAGGGGTTGGCACACGTTTTCGTCGTGATTCTCCGGTAGAAACTTTGGGGCACTCTTTGAGGTTCTATGTGTTGGTTGAATAGATGAATCTGAGGTTTTGTGATGCATATCGTATAATCATACCCACGAATACTTGAGGTGACATTGGAGTATATAGGTGACATTAGGGTTTTGGTTTATTTGTGTCCTAAGGCGTTATTCTAGTTCGAACTCTAGGGCTGTTTGTGACACTTATAGGAATAGCCCAACGGATTGATTGGAAAGAATAACTTTGAGGTGGTTTCGTACCCTACCATAATCTCTTCGTTAGTTCTCCACTATTAGTGACTTTGGAGTGACTCTTTGTTGCCTGTTGAGGGATAGTTATATGATCCAATAATGTTATTCTTGTTGAGAGAACTTGCACTGGTGAAAGTATGAACCCTAGGCCTTGTTTCCTATCATTGCAATACCGTTTACGCTCACTTTTACCACTTGTTACCTTGCTGTTTTTATATTTTCAGATTACAAATACATTTATCTACCATCCATATTGCACTTGTATCACCATCTCTTCGCCGAACTAGTGCACCTATACAATTTACCATTGTATTGGGTGTGTTGGGGACACAAGAGACTCTTTGTTATTTGGTTGCAGGGTTGTTTGAGAGAGACCATCTTCATCCTACGCCTCCTACGGATTGATAAACCTTAGGTCATCCACTTGAGGGAAATTTGCTACTGTCCTACAAACCTGTGCACTTGCAGGCCCAACAACGTCTACAAGAAGAAGGTTGTGTAGTAGACATGAATGCTATATTTTATTATATGAGATGATCATATTTTGTAACCGAGTTATCGGCAACTGGCAGGAGCCATATGGTTGTCGCTTTATTGTATGCAATGCAATCGCCCTGTAATGCTTTACTTTATCACTAAGCGATAGCGTTAGTCGTAGAAGCAATAGTTGGCGAGACGACAATGATGCTACGATGGAGATCAAGGTGTCGCACCGGTGACAATGGTGATCATGACGGTTCTTCAGAGATGGAGATCACAAGCACAAGATGATGATGGCCATATCATATCATTTATATTGATTGCATGCGATGTTTATCCTTTATGCATCTTATTTTGCTTTGATTGGCGGTAGCATTATAAGATGATCTCTCACTAAATTTCAAGATAAAAGTGTTCTCCCTGAGTATGCACCATTGCCAAAGTTCGTCGTGCCGAGACACCACGTGATGATCGGGTGTGATAAGCTCTACGTTCATCTACAATGGGTGCAAGCCAGTTTTGCACACGCAGAATACTCGGGTTAAACTTGACGAGCCTAGCATATGCAGATATGGCCTCGGAACACTGAGACCGAAAGGTCGAGCATGAATCATATAGCAGATATGATCAACATAGTGATGTTCACCATTGAAAACTACTCCATCTCACATGATGATCAGACATGGTTTAGTTGATTTGGATCACGTGATCACTTAGATGATTAGAGGGATGTCTATCTAAGTGGGAGTTCTTAAGTAATATGATTAATTGAACATAAATTTATCATGATCTTAGTACGTGATAGTATTTTGCTTGTCTATGTTGATTGTAGATAGATGGCCCGTGCTGTTGTTCCGTTGAATTTTAATGCGTTCCTTGAGAAAGCAAAGTTAAAAAATGATGGTAGCAATTACACGGACTGCGTCTGTAGCTTGAGGATTATCCTCATTGCTGCATAGAAGAATTACGTCTTGGAAGCACTGCTGGGTGCTAGGCCTACTGTAGAATAACCTGACGATGTTAAGAACGTCTGGCAGAGCAAAGCTGATAACTACTCGATAGTTCAGTATGAGATGTTTTGAATGTCATGGAGCGTATGAGATGTTCCAGGAGTTGAAGTTAATATTTCAAGCAAATGCCCGGATTGAGAGATATGAAGTCTTCAATAAGTTCTATAGCTCTAAGATGGAGGAGAATAGTTCTGTCGGTGAACATATACTCAAAATGTCTGGGTATAACATTCACTTGATTCAACGGGGAGTTATTCTTCCGGATAATAGTGTCATTGACAGAATTCTTCAATCACTGCCACCAAGCTATAAGAGCTTCGTGATGAACTATAATATGCAAGGGATGGATAAGACAATTCCCGAGCTCTTCGCAATGCTAATGGCTGCGGAGGTAGAAATCAAGAAGGAGCATCAAGTGTTGATGGTCAACAAGACCACCAGTTTCAGGAAAAAGGGCCAAAGGGAAGAAGAAGGGGAACTTCAAGAAGAACAGCAAACAAGTTGCTACTCAAGAGAAGAAACCCAAGTCCGGACCTGAGCCTGAGAATGAGTGTTTCTACTACAAACAGACTGGTCACTGGAAGCGGAACTGCCCCAAGTATTTGGCGGATAAGAAGGATAGCAAGGTGAACAAGGGTATATGTGATATACATGTTATTGATGTGTACCTTACTAGAGCTCGCAGTAGCACCTGGGTATTTGATACTGGTTCTGTTGCTAATATTTGCAACTCGAAACAGGGACTACAGATTAAGCGAAGACTGGCTAAGGACGAGGTGACGATGCGCGTAGGAAACGGTTCCAAATTCGATGTGATCGTCGTGAGCACGCTACCTCTACATCTACCTTCGGGATTAGTATTAGACCTAAATAATTGTTATTTGGTGCCAGCGTTAAGCATGAACATTATATCTGGATCTTGTTTGATGCGAGACGGTTATTCATTTAAATCTGAGAATAATGGATGTTCTATTTATATGAGTAATATCTTTTATGGTCATGCACCCTTGAAGAGTGGTCTATTTTTGTTGTCTCTCGATAGTAGTGATACACATATTCACAATGTTGAAGCCAAAAGGTGTAGAGTTGATAATGATAGTGCAACTTATTTGTGGCACTTCCGTTTGGGTCATATTGGTGTAAAGTGCATGAAGAAACTCCATACTGATGGACTTTTGGAATCACTTGATTATGAATCACTTGGTACTTGCGAACCATGCCTTTTTGTGCAAGATGACTAAGATGCCGTTCTCCGGAACAATCGAGCAAGCAATAGATTTGTTGGAGATCATACATAGTGATGTATGTGGTCCGATGAATGTTGAGGCTCGCGGCGGGTATCGTTATTTTCTCACCTTCACAGATGATTTGAGCAGATATGGGTAATCTACTTAATGAAGCATAAGTCTGAAACATTTGAAAAGTTTAAAGAATTTCAGAGTGAAGTGGAAAATCATCGTAACAAGAAAATAAAGTTTCTACGATCTGATCGTGGAGGAGAATATTTGAGTTACGAGTTTGGTCTACATTTGAAACAATGTGAATAGTTTCGCAACTCACGCCACCCGGAACACCACAGCGTAATGGTGTGTCCGAACGTCGTAATCGTACTTTACTATATATGGTGCGATCAATGATGTCTATTACAGATTTACCGCTATCATTTTGGGGTTATGCTTTAGAGACGGCTGCATTCACGTTAAATAGGGCACCATCAAAATCCGTTGAGATGACACCTTATGAACTGTGGTTTTGCAAAAAACCAAAATTGTCATTTCTTAAAGTTTGGGCTGCGATGCTTATGTGAAAAAGCTTTAACCTGATTAGCTCGAACCCAAATCGGAGAAATGTGTCTTCATAGGATACCCAAAGGAAACTGCTGGGTACACCTTCTATCGACGATCCGAAGGCAAGACATTCGTTGCTAAGAATGGTTCCTTTCTAGAAAAGAAGTTTCTCTCAAAAGAAGTGAGTGGGAGGAAAGTAGAACTTGATGAGGTAACTGTACCTGCTCCCTTATTGGAAAGTAGTTCATCACAGAAACCGGTTCCTGTGACACCTACACCAATTAGTGAGGAAGTTAATGATATTGATCAAGAAACTTCAGATCAAGTTACTATTGAACCTCGTAGGTCAACCAGAGTAAGATCTGCACAAGAGTGGTACGGTAATCCTATTCTGGAGGTCATGTTACTTGACCAAGGCGAACCTATGAACTATGAAGAAGCGATGGTGAGCCTAGATTCCGCAAAATGTCTTGAGGCCATGAAATCTGAGATGGGATCCATGTATGAGAACAAAGTATGGACTTTGGTTGACTTGCCCGATGATCGGCAAGCCATTGAGAATAAATGGATCTTCAAGAAGAAGGCTGACACTGACGGTAATGTTACTGTCTATAAAGCTCGACTTGTTGCGAAAGGTTTTCGACAAGTTCAAGGGATTGACGACGATGAGACTTTCTCACCCGTAGCGATGCGTAAGTCTGTCCGAATCATGTTAGCAATTGCTGCATTTTATGATTATGAAATTTCGTAAATGGATGTCAAAACTGCATTCCTGAATGGATTTCTGGAAGAAGAGTTGTATATGATGCAACCAGAAGGTTTTGTCGATCCAAAAGGAGCTAACAAAGTGTGCAAGCTCCAGCGATCCATTTATGGACTGGTGCAAGCCTCTCGAAGTTGGAATAAACATTTTGATAGTGTGATCAAAGCATATGGTTTCATACAGACTTTTGGAGAAGCCTGATTTACAAGAAAGTGAGTGGGAGCTCTGTAGCATTTCTTATATTATATGTGGATGACATATTGCTGATTGGAAATGATATAGAATTTCTAGATAGCATAAAAGGAAACTTGAATAAGAGTTTTTCAATGAAAGACCTCGGTGAAGCTTCTTACATATTAGGCATCAAGATCTATAGAGATAGATCAAGACGCTTGACAGGACTTTCACAAAGCACATACCTTGACAAAGTTTTGAAGAAGTTCAAAATGGATCAAGAAAAGAAAGGGTTCTTGCATGTGTTACAAGGTGTGACGTTGAGTCAGACTCCACGCCTGACCACTGCAGAAGATAGAGAGAAAATGAAAGATGTTCCCTATGCTTCAGCCATAGGCTCTATCATGTATGCAATGTTGTGTACCAGACCTGATGTGTGTCTTGCTATTAGCCTAGCAGGGAGGTACCAAAGTAATCCAGGAGTGGATCACTGGACAGCGGTCAAGAACATCCTGAAATACCTGAAAAGGACTAAGGATATGTTTCTCATTTATGGAGGTGACAAAGAGCTAGTCGTAAATTGTTACGTCGATGCAAGCTTTGACACTGATGTGGACGATTCTAAATCGCAAACTTGATACGTGTTTACATTGAATGATGGAGCTGCCAGTTGGTGCAGTTCTAAACAAAGCGTCGTGGCGGGATCTACATGTGAAGCGGAGTACATAGCTGCTTCGGAAGCAGCAAATGAAGGAGTCTGGATGAAGGAGTCCATATCCAATCTAGGTGTCATACCTAGTGCATCGGGTCCAATGAAAATATTTTGTGACAATACTGGTGCAATTTCCTTGGCAAAGGAATCCAGATTTCACAAGAGGACCAAGCACATCAAGAGACGCTTCAATTCCATCCGGGTACCAAGCCCAGGTGGGAGACATAGATATTTGCAAGATACATACGGATCTGAATGTTGCAGACCCGTTGACTAAGCCTCTTCCACGAGCAAAACATGATCAGCACCAAAACTCTATGGGTGTTAGAATCATTACTGTGTAGTCTAGATTATTGACTCTGGTGCAAGTGGGAGACTGAAGGAAATATGCCCTAGAGGCAATAATAAAGTTATTATTTATTTCCTCATATCAGGATAAATGTTTATTATTCATGCTAGAATTGTATTAACCGGAAACATAATACATGTGTGAATACATAGACAAACATAGTGTCACTAGTATGCCTCTATTTGACTAGCTCGTTAATCGAAGATGGTTGAGTTTCCTAGCCATAGACATGAGTTGTCATTTGATTAATGGGATCACATCATTAGGAGAATGATGTGATTGACTTGACCCATTCTGTTAGATTAGCACTTGATCGTTTAGTATATTGCTATTGCTTTCTTCATGACTTATACATGTTCCTATGACTATGAGATTATGCAACTCCCGTTTACTGGAGGAGCACTTTGTGTGCTACCAAACTTCACAATGCAACTGGGTGATTATAAAGGTGCTCTACAGGTGTCTCCGAAGGTAATTGTTGGGTTGGCGCATTTCGAGATTAGGATTTGTCACTCCGATTGTCGGAGAGGTATCTCTGGGCCCTCTCGGTAATACACATCACTATAAGCCTTGTAAGCAATGTGACTAATGAGTTAGTTGCGGGATGATGCATTATGGAACGAGTAAAGAGACTTCCGGTAACGAGATTGAACTAGGTTTTGAGATACCGATGATCGAATCTCGAGCAAGTAACATACCGATGACAAAGGGAACAATGTACATTGTTATGCGCTTTGACCGATGAAGATCTTCGTAGAATATGTAGGAGCCAATATGAGCATCCAATTTCCACTATTGGTTATTGACCGGAGACATGCCTCGGTCATGTCTACATAGTTCTCGAACCCATAGGGTCCGCACGCTTAAAGTTTGGTGACGATCGGCATTATGAATTTTTGTGTTTTGATGTACCGAAGGTAGTTCGAATTCCCAGATATGATCACGGACATGACGAGGAGTCTCGAAATGGTCAAGACGTAAAGATCGATATATTGGACGACTATATTCGGACACCGGAAGTGTTCCGAGTGGTTTCGGACAAAACCGGAGTGCCGGGGGGTTACCGGGACCCCCCGGGGAGTATTGGGGCTCATGGGCCTTAGTGGAAGAAGAGGAGGGGCGGCCAGGGCAGCCGCGCACCCCCTCCCCCTCTAGTCCGAATTGGACAAGGAGGGGGCGGCACCCCCCTTTTTCCTTCTCCTCCTCTCTCCCTTCCTTCCCTCTCCTACTCCAACAAGCAAAAGGAGGAGTCTTACTCCCGGTGGGAGTAGGACTCCCCCCTTGGTGCGCCCTCCTCCTGGCCGGCCGCCTCCCCCTTGCTCCTTTATATACGGGGGCAGGGGGCACCTCTAGACACACAATTTGATATGTTGACATATTCCAGCCGTGTGCGGTGCCCCCCTCCACCATATTCCACCTCGGTCATATTGTAGCGGTGCTTAGGCGAAGCCCTGCGTCGGTAGCAACATCATCACCGTCATCACGCCGTCGTGCGGACGGAACTCTCCCGTTAAGCTCTGCTGGATTGGAGTTCGCGGGACGTCATCGAGCTGAGCGTGTGCTGAACTCGGAGGTGCCGTACGTTCGATACTTGGATCAGTCGGATCGTGAAGACGTACGACTACATCAACCGCGTTGTGCTAACGCTTCCGCTTTCGGTCTACGAGGGTACGTGGACAACACTCTCCCCTCTCGTTGCTATGCATCACCATGATCCTGCGTGTGCGTAGGAATTTTTTTGATGGCAAGGCTTATAGTGATGTGTATTACCGAGAGGGCCCAGAGATACCTCTTCGACAATCGGAGTGAAAAATCCTAATCTCGATCTATGCCAACTCAACAAGTACCAACGGAGACACCTCTAGAGCATATTTATAATCACCCAGTTACATTGTGATGTTTGGTAGCACACAAAGTATTCCTCCGGTATTCGAGAGTTGCATAATCTCATAGTCATAGGAACATGTATAAGTCATGAAGAAAGCAATAGCAATATACTAAACGATCAAGTGTACTAACGGAATGGGTCAAGTCAATCACATCATTCTCTAATGATGTGATCCCGTTAATTAAATGAGAACTCATGTCTATGGCTAGGAAACTTGACCATCTTTGATTCAACGAGCTAGTCAAGTAGAGGCATACTAGTGACACTCTGTTTGTCTATGTATTCACACATGTACTAAGTTTCCGGTTAATACAATTCTAGCATGAATAATAAACATTTATCATGATATAAGGAAATATAAATAACAACTTTATTATTGCCACAAGGGCATATTTCCTTCAGTAACTGCGCATGAGTGTGTCGTGTGCAACTCGCGCATGTGCGACTAGTAGGGGGAAAATCAGGTCAATTCCATATGTAGTTGCTTTGTGCTCATGCAGTTGTAGTCGGTCACAGCATCTGCAGCTGCATATCTAGTGGTGAACATGCAACTGCCGTCGACAACTCCTCTTTCGACCTCAGTGTTGGGGAACGTAGTAATTTCAAAAAAATTCCTACACACACGCAAGATCATGGTGATGCATAGCAGAAGCGTTATGACAACGCGGTTGATGTACTCGTACGTCTTCATGATCGACCGATCCTAATACCGAACGTACGACACCTCCGTGATCTGCACGCGTTCAGCTCGGTGACGTCCCACGAACTCACGATCCATTAGAGATTCGAGGGAGAGCTTCGTCAGCACGACGGCGTGATGACGGTGATGATGAAGTTACCGGCGCAGGGCTTCGCCTAAGCACTACGACGATATGAGCGAGGTTGATTATGGTGGAGGGGGGCACCGCACACAGCTAAGAACAATGTCTGTTGTGTTTCTAGGGTGTCCCCTGCCCCCGTATATAAAGGAGCAAGGGGGTGGCCGGCCGGCCTTGGGGCGCGCCAAGGAGGGGCCGCGCCCCCTAGTCCAATTCGGACTCCCCTTGGGAGGGGGCGCGCCACCTCCTGGGCTGCTGCCCTCTCTCTCCTCTGCGCACCACCTGGTGCGCCATTATATCAGATACTAATGGCGCACCATGTATAACCCAGTGCGCCATTAGTATCTGGTATACTAATGGCGCACCACATAGAAGTGCGCCATTAGTAACATTTTTTTTCAAAATTTTTTTTAATTTTTTTTCAAATTTTTTTTATTTTTTTCAATTTTTTTCTTAATCTCAGTTCACTATGGCTTAATCTCGGGTCAAATCGCACTCTGTGGTCAAACTTCCCGAAAGGTCACCCATCCTCACACTACTCCAGCCCAAGCACGCTTAACTTCAGAGTTCTATCCAACCTGACAGAAGCTCACTTCACGAGGCACTTGTTGATATATCTAGCATATCAATCCTGTTATACCTTATTGATGTCTAGGACTTTGTTCATGTTAATGACTATGATGAAATTTTGAAAAATATTTCAAACTTCTCGATCATATTACGTATTATTTTTTGAAAAAAAAACAATTTTTTTTTTGAAATTAGTAATTTTTTTTCTGTTACTAGTGGCGCACCACATCTACGGTGCGCCACTAGTAAGTTTGAAATTTTTTGAATTTTTTTGCCGCTAGATCTTGAAAGCCCCGTAACTTTTTTTCTGTTAGGTTTTTGGGGATTTTGAAAATGTTTAACGGGGTTCCCCCAGTTAAATTTGGATGTAACTTTTCGAGTAGATGATTTTTCATATAAAAAACTTTTTCATCCGAGTTAGTATGCAAAAGTTATGCCCATTTTTACAAATTCTCGAGAGATTTTGCAAATGAAGTCGAAATTCATATTTGCAAATTTTCCCAACAAGTAGACCACATATCACCTGGGAAACTTATTTTCTTTTATTTTTTTGACATTTTCATCATTTTCTTTTATTTTTTTAAAAGCTGAAAAGCGATCCACGGGGTGCATTGGTGGAAGGTGGCCAAGTTACTAATGGCGCACCGTGGGTGTGGTGCGCCATTAGTAGTTGTTCAACTACTAATGGCGCACCACACCCACGGTGCGCCATTAGTATTTGGCCACCTTCCACCGACGACGTCTGATGGAAGGTGGAAGGTGGCCAAGTTACTAATGGCGCACCGTGGGGTGGTGCGCCATTAGTAGTTGTTCAACTACTAATGGCGCACCACTCCCGCGGTGCGCCATTAGTAGTTTTGGAAAAAATAATAAAAAAATGATTTTTTTTTTGATTTTTTTTTAAAAAAACTTAGTAATGGCGCACCAGTGGAAAGTGCGCCATTACTAGTTAAAACTAGTAATGGTGCACCACTCCAAGGTGCGCCATTAGTAACAAAAATTTTAGTGTTTTTTCCCAAACTACTAATGGCGCACCACACACAGGTGCGCCATTAGTAATATATTACTAATGGCGCACGAGACATGGTGCGCCATTAGAATATACTAATGGCGCACCACATCACAGGTGCGCCATTAGTAGCCATTCCATCTATAGCCCTTTTTGTAGTAGTGAGAACACTTCTAGTGTCCGAATATAGCCGTCCAATATATCGATCTTTATATCTCGACCATTTTGAGACTCCTCGTCATGTCCGTGATCATATCCGGGACTCCGAACTACCTTCAGTACATCAAAACACATAAACTCATAATACCGATCGTCACTGAACTTTAAGCGTGTGGACCCTACGGGTTCGAGAACTATGTAGACATGACCGAGACTCATCTCCGGTCAATAACCAATAGCGGAACCTGGATGCTCATATTGGTTCCCACATATTCTACTAAGATCTTTATCGGTCAAACCGCATAACAACATACGCTGTTCCCTTTGTCAACGGTATGTTACTTGCCCGAGATTCGATCATCGGTATCTCAATACCTAGTTCAATTTCGTTACCGGCAGGTCTCTTTACTCGTTCCGTAATGAATCATCCCGCAACTAACTCATTAGTCACATTGCTTGCAAGGCTTATAGTGATGTGCATTACCGAGAGGGCCCAGAGTTACCTCTCCGATACATGGAGTGACAAATCCTAATGTCGATCTATGACAACTCAACAAACACCATCGGAGACACCTGTAGAGCATCTTTATAATCAGCCAGTTATGTTGTGACGTTTGATAGCACACAAGGTGTTCCTCCGGTATTCGGGAGTTGCATAATCTCATAGTCATAGGAACATGTATAAGTCATGAAGAAATCGATAGCAATATACTAAACAATCAAATGCTAAGCTAACGGAATGGGTCAAGTCAATCACATCATTCTCTAATGATGAGATCCCGTTAATCAAATGACAACTCATGTATATGGCTAGGAAACTTAACCATCTTTGATTCAACGAGCTAGTTAAGTAGAGGCATACTAGTGACACTCTGTTTGTCTATGTATTCACACATGTACTAAGTTTCCGGTTAATACAATTCTAGCATGAATAATACACATTTATCATGATATAAGGAAATATAAATAACAACTTTATTATTGCCTCTAGGGCATATTTCCTTCAGTCTCCCACTTGCACTAGAGTCAATAATGTAGTTCACATCGCCATGTGATTTAACACCAATAGTTCACATCACCATGTGATTAACACCCATAGTTCACATCTCCATGTGACCAACACTCAAAATGTTTACTAGAGTCAATAATGTAGTTCACATTGCAATGTGATTAACACCCAAGAGTAATAAGGTATGATCATGTTTTACTGTGAGAGTAGTTTAGTTAACAGGTCTGCCAAATTCAGATCCGTATGTATTTTGCAAATTTCTATGTCTACAATGCTCTGCACAGAGCTACTTTAGCTAATTGCTCCCACTTTCAATATGTATCTGGGTTGTGACTTAGAGTCATCCAGATCGGTGTCAAAGCTTGCATCGACGTAACTCTTTACGACGAACTCTTTACCACCTCCATAACCGAGAAATATTTCCTTACTCCTCTAAGGATATTTTTATCGCTGTCAAGTGATCTACTCCTAGATCAAAATTGTACTCCCTTGCCAAACTCAGGGCAGGGTATACAATAGGTCTGGCACACAGCATGGAATACTTTATAGAACCTACGGCTGAGGCATAGGGAATGACTTTCATTCTCTCTCTATCGTCTGCCGTGGTCGGGCTTTGAGTCTTACTCCACTTCACACCTTGCAACACAGGCAAGAGCTCTTTCTTTGACTGTTCCATTTTGAACTACTTCAAAAATTTGTCAAGGTATGTACTCATTCAAAAAACTTATTAAGCGTCTTGATCTATCTCTATAGATCTTGATGCTCAATATGTAAGCAGCTTCACCGAGGTCTTTCTTTGAAAAACTCCTTTCCAACACTCCTTTATGCTTTCCAGAAAATTCTACATCATTTCCGATTGACAATATGTCATTGACATAAACTTATCAGAAATTATGTAGTGCTCCCACTCACTTTCTTGTAAATACAAGCTTCACCATAAGTCTGTATAAAACTATATGCTTTGATCAACTTATCAAAGCGTATATTCCAACTCCGAGATGCTTGCACCAGTCCATAGATGGATCGCTGGAGCTTGAATATTTTGTTAGCACCTTTAGGATCGACAAAACCTCCTGGTTGCATCACATACAACTCTACTTTAAGAAATCAGGAATGCAGGTTTGACATCCATTTGCCAAATTTCATAAAATGCGGCAATTGCTAACATGATTCGGACAAACTTTTAAACATCGATACAAGTGATAAAATCTCATGTAGTCAACACCTTGAACTTGTCGAAAACATTTTTGCGACAATTCGAGCTTTGTAGATAGTAACACTACTATCAACGTCCGTCTTCCTCTTGAAGATCCATTTATTCTCTATTGCTTGTCGATCATCGGGCAAGTCAACCAAAGTCCCTACTTTGTTCTCATACATGGATCCCATCTCAGATCTCATGGCCTCAAGCCATTTCACGGAATCTGGGCTCATCATCTCTTCCTCATAGTTCGTAGGTTTGTCATGGTCATGTAACATGCCCTCCAGAACAGGATTACCGTACCACTCTGGTGCGGATCTTACTCTAGTTGACCTAAGAGGTTCAGTAGTAACTTGATCTGAAGTTATATGATCATCATCATTGGCTGATTTCTGTGATGTGGTGCGGATCTTACTCTAGTTGACCTACGAGCTTCCTCACTAATTGGTGTAGGAGTCACAGGAACTGATTTCTGTGATGAACTACTTTCCAATAAGGGAGCAGGTACATTTACCTCATCAAGTTCAACTTTCCTCCCACTCACTTCTTTTGAGAGAAACTCCTTCTCTAGAAAGAGTCCATTCTTAGCAACAATGATCTTGCCTTCAGATCTGTGATAGAAGGTGTACCCAACATTTTCTTTTGGGTATCCTATGAAGACGCACTTCTCCTATTTGGGTTTGAGCTTATCAGGTTGAAAATTTTCACATAAGCATTGCACTTTAAGAAATGACGGCTTAGGTTTCTTGCCAAACCATAGTTCATACAGTGTCATCTTAACGGATTTAGACGGTGCCCTATTTAACGTGAATGTAGCTGTCTCTAATGCATAACCCCAAAACGATAGTGATAAATAGGTAAGTGACATCATAGATTGCACTATATCCAATAAAGTACGGTTATGACGTTCGGACACACCATTATGCTGTGGTGTTCCAGGTGGCATGAGTTTGTGAAACTATTCCACTTTGTTTTAATCGAAGGACAAACTTGTAACTCAAATATTTGCCTCTACGATCAGATCGTAGAAACTTTATTTTCTTGTTACGATGATTCTCTACTTCACTCTGAAAATCTTTGAACTTTTCAAGTGTTTCAGACTTGTGTTTCATCAAGTAGATATACACATATCTGCCCAAATCATCTGTGAAGGTCAGAAAACAGTGATACTAGCCGTGAGCCTCAACACTCATTGGACCGCATACATCGGTATGTATTATTTCCAATAAGTCAGTGGCTCGCTCCATTGTTCCGGAGAACGGAGTCTTAGTCATCTTGGCCATGAGGCATGGTTCGCAAGCATCAAGTGATTCATAATCAAGTGATTTCAAAAGTCCATCAGCATGGAGTTTCTTCATGCGCTTTACATCAATATGACCTAAACGGCAGTGCCACAAATATGTTGCACTATCATTATCAACTTTGCATATTTTGGCATCAATATTATGAATATGTGTATTAACACGATCGAGATTCAATAAACCATTTATTTTGAATGTATGACCATAGAAGGTTTTATTCACGTAAACAGAACAACAATTAATCTTTCACTTATATGAATAGCCATTTTGCAATAAACATGATCCAATCATATTCATGCTCAACGCAAACACCAAATAACATTTATTTTGGTCCAACACTAATCTCGAAGGTAGAGATAGTGTGCGATGGTGATCTTATCAACCTTGGAACCTCTTCCAACACACATCATCACTTCACCCTTAACTAGTCTCTGTTCATTCCGCAACTCTCGTTTCGAGTTACTAATCTTAGCAACTGAACTAGTATCAAATACCGAGGGGTTGCTATAAAAAGTAGTAAAGTACACATCAATAACATGTATATTATATATACCTTTGTTCACTTTGCCATCGTTCTTATCCGCTAAATACTTGGGGCAGTTCTGCTTCCAGTGACCAGTCCCTTTGCAGTAGAAGCACTTAGTCTCAGGCTTAGGTACAGACTTGGGCTTCTTCACTTGAGCAGCAACTTGCTTGCCGTTCTTCTTGGAGTTCCCCTTCTTCCCTTTGCCCTTTTCTTGAAACTAGTGGTCTTGTCAACCATCAACACTTGATGCTTTTCTTGATTTCTACCTTCGTCGATTTCAGGATCACGAAGAGCTTGGGAATCATTTCCGTTATCCCTTGCATATTATAGTTCATCACGAAGTTCTAGTAACTTGGTGATAGTGACTAGAGAACTCTGTCAATCACTATCTTATCTGGAAGATTAACTCCCACTTGATTCAAGTGATTGTAGTACTCAGACATTCTGAGCACATGCTCACTAGCTGAGCAATTCTCCTCCATCTTGTAGGCAAAGTGCTTGTTGATACATCTTCGTCGTATCTATTTTTCCAAACACTTTTGCCCTTGTTTTGGACTCCAACTTGCATGATTTGAATGGAACTAACCCGGACTGACGCTGTTTTCAGCAGACTTTCCATGGTGTTATTTATGTGCAGAAACATAAGTTCTCGGAATGACCTGAAACTCCAGGAACATCTTTTTGGAAAATATCAAAAATACTGGAAGAAAAATCCACGTCAGGGGGCCCACACCCTGTCCACGAGGGTGGGGGCGCGCCTGCCCCCTGGGCGCGCCCCCTACCTCGTGGGCCCCCTGACGCTCCACCGACCTCAACTCCAACTCCATATATTCACTTTCGGGGAGAAAAAAATTAGAGAGAAGGATTCATCAATTTTTACGATACGGAGCCGCAGCCAAGCCCTAAAACCTCTCGGGAGGGTTGATCTGGAGTCCGTTCGGGGCTCCGGAGAAGGGGATTCGTAGCCGTCGTCATCATCAACCATCCTCCATCACCAATTTCATGATGCTCACCGCCGTGCATGGGTAATTCCATCGTAGGCTTGCTGGATGGTGATGGGTTGGATGAGATCTATCATGTAATCGAGTTAGTTTTGTTAGGGTTTGATCCCTAGTATCCACTATGTTCTGAGATTGATGTTTCTATGACTTTGCTATGCTTAATGCTTCTCACTAGGGCCCGAGTGCCATGATTTCAGATCTGAACCTATTATATTTTCATGAGTATATGTGAGTTCTTGATCCTATCTTGCAAGTCTATAGTCACCTACTATGTGTTATGATCCAGCAGCCCTGAAGTGACAATAATCGGGACCACTCCCGGTGATGACCATAGTTTGAGGAGTTCATGTATTCACTATGTGTTAATGCTTTGGTACGGTACTCTATTAAAAGGAGGCCTTAATATCCCTTAGTTTCTGTTAGGACCCTGCTGCCACGGGAGGGTAGGACAAAGTTCTTTTCCATAAGCACGTATGACTATATTCGGAATACATGCCTACATTACATTGATGAATTGGAGCTAGTTCTGTGTCACCCTATGTTATGATTGTTACATGATGAACCGCATCCGGCATAATTCTCCATCACCGATCCAATGCCTACGAGCTTTTCACATATTGTTCTTCGCTTATTTAATTTTCCGTTGCTATTGTTACAGTCACTACAAAACCGAAAAATATTACTTTTACTGAAGTTACCATTACTATCATACTACTTTGCTACTAAACTCTTTGCTGCAGATATTAAGTTATCTAGGTGTGTCGAATCAATAAATTTGGGTTGAATACTCTACCCTCGAAAACTGTTGCGACCCCCCATACTTGTGGGTTATCAAGACTATTTTCTGGTGCCGTTGCCGGGGAGCATAGCTCTATTCTTTGAGTCACTTGGGATTTATATCTGCTGGTCACTATGAAGAACTTTAAAGACGCTAAGACAAAAATCTATCCGTCAACTACGAGGGGAGGTAAGGAACTGCCATCTAGCTCTGCACTTGATTCAACTTCTGTTTTGAGTAAGCTTGCGACACCTAAACCTGCTTCTGCTATTCGTTCTGATATGTCACATGTTATTGATGATGCCACGTCTGCTATGCATGATACTTATGATGCAACTACTTCTATGCTTGATACTACTGTGCCACTTGGTGAATTTCTTGATGAACAACTTGCTAGGGTTAGAGAGAATGAAGTTGTTGAAACTGATAACATTGATGAAAGTGATGATGAAGACTCTCCCCCTAATAAAAATGAATCGCCTGTTGTTCCTGAGGGTTATGTTTTTGAAAAAGAAGCTGCTCTAGCTATTTTAGCTTGCAAAGATAGATATGAGCTCAAGAGGTTATTAGCTAAATGGAAGCAGCAATCTCTTAATGCTAGAATGAAACCTGACCCTGCTTTTTCTACTTCACCTATCGTATTCTTGATAAGGATTATGAATTCTCTGTTGATCCTGATATAATTACTTTGGTTGAATCTGATCCTTTTCATGGCTATGAATCTGAAACTGTTGTGGCACATCTTACTAAATTAAATGATATAGCCACCCTGTTCACTAATGATGAGAAATCTCGCTACCTAAATATCCTTAAACTATTTCTGTTCTCATTAAAGGGTGATGCTAAGATATGGTTTAATTCTCTTGATCCTGGTTGTGTGCGTAGTCCCTAGGATATGATTTATTACTTCTCGCTAAATATTTCCTGCTCATAAGAAACAAGCTTCTTTAAGGAAATATATAATTTTAATGCAAATTGAAAAGAGAGTCTCCCACAAGCTTGGGGAGGCTTCTCCAATATAATGCTTTGCTGATCATCCTCTTAAGAAAAATGAAATACTTGATATCTTTTATAATGGACTAACCGATGCTTCCAGAGATTGCACGGATAGTTGTGCTGGTTCTGTTTTCGGGAAAGAACACGGATGAAGCTGAAATTCTATTGAATAATATGTTGACAAATGAAAATAATTGGACACTTCCTGAGCCAGCTCCTGAGCCTATTCCTAAACCAACTCCAATGAAGAGAGGTGTTCTATTTCTCAGTCCTGAAGATATGCAAGAGGCAAAGAAATCTATGAAAGAAAAAGGTATTAAAGCTGAAGATGTTAAGAATTTACCTCCTATTGAAGAAATACATGGTCTTGATTTACCGCCTGATGAAGAAATATATGACCTTAATCCATCACCTATTGAAGAAACTCATGGTCTTGATAACCCAACACAGGTAGTAAAGGTAAATTCTCTCTATAGATTTGATGAAGGTGATATTCCTCACTATAAGTCTACTAGACAATGCTTAGAAGAGTTAGATAATTTTATTGTCAAAAAGAAAAATTTAATGCTTATTTTGGTAGAAAATTGAAATACAATTCCGATATGCTTGAACACTTGGGTGATTATATGTCTAGAGTTAAAGGTGAACTTAAACTCATGAGTAAACATGCTTCTATGGTTACTACTCAAGTAGAACAAGTACTTAAAGCTCAAAATGATTTGCTCAATGAATTAAATAGTAAGAATAATGACTATGCTGTTAGAGTGGCTACTAGAACTGGTAAAATGACTCAGGAACCTTTGTATCCTGAAGGCCACCCTAAGAGAATTGAGCAAGTTCTCAGAGAAATAATATAGATGCACCTAGTCCTTCTAAAAAGAAGAAAAAGAAAAATGATAGGACTTTGCATGCTTCTAGTGAACCTATTGCTGAACCACTTGAGAATCCAAATGATATTTCTATTTCCGATGCTGAAACAAAATCTGGTAATGAACATGAACCTAGTGAAAATGTTAACGATGATGTTCATGATGATGCTCAACCTAGCAATGATAATGATGTAGAAATTGAACCTGATGTTGATCTTGATAACCCACAATCAAAGAATCAACGTTATGATAAGAGAGACTTTGTTGCTAGGAAGCATGGTAAAGAAAGAGAACGATGGGTTCAGAAACCCATGCCTTTTCCTCCCAAACCATCCAAGAAAACGGATGATGAGGATTTTGAGCGCTTTGCTGAAATGATTAGACCTATCTTCTTGCGTATGTGATTAACTGATATGCTCAAAATGAATCCTTATGCTAAGTATATGAAAGATATTGTGTCACATCCCCAGTTCAGGCCTTGCTTGTTTTTGCTTTAGCATCCATGCATCATGTTTAAATTTTATGAAACTTGAAGTGGGGATTGCCTAAACCCTAGCATTGAAGGAATTCACTAGGTTCAACCAAAATATTTCCAGAAATCCAAATGGCTTTAGAAAATGTTCATCAATTCTGGAAAAATGCTATAAACCAGAACCAGAGGTGCTGCACATTTTTCATGACACATTTGGTCACTGGATTAATTCATAAAGTATTTGCATTTGGGCATTTAATGATAATAAATATTTTAAATTCTCAAATAATTCTGAAACTAAATGTGGGTTGTTGGAAATAATTCAACAGGTCCTCACAATTTATTTCAGGATTTTTAGATGTGGTTTAGTATTTTTACTAAATCAAAGAAAACAAAAGGCAAATAGAAAACAGAAACAAAAATTAAAATAGAGACAGAGTGTTACCTGTCGCTTACCTGCAGCCCACTTACCTCGGCCCAGCATTGTAGTCGGCCGGCCCAGCCCACCAGCGCCTCCCTGTCGTCTTCCTCCTCGGGACAATAGGACAGGGGCGTGTGCCCGCGGCGCGCACGCACGCGCAGCGCCACCTCCTCCCTCCCTGCCTGCCTGCCCCCTTCCGCGACCCCGCTGCGGACGCCACGACACCTCCAGGACCCTCCTCGCTCTCTCCTCACCCTCACTTTCCCCCTGGATCCCTCTCTATTCCCCCACCGAGCGGAGCTCGTCGCCGCCGACGCCGTTTACCGCGGCCACAGCCACCCCCTCGCTCCCTCTATGCATCCCTGAGCTCCGCCCTGACCCCGTGGAGCTACACACCCACGACGCGACAGAGGAGGCCCGGTCGACCGGGCGTCGTCGTCTTCATCTCCGGTGCCCGGAGATCGCCGTCGTCAATTCGCCGTCGCAGAAGCTTCCCCGAGCCCACCGAGATTCTCTCCCGACCCCTTGTGAGCTCCTACGCCTTTTCCCTCTCTCCCCGCAGTCTAACTCGCCCTCTAGCACTAGCGCTGCTGCCGCGCCGAGAGCTTCTTGCCGCCGTCCATGGCGCCCGCCCTTGCCACAGCTGCTGCCACTTGCGTCCGAGCGTTGCCCCGTGCTCAGCACGCTCCCAGGAGTCGGGCGCGCCCACCAGTTCGACCTACCGTGCACCCTAGCGCCGAGCCGGACCTTCCCGAGCTCCGGCCGCCGCGGAAATGCTCGCCGCCGTCAACTCCGGCCATCCCAGCTGCTGCCGCCACCACCACTAGATGCGCGAGTCTCCCAGCTCGCTGTAGCCGCAAACCACGAGCAAAACGGTGCCCTGTAGCGCGAACCCGAGCCCCTCCGCCGCACCTATCGTCGCCGGCGTCGAGCCGCCGGCGAGTTAGCCTCAGTTGACCAGGGGGTTGACCTCCCCTGGGTCCATGACATGCGGGCCCCGCCCGGCTAACTAATCTAGTTTAGGTTTAAACTAAATTAGCTTAACCTAGGTTAGTGCTAATTAAACTAGGTTAGTTTAGTTAGTCACTGACATGCAGGACCCACGCCAGTTTGACCTGGACCGGTCTGTTGACCTGCTGAGGTCAGCATGACGAATCTTGACGTGATAATAGGTTTTTCTGGATTTAATTTAATTCAGGAAATTTCAGAAAATACCCGAAACTTCTAAAAATCATATAAATTCAACCGTAGCTCCAAATGAGATAAATTATATACGAAAAATGATCAGAAAAATCCAATCTATCCATCTGTACCATTTTCATGCATGTTAGAACAACTTATGACTACTGATTAGGACAAATGAAATGAATGGCATTTAAATAACTACATGTGGAGTTTGAATTTGAATCTTGGATTCAAACCAACTTCATTTAATCTGCTGCTAGTTGCATTAGCTCAAATCACAGCATTCTAACATGTCATGATCATGCATCATATTGTGCACTGCATTGATTGTGTTCTTCCTTGTTGCCGGTATTTGTCCCTCTCGATGAGCGACGCATCAAGCGATGAGTTTGATGACACCGATGAAGAACTATATTATCTTCAGAAGTGCCAGGTAAGCAAGACCCCCTGGTTCATTCCGATATAATCCCACTCTCTCGCTCCTGCTCTATTTTACTGCATTAGGACAACAACGACTCATGTGTTACTTGCTGCATGTAGCTGAACCCTTTATCCTCTGCATGACTGTCATTCCACAAGAATTAGATGAAACCCACTAGCATGAGTAGGAGTTGTTTGAGCCTGTTGTGCCCACTCGTTCATGCTTGTTTGTCATGCCTCATTGCTTAGAGTTGAGTCAGGTCGATTCATCGGGAATGAATTGGAATGGTGTGTGAACATGTCCCACTGTGTGTGAGCTAAGTGTGTGAACACGATTTGGTAAAGGTAGCGGTGAGAGGCCATGTAGGAGTACATGGTGGGTTGTCTCATTGAAACCGTCCTCGAGAACTGAGTTACGTGTTTGTGATCCATGAACAGTTACTACCACACATTGGAATGCTTAAGTGCCCTCTCGACTTATTAATCAACTTGATCTCTGTCCAGGAGTTGCAGCTAGTTTCTGGTGTTTGTAGGTAGTGTTAGTAGTCTACCAAGTGGCACCCGGTACAGGTGGGATTGTGAAAGACTAGGCACAGTGGCACGGTGTACCAAGTGGCACCCGGTTGGTGGGCTTGGGAACCGTGCTCACATCGTTTGGGGCCGTGAGCGACACCCCGGCCGGATCTCCTTGCGGATGGAACCCGAATAGGCGATAAACCTGGACGAGAGACTTGTGTGGTTAGTCAGGTCGTGGCCGACTCCCTCGCCCGGCTTCCGCTTGAAGGTTGCCGAGGTACATGACGTGTGTAGGCGATAAGTGGCGGCGTGTGTGAAGAAGTACACCCTGCAGGGTTATCATTATCTATTGAATAGCGGATTCCTCGGATATGGAAACCTGGACCCCTTGCATAGTTCATAGACAAGTGAAAGTGGATACTCTAAAATGCGCAAGATAAGCGTGAGTGCTATGGATGGCGTTCTCGTAGGGAGACGAGAGCGGATCCATAGTGGTGTATTGATATGGTGAATATGTGGACTCGTGTGCGCCACCTCAAAAGAGTTACTTGAAGTCGTAGTTTAGGATAGCCACCTAGTCAAAGCTGGCTTGCTGCAGTCAAACTCCACCACCCCCTTTGTTGATAATGATGCATATGTAGATAGTTCTGATGTAAGTCTTGCTGAGTACGTTTGTACTCACGTTTGCTTATTCTATGTTTTGCAGAGAGACCTCAGTCTCGCTAGTAGTTCCGCGTGGACTTCGACTTTTAGCTTGTTACCTCAGCTACGATCTTGTGCCCTCGGCAGGATCTGGTAGATAGTCAGGCTTCTCAGCCTTTTTCATTTGTAGATGTCTGTACTCACACATGTTAAGCTTGCGCTTGTGCTTTGACTTGTATGCTCTGAGTGTTGGGTCATGAGACCCATGTTTGTAATATCTCGCTCCTCGGAGCCTAATGAATAAATATGTGAGTCGTAGAGTTATGTTGTGATGCCATGTTGTATTTACACATATTGAGCATATTGTGTGTATGTTTGAAATGCTTGGTATGTGTGGGATCCGACAATTTAGTTGTTTATCCTTGGCAGCCTCTCATATGGGGAAATGTAGTCTAGTGCTTCCTGAGCGATAGTAGTCCGCTGCAGCCCGGTTCATCGGAGTCCTGCTAGCCCAGACTACTGCTTTGGACACTTGATGGCGGCATGTGTTTCACTTCGTTCCTATGTCCGTCCCTTCAGGAAATGTCACGGTGATATTCGAGTCTGCCTAGCCTGCTACAGCCGGGATACCGAGTCCTGTTAGCCAGTGCTACAGCCGGATTCACACGTTGATGACCGACATGCTCGATGTGATTCATGTATGTATGTCCCCATGGGTTAGTGCCGCTTTGGGTTCACGACTAGCCATGTCGGCCCGGGCTCTCTTTCATATGGATGCTAGCGACACTATCATATACGTGAGCCAAAATGCGCAAACGGTCCCGGGCCATGGTAAGGCGATACCCGTGGGAATACCGTGTGTGAGGCCGCAAAGTGATATGAGGTGTTACCGGCTAGATCGATGTGACTTGGAATCGGGGTTCTGACAGCTTTGGTATCGAGCCTGATGCTCAGAGGATTACCAAGCCAAACTGGTCGAAGTTGTGTCTAGAAATGCTTTAGTTATGTAAGGGAATTGATTGTGGGCGGGGCGTAAGGCTCTTTTTACTCCTTATACCTCATGGCCTTCGATCCGAGTCATCCTCTTCTCTTCTACTGGGGTTAAGAACTAGGCTTCTCATCTATCTATCAGGATGACGTGTTACTAATCCATAGACTTTTAAGATTGTTGGTTTTAAGCCCAGTTCAGTTTCTACTATTTCTGTATGTTAACTGTTGATCTCAGAATCTTGTTATGATGTTGTAGAGTGGTTATGCCACCATTTTGCATGATGTCTCAAATCTTTTTGAGCATTTACAGCCGTTATGCTGTCCGAGTCATCCCAGGTCTCTAAATAGTCTGATGCATTTGCAAATCCTTACCTTCCATTCCCGATGTCCTTTTCGGTCAACATAAGCACACTAATCGGTAAGTTGAGGTACTTTGTTGCCTCGGCATAGATGGTGGAGCTATTATTATGACCCTAGGTGTTTAGGAAGTCACCTAGCAATTTAGCAATGCTTTTGTATCCCTAGTGTGATGATTCTGGCCATTATTCTTGAAAGCATCCCGTGATGTTATTAGTTAGTAGGCATTCTATTCCTGGGTTCTTGAACCCGAGATTCACCCTACCTCATGTTGTTAGTATTTGCTAGTTCCTTTAGGATACTAGTAACTTTGTGATAGTCCTCGAGGTCCGTGGTATTTCCTTCTTCCAAATACTATGAACCGCTTATGGCAGAAGTTCCTTGTTGAACGAAAACATCACAATAAGAGTGCTCTTGAGGAGTTCTCCATTCGTAATTGTGAATCTGCCAATTCTACCTTTCCGCATGGGTTATCCGGAAGAAATGTTGAGCTTCGCTCGACATACTAATCCATGCCTCCACAACTCGGAAAGATATATGATCCTTTGAGTTGTTTCCATTGCAGCTGTATTTCAATCCCCGTCCATCTGTTGGTAGTCAGGAGTAGTTGTGCATTCATGTTATCGATGCCTATTACTCATGTGGTCCGTCAAGCCATTCTATTCCGGAATGACTAGGAGAAACAAACTCCGGTACCTCATCCATATCTAGGATTGGGTCAAAGCAATTGTATCCCGCGGATCAAAATGCCAATCTAGCTTTTGCTCTGCTGTATCTTCGAGTGTTACCATCTTTATGTCAAGTGTGTCATGAGAATTGCACCACCTCTTATGAATTCTTGACACAGTAATACTTCTTGCCATCATTGTTCGTTCCTCGGTTCCCGTGTTATTATAACTGGAATGCCGACAAGTGTACTGTGATGTGCGAAAATCAATACTGCTAGCAACCCCGTTGCTTGGTAGTTAATGGCCAATACCCTCACTCTAGCGTGTTGGTTGTTAAATCATCACCCTAAGACTGATCGTGCTACCTAGTCCGTTTTTCCTGGTGCACCCTTCGATTGATGAGTTAGGATTGTGCCAATCCCCTACTCTTCTGATCATATCGTCTTGCCCCGGAAAGCAAGATTGTTCTCGAGCCTAGTAATATATCGGTGGTTCATGATGTTCCGAAAATCTTCTCGGAAGTGTTACCAGGTTGTCACCTGACCGCTATGTTGAGTTCGTGATCATGTTGGTTTTCCTCTAAACCACCCATTCTCCAAGGATCTGTGTTGGATACCCCTGAACTAGTTGGATAAGCTAAACAACAACTTGGAGAGTTGGAAGATAAAAGCTTGCCTAACTTAGTTCGTTCCAAAGGGATATCCTTGTGTAGTGTGTGTTGAAGAAAGATGATATCTTCATCGATTGGTCCCTGTGATCAGTTGTTGGACCTATTGTCTTATCAATCCTTTGATTTGAGTGTGGGCTATCATCAAATCAAATCAGTACCAACGATGTTCGTAATGTTGTCTTACTCGTGGTTGATCCCTCGAGCATACACCATTACATCTTTTGGTCTGACCAATACTATCACCGAGTTCACATGATGGTGGAAGTCCAGTGATATGGAAATTCCGATGAGTTGCTGTTGAGCCCATTAGCAGCATTTTGCCTCCCCCATGATTCATGTTGAACATCAACCTAGTGTTGAAAACTTTGTAAGCAATGCCTTCGTGTTCCGTTCATGAATCCTATGCTTGGATGGAAGAAGTGACTTCCTCGAATTCATGTGCTTTAGGTGTAAGTTGCCACCATGAATTCGAGAAAGGTTTGTTTTGTTTCCTATGGTACCATCCCAAGTCAGTCATGCACGTGCGAAGTGCTCTATGGTTTGATAGGTTGGCCGCCTCCACTCCATATGTGTTCCTAGCACACCAAGCCACTGATTGGTTTGTTCGAGGAAAATGAGTTGTTGTGCGAATACTAGTTCATGCACAAGATTCCAATATCCTCGAAGATGGTTCCCCACCTGAACTTGGTAGTGTTTTATCATAAGACTACCATGTGGTCATGCTTGTCTGAGACAGCGTGTTCACATGTGTTTAGCAGAACCAGCTCATGTTTTGGAGCTTGCTATCTTAGTTCATTCCTCGAAAATCCCGCAACACCATCTCGTCGAATCGTGTTGCAAACTTTCCTTCAGACATGCTGAATCTGAAGTATCCTATCACCAACCGGATCTGTATCTCAGGCAGATATGATGGTTGGAACCTCTCCGACATTTGCATTTTGTTCCCAGCTTGCACCGCCTTGTGCCAATCTCCCTTGGATTGCCCTTCTCAGCAATTTTTGTTCGGGATCATCTTCAGAGGTGACACTACCATGGGTCCCATCCATTTCCGATGATAAGCAAATCATCCATTGCGTTGTCTTCAACAAGGTAGTCCACATCATTCATTCTAGTCCGAGTATGCCATTCCTTCGAGATCCTTCACACGATCATTTGTGATTGCCTAGGCTGGTATAGAGAGTTTCAATGATCTCTATATCAAAAGTAATTCTTTTTGCCACTTAAGGGATTTTTTTTTCTGCGGGTCACCTTCCTTAAGATGTCTCGTTATGGTATCATGGTAGCTCAACTCCTCGCTACGTTGAAAATCGTTCACCACCCTCTTAGGTGTGGAATTGTTGTCTACCTAGTGCCCCTCATCATCCGTTCCACTCCATCCCTCTAGATGTGTGCCTGGTGCCTCAGCTCGAGAGATGTTGCTATGTCTCATTCCGGGAGTTGATTCCGAGTTGTTCGATCTCCAAGGAGATCGATCTTTCTAGAGTTTTCTCTTCCCTCCCTTTGTCATGTTGGTTAAAGTTCTCAGGGCAAGGCTTCGAGACAAAGATGGTGATCGAATCAACCGCTCTTATGAAGTGCACCCTGGACCGTGAAGATTGTGTTAGTTTGCGTTTCCCCTTCGTCCTACCCTACGCTTGAATCTCGGGTCGAGATTCTTGTTTAGTGGGGGTGAGTTGTCACATCCCCAGTTCAGGCCTTGCTTGTTTTTGCTTTAACATCCATGCATCATGTTTAAATTTTATGAAACTTGAAATGGGGATTGCCTAAACCCTAGCATTCAAGGAATTCACTAGGTTCAACCAAAATATTTCCAGAAATCCAAATGGCTTTAGAAAATGTTCATCAATTCTGGAAAAATGCTATAAACCAGAACCAGAGGTGCTGCACATTTTTCATGACACATTTGGTCACTAGATTAATTCATAAAGTATTTGCATTTGGGCATTTAATGCTAATAAATATTTTAAATGCTCAAATAATTCTGAAACTAAATGTAGGTTGTTGGAAATAATTCAACAGGTCCTCACAATTTATTTCAGGATTTTTAGATGTGGTTTAGTATTTTTACTAAATCAAAGAAAGCAAAAGGCAAATAGAAAACAGAAACAAAAATTAAATAGAGACAGAGTGTTACCTGTCGCTTACCTGCAGCCCACTTACCTCAGCCCAGCATTGTAGTCGGCCGGCCCAGCCCACCAGCGCCTCCCTGTCGTCTTCCTCCTCGGGACAGTAGGACAGGGGCGTGTGCCCACGGCGCGCACGCACGCGCAGCGCCACCTCCTCCCTCCCTGCCTGCCTGCCCCCTTCCGCGACCCCGCTGCGGACGCCACGACACCTCCAGGACCCTCCTCGCTCTCTCCTCACCCTCACTTTCCCCCTGGATCCCTCTCTATTCCCCTATCGAGCGGAGCTCGTCGCCGCCGACGCCGTTTACAGCATGCCACAGCCACCCTCGCGCCCTCTATGCATCCTCGAGCTCCATACGACCCGTGGAGCTACACACCCGACGCACGCGACCAGAGGAGGCCCCAGTCGACCGGAGCGTCGTCGTCTTTATCTCCCGTGCCCGGAGATCGCCGTCGTCAATTCGCCATCGCAGAAGCTTCCCCGAGCCCACCGAGATTCTCTCCCGACCCCTTGTGAGCTCCTACGCCTTTTCCCTCTCTCCCCGCAGTCTAACTCGCCCTCTAGCACTAGCGCTGCCGCGCCCGAGAGCTTGCTGCCGCCGTCCATGGCGCCGTCGCGGCCACAGCTGCTGCCACTTGCGTCCGAGCGTTACCCCGTGCTCAGCACGCTCCCAGGAGCCGGGCGCGCCCACCAGTTCGACCTACCGTGCACCCTAGCGCCGAGCTGGACCTGCCCGAGCTCCGGCCGCCGCGGAAATGCTCGCCGCCGTCAACACCGGCCATCCCAGCTGCTGCCGCCACCACCACTAGATGCGCGAGTCTCCCAGCTCGCTGTAGCCGCAAACCACGAGCAAAACGGTGCCCTGTAGCGCGAACCCGAGCCCCTCCGCCGCACCTATCGTCGCCGGCGTCGAGCCACCGGCGAGTTAGCCTCAGTTGACCAGGGGGTTGACCTCCCCTGGGTCCATGACATGCGGGCCCCGCCCGGCTAACTAATCTAGTTTAGGTTTAAACTAAATTAGCTTAACCTAGGTTAGTGCTAATTAAACTAGGTTAGTTTAGTTAGTCACTGACATGCAGGACCCACGCGTCAGGTTTGACCTGGACCGGGTCTGTTGACCTGCTGAGGTCAGCATGACGCAATGCTGACGCAGTAATAGGTTTTTCTGGATTTAATTTAATTCAGGAAATTTCAGAAAATACCCCAAACTTCTAAAAATCATATAAATTCAACCGTAGCTCCAAATGAGATAAATTATATACGAAAAATGATCAGAAAAATCCAATCTATCCATCTGTACCATTTTCATGCATGTTAGAACAACTTATGACTACTGATTAGGACAAATGAAATGAATGGCATTTAAATAACTACATGTGGAGTTTGAATTTGAATCTTGGATTCAAACCAACTTCATTTAATCTGCTGCTAGTTGCATTAGCTCAAATCACAGCATTCTAACATGTCATGATCATGCATCATATTGTGCACTGCATTGATTGTGTTCTTCCTTGTTGCCGGTATTTGTCCCCTCTCAGTAGACGACGTACCGACGATGAGTTCGATGACACCGATGAAGAACTATATTATCTTGAAGTGCGTGCAAGCAAAACCCCTTGTTCATTCCGATATAATCCCACTCTCTCGCTCCTGCTCTATTTTACTGCATTAGGACAACAACGACTCATGTGTTACTTGATGCGTAGCTGAACCCCTTATCCTCTGCATGACCTATCATTCATGATAATTAGATGAAACCCACTAGCATGAGTAGGAGTTGTTTGAGCCTGTTGTGCCTACTCATTCATGCTTGTTTGTCATGCCTGCTATTGCTTAGAGTTGAGTCAGTCGATTCATCGGGAATGAATTGGAATGGTGTGTGAACATGTCCTCTTGTGTGTGAGCTAAGTGTGTGAACATGATTTGGTAAAGGTAGCGGTGAGAGGCCATGTAGGAGTACATGGTGGGTTGTCTCATTGAAACCGTCCTCAGGAACTGAGTTCTGTGTTTGTGATCCATGAACAGTTACTACCACACATTGGAATGCTTAAGTGCCCCTCTCGACTTATTAATCAACTTGATCTCTGTCCAGGAGTTGCAGCTAGTTTCTGGTGTTTGTAGGTAGTGTTAGTAGTCTACCAAGTGGCACCCGGTACAGGTGGGCTTGTGAAAGACTAGGCACAGTGGCACGGTGTACCAAGTGGCACCCGGTTGGTGGGCTTGGGAACCGTGCTCACATCGCTTGGGGCCGTGGCGACACCCGGCGGATCTCCTTGCGGATGGAACCCGAATAGGCGATAAACCTGGACGAGAAACTTGTGTGGTTAGTCGGTCGTGGCCGACTCCTCGCCCAGCTTCCGCTTGAAGGTTGCCGAGGTACATGGCGTGTCTGAGGCGATAAGTGGCGGCGTGTGTGAAGAAGTACACCCTGCGGGGTTATCATTATCTATTGAATAGCCGGATTCCTCGGATATGGAAACTTGGACCCCTTGCATAGTTCATAGACAAGTGAAAGTGGATACTCTAAAATGCGCAAGATAAGCGTGAGTGCTATGGATGGCGTTCTCGTAGGGAGATGAGAGTGGATCCATAGTGGTGTATTGATATGGTGAATATGTGGACTCGTGTGCGCCACCTCAAAAGAGTTACTTGAAGTCGTAGTTTAGGATAGCCACCGAGTCAAAGCTGGCTTGCTGCAGTCAAACTCCACCACCCCCTTTGTTGATAATGATGCATATGTAGATAGTTCTGATGTAAGTCTTGCTGAGTACGTTTGTACTCACGTTTTCTTATTCTATGTTTTGCAGAGAGACCTCAGTCTCGCTAGTAGTTCCGCGTGGACTTCGACGTTTAGCTTGTTACCTCAGCTACGATCTTGTGCCCTCGGCAGGATCTGGTAGATAGTCAGGCTTCTCAGCCTTTTTCATTTGTAGATGTCTGTACTCACACATGTTAAGCTTCCGCTTGTGCTTTGACTTGTATGCTCTGAGTGTTGGGTCATGAGACCCATGTTTGTAATATCTCGCTCCTCGGAGCCTAATGAATAAATATGTGAGTCGTAGAGTTATGTTGTGATGCCATGTTGTATTTACACATATTGAGCATATTGTGTGTATGTTTGAAATGATTGGTATGTGTGGGATCCGACAATTTAGTTGTTTATCCTTGGCAGCCTCTCATATGGGGAAATGTAGTCTAGTGCTTCCTGAGCGATAGTAGTCCGCTGCAGCCCGGTTCACTGGAGTCCTGCTAGCCCAGCACTTCTGCTTTGGACACTTGACTGGCCGGCATGTGTTTCACTTCGTTCCTATGTCTCGTCCCTTCGAGGAAATGTCACGCGTGATATTCGAGTCCTGCCTAGCTGCTACAGCCGGGATACCGGAGTCCTGTTAGCCCATGCTACAGCCCGGATTCACACGTTGATGACCGACATGCTCGATGTGATTCATGTATGCCTGTCCCCATGGGTTAGTGCCGCTTTGGGTTCACGACTAGCCATGTCGGCCCGGTTCTCTGTCATATGGATGCTAGCGACACTATCATATCGTGAGCCAAAAGGCTAAACGGTCCCGGCCATGGTAAGGCGACACCCGTGGGAATACCGTGCGTGAGGCCGCAAAGTGATATGAGGTGTTTCCGGCTAGATCGATGTGACTTGGAATCGGGGTCCTGACATATTGTCACTAATAAAAGAAAGATACCGGAAGCTGAAATTTCCACCATGCTTGCTAATTATACTTTTAAGGGTGGAATACCTAAGAAACTTGGAGATCCAGGAGTACCAACTATACCATGCTCCATTAAAAGAAATTATGTTAAAACTGCTTTATGTGATCTTGGAGCCAGTGTTAGTGTTATGCCTCTCTCTTTATATCGTAGACTTGATTTGAATAAGTTGACACCTACTGAAATATCTTTGCAAATGGCAGATAAATCAACTGCTATACCTGTCGGTATTTGAGAGGATGTGCCTGTTGTGGTTGCAAACGTTACTATTTTGACGAACTTTGTTATTCTTGATATTCCCGAGGACGATAGTATGTCTATTATTCCTGGAAGATCCTTTTTGAATACTGCAGGGGCTGTTATTGATTGCAACAAAGGCAATGTCACTTTTCACGTTAATAGTAATGAGCATACGGTACACTTTCCGAGGAAACAACCTCAAGTTCACAGTATCAACTCTATTGGAAAAATTCCATCGATTATTTTTGGAGGTTTTGAATTTCCTCTTCCTACTGTAAAGAAGAAATATGATATTCTTATTATAGGGGATGTGCATATCCCCGTTGAGGTAACATAGTGTTATTCTAAATTTATCTGGTTCCATGTTAGTCGGAATGAGTTTTTTAACAAGACATGATCAACCATGTTAGTGGATTCCTTTTGATGTGCATGAGATGGATGAAACTGGAAGCACAACCAACTGTACCTTCTTTCTAATTTCTGTTATTCAGTTGAAATAAAGTGAAAATAGTATTTTCTATCTATTTTCTGAATTATCCGTGCCATATAAAAATACCCCGAAAATAGAAGTTCTCCAAATGCCCTGAAAATGGAATATGATTTTTTTCTGGAATATTTGAGAATATCTGGCACTGAGAACACAGCAGGGGGAGCAAGCACCTGGCCACGAGGGCCCAGGGCGCGCCCACCCCTACAGGGCGAGCCCCCCTGCCTCGTGGGCCCACGGTGGCTCCCCTCCACTTATTCCTGCACCCACATACTTCTTCTTCCCCCCCAAAAAAATCACCATCCAGCTGAAGCACGAGTTCTATCTCATTTTGCTGCGGTTTTCGATCTCCTTGCTCAAAGCACCTCTCACAAAGCTACTTGGGGGGATTGTTCCTTGGTATGTGACTCCTCCATTGGTCCAATTAGTTTTTGTTCTAGTGCTTTATTCTTTGCAAATTTGTGCTGCCTAGGTGACCATGTTCTTGAGCTTGCATGTCAAATTTATATGGTTCCAAGTAGTCCTAATGCTTGATATAGGCTCTAGGCACTTGTAGGAGTAGTTGCTATCAATCTTGTTGAGCTTGGTTCAATTTTATTTTGAAGTTACTAAAAATTTCAGAAATTTTTCAGAGGAAGAAATATGCTTAGGAAAATGTTCCAAGGTGGTTCTTCAAGGAAGCAAGGACCCAGGCTTGCAATGCGTGATGCTAACGATGAGCCAACAAGGGACGCTCCAGTGCGGCCTTGTGAATGGCCTTCAGAAAACTTTATGGATCGAGCGGGAATCAAGGAAGAATTTAACGCATATTTGCGTAACGCTGATCTTGTGAACTTCGAGGGCGAAAAGTGCCGCCAGTAGCACTATCTCACTAGTTCCTTTGTGAGGAGGTTTGAATTTTCATCTTCACGTAATTCTCCTACTGTCCTGTTTGATCTTTATGAAAAATCTTATACGATGGACTTAGAGGATTTTACTATTGCTTGCAAACTTCCACAACGGGGTAGTGCTAGTGAACCTCGCAAATATGAATTTAGATAATTTCTTGCTAGTATAACTGTGGGGGAATCTAGAGACATAGCACAAGCTACCATAGGGAGTATTCATTTTCCTGCTATACATTATTTTGCTCTCTTCATAGGTAGATGCATAAATGGTAAAGATGAAGCATGTCACATGTGTGTCCCTGACCTCAGTATTCTTAGGAGTGCTGTGTTAGGAGACAAATCTTATAACTTGGGAGCCATTGTTGCACGTAGGTTGCATCATAATAGATGCAATGGAGATTTCTTCGGTGGAATTTATGCAAACTGCTTAGCTGATTTTCTTGGTGTAACCATACGTAATGATGATATTGAATTGCCTCCTACTTATTTAGACTTTAATGCTATGATTCACCACCAGTTTGTTGAGAGGAATGAATCACCTCTCCGGTATCGCTTAATCTTTGACAGACGTCGTGTTGTCCGTATTATTCTCCCTGCTCCTACCTTCTTTGGTTATCAGGCAAAAGGAATACATTTTATTACCAGAGAGGAGGCAGATGAGTACGAGAGGAGGGCGGAGGCAGCCCGCCGCCACGCTGCAGCTCAGGAGGCAATAGCCGTTGCGTCTCAGTACGACCCCAACTACAACTTTGGATATCCGCCAGGCCATCCGTGGCAATAAACCAACTTAGGCCAAAAGCCTAAGCTTGGGGGAGTACGTATTTCCCACCGACATTACATTTAGGTTTACACACTCATTGCTAGATGGCGGTGCTCATACTCTTTCACTATAATATCCATGCGAGTTTATTTTATTTTTCTTGATTTCTTCTTGTGTGTTTGAAAAATCTTAAGAAAAAACCAAAAAATTAGTGTAGCTTTTAGTTAGTTTACTTTTCTTGCTGCAGTAGTAATAATTAAAAAGAAAACTCAAAAAGATTTCCCATTCTTCTTTTGCTTGTTGGGAGCTTTCCAGTGTAAATAGTTTTATTTCTTTTCTTTTCTTTGGGGGTCGATAGGAGAAGAACATAATTAAATTGTTGAAGAGGCTCTTATATGCATTATTGTTGAATTAACCAAGAGCCCATGTTGCCTTGTCTTCTCCTGTTTATTGGATGCTCGCAGATTCCAGCTTAGTCCAATGCACATGCACTCTTATTATTTTCAATCGTTCGGTCCTGCAAGTGAAATGCAATAATGACGGTATATGATGGACTGATTGAGATGAGAAAAGCTGGTATGAACTCAACCTCTCTTGTTTTTGTAAATATGATTAGTTCATCGTTCCTGATTCAGCCTATTATGAATAAACATGCTTGCAACGACAATTAGAGACCATAGTTGCTCTGCCATGCTTGATTAGCTATGAGTTATAATGGTTTACCTTGCGTGCGAACATGCTATTAAAATGGTTGTGATGTAGTATAGTAGGGTGGTATCCTCCTTTGAATGATTTAAGTGACTCGACTTGGCACATGTTCACACATGTAGTTGAAACAAATCAACATAGCCTTCACGGTATTTATGTTCATGGTGCATTATATCCTACTCATGCTTGCACTCAATGTTTATTAATTTTAATGCATGTTCATGACAGTTGTCGCTCTCTAGTTGGTCGCTTCCCAGTCTTTTGCTAGCCTTCACTTGTACTAAGCGGGAATACTGCTTGTGCATCCAATCCCTTAAACACCAAAGTTATCCCATATGAGTCCACTATACCTACCTGTCGTTCCAAGTAAATTTGTATGTGCCAAACTCTAAAGCTTCAAATGAAATTTTGTTTTGTATGCTCGAATAGCTCATGTATCAACTAGGGTTGTCCGTACCTTCCATGCTAGGCGGGTTATTCTCAAGAGGAGTGGACTCCTCCCCTCACTCACGAGAAAATGGCTGGTCACCGGGATGCCCCGTCCCATGCTTTATGCAAACTAAATCAAAATAATTGCAAACAAAACTCGCCCCGTGACTGTTGCTAGTTGGAGGCACTCGTTGTTTCGAGAAAGCCATGGATTGATGCTTGTTGGTGGAGGGGGAGTATCAACTTTACCATTCTGTTTGGGAACCGCCTATAATGTGTGTAGCATGGAAGATATCACCATCTCTTGGTTTTTATGTTGACAATGAAAGTATGCCGCTCAAAATATTATTTATCTCTATTTCAAAATCGAGCTCTGGCACCTCTACAAATCCCTGCTTCCCTCTGCGAAGGGCCTATCTATTTACTTTCATGTTGAGTCATCACCCTCTTATTAAAAAGCACTAGATGGAGAGCGCAGCTGTCATTTGCATCCATTACTATTAATTTATATTGGGTATGACTATGATTGCATCTCTTTTACCATGAATTACAATGTCTAGTTAGTCCTTGATCTTTAAAGCTGCTCTGCATTTATGTTTTGCGGTCTCAGAAAGGGCTAGCGAGATACCATCTTGTTATATCATATTATGATTGTTTTTGAGAAAGTGTTGTCATCCGAGATTTATTTTTATCGCTCGCTAGTTGATTATGCCATTGATATGAGTAAAAATGAGACCTAAGAATTATTGTGAATGTGGTTAGTTATAATCTTTGCTGAAAACTTGAATGATGGCTTTACATATTTACAACAACAAGAGCAAACAGAGTTTGTAAAAGTTTTTCTTTATCACTTTCAATTTATCAATTGAATTGCTTGAGGACAAGCAAAGGTTTAAGCTTAGGGGAGTTGATACGTCTTCCGTATCTACTTTTCCAAACACATTTTCCCTTGTTTTGGACTCTAACTTGCATGATTTGACTTGAACTAACCTGGACTGACGTTGTTTTCAGCAGACTTTCCATGGTGTTATTTATGTGAAGAAACACAAGTTCTCGGAATGGCATGAAACTCCACGGAACATCTTTTTGGAAAATATCAAAAATACTGTAAGAAAAATCCACGTCAGGAGGCCCACACCCTGTCCACGTGGGTGGGGGGCGCGCTTGCCCCCCTGGGCGCGCTCCCTACCTCGTGGGCCCCCAGACGCTCCACCGACCTAACTCCAACTCCATATATTCACTTTCGGGGAGAAAAAAAATCAAAGAGAAGGATTCATCGTGTTTTACGACACGGAGCCGTCGCCAAGCCCTAAAACCTCTCGGGAGGGCTGATCTGGAGTCCGTTCGGGGCTCCGGAGAGGGGGATTCATCGCTGTCATCATCATCAACCATCCTCCATCACCAATTTCATGATGCTCACCGCTGTGCGTGAGTAATTCCATCGTATGCTTGCTGGACGGTGATGGGTTGGATGAGATCTATCATGTAATCAAGTTATTTTTGTTAGGTTTGATCCCTAGTATCCACTATGTTCTGAGATTTGATGTTGCTATGACTTTGCTACGCTTAATGCTTGTCACTAGGGCCCGAGTGCCATGATTTCAGATCTGAACCTATTATGTTTTCATGAATATATGTGAGTTCTTGATCCTATCTTGCAAGTATATAGTCACCTAATATGTGTTATGATCCGGCAACCCCGAAGTGACAATAATCGGGACCACTCCCGGTGATGACCATAGTTTGAGGAGTTCATGTATTCACTATGTGTTAATGCTTTGGTCCGGTACTCTATTAAAAGGAGGCCTTAATATCCCTTAGTTTCTGTTAGGACCCCACTGCCACGGGAGGGTAGGACAAAAGATGCCATGCAAGTTCTTTTCCATAAGCACGTATGACTATATTCGGAATACATGCCTACATTACATTGATGAATTGGAGGTAGTTCTGTGTAACCCTATGTTATGATTGTTACATGATGAACCGCATCCGGCATAATTCTCCATCACCGATCCAATGCCTACAAGCTTTTCAGATTTTGTTCTTCGCTTATTTACTTTTCCATTGCTATTGTTACAATCAATACAAAACCCAAAAATATTACTTTTACTACCGTTACCATTACTATCATACTACTTTTCTACTAAACACTTTGCTGCAGATATTAAGTAATCCTGGTGTGGTTGAATTGACAACTCAGCTGCTAATACTTGAGAATATTCTTTGGCTCTCCTTGTGTCGAATCAATAAATTTGGGTTGAATAATCTACCCTCGAAAACTGTTGCGATCCCCTATACTTGTGGGTTATCACTTTTCAAAGGTCTCATACCTTTCGACATGGACATGAGTCTGAAATACTAATTTCAACTCTTGGAACATCTCATATGCTCCGTGGCGTTAAAAACGTCTTTGAAGCCCCGATTCTAAGCCGTAAAGCATGGTGCACTAAACTATCAAGTAGTCATCATATCCAGCTTGCCAAACGTTCATAACGTCTGCATCTGCTCCTGCAATCGGTCTGTCACCTAGCGGTGCATCAAGGACATAATTCTTCTGTGCAGCAATCAGGATAATTCTCAGATCACGGACCCAATCCGCATCATTGCTACTAACATCTTTCAACTTAGTTTTCTCTAGGAACATATCAAAAATAAACAGGGAGCTACATCGCGAGCTATTGATCTAGAACATAGATATGCTAATACTATCAGGACTAAGTTCATGATAAATTAAAGTTCAATTAATCATATTACTTAAGAACTCCCACTTAGATAGACATCCCTCTAGTCATCTAAGTGATCACGTGATCCAAATCAACTAAACCATGTCCGATCATCACGTGAGATGGAGTAGTTTTCAATGGTGAACATCACTATGTTGATCATATCTACTCTATGATTCACGCTCGACCTTTCGGTCTCAGTGTTCCGAGGCCATATCTGCATATGCTAGGCTTGTCAAGTTTAACCCGAGTATTCTGCGTGTGCAAAACTGGCTTGCACCCGTTGTATGTGAACGTATAGCTTATCACACCCGATCATCACGTGGTGTCTCAGCACGAAGAACTGTCGCAACGGTGCATACTCAGGGAGAACACTTATACCTTGAAATTTTAGTAAGGGATCATCTTGTAAAGCTACCGTCGTACTGAGCAAAATAAGATGTATAAAAGGTAAACATCACATGCAAAAAATATGTGACGTGATATGGCCATCATCATCTTGTGCCTTTGATCGCCATCTGCAAAGTACCGTTCTGATCTCCATTGTCACCGGCATGACATCTTGATCTTTATCAATGTGTCATCACATGGTCGTCTCGCCAACTATTGTTTTTGCAACTATTGCTATCACATAGCGATAAAGTAAAGCAATCACATGGCGCTTGCATCTTATGCAATAAAGAGACAACCATAAGGCTCCTGCCAGTTGCCGATAACTTGAACAAAACATGATCATCTCATACAACAATTTATATCTCATCACGTCATGACCATATCACATCACAACATGCCCTGCAAAAACAAGTTAGACGTCCTCTACTTTGTTGTTGCAAGTTTTACATGGCTGCTACGGGCTGAGCAAGAACGGTTCTTACCTATGCATTAAAACCAGAACGATTTTTTGTCAAGTATGTGTTGTTTTAACCTTCAACAAGGACCGGGCGTACCCACACTCGATTCAACTAAAGTTGGAGAAACTGACACCCGCCAGCCACCTGTGTGCGAAGCACATCGGTAGAACCAATCTCGCGTAAGCGTACGCGTAATGTCGGTCCGGGCCGCTTCATCCAACAATATCGTTGAATCAAAGTATGACATGCTGGTAAGAAGTATGACTATTATCGCCCACAACTCACTTGTGTTCTACTCGTGCATATAACATCTACGCATAAACCTGGCTCGGATGCCACTATTGGGGAACGTAGTAATTTCAAAAAAATTCCTACGCACACGCAAGATCATGGTGATGCATAGCAACGAGAGGGGAGAGTGTTGTGCATGTACCCTCGTAGACCGAAAGTGGAAGCGTTAAGAGAACGCAGTTGATGTAGTTGTATGTCTTCACGATCGACCGATCCTAGTACCGAACATACAGCACCTTCCCGATCTGCACACGTTCAGCTCGCTGACGTCACACGAACTCACGATCCAATAGAGCTTCGAGGGAGAGCTTCGTCAGCACGACGGCGTGATGACGGTGATGATGAAGTTACCGGCGCAGGGCTTCACCTAAGCACTACGACGATATGACCGAGGTGGATTATGGTGGAGGGGGGCACCGCACACAGCTAAGAACAATCTCTGTTGTGTTTCTAGGGTGCCCCCTGCCCTCATATATAAAGGAGCAAGGGGGAGGCCGGCCGGCCTTGGGGTGCATGAAGGAGGGGCGAGTCCTCCTCCTAGTAGGAGTAGGACTCCCCCTTTCCTAGTCCAACTAGGAGGAGGAAGGGGGAAGGAAAGAGAGGGAGAGGGAGAGGGAAAGAGGGGTCACGCCTGTCGGTGTCAAAACCGGCGGATCTCCGGTAGGGGGTCCCGATCTGTGCGTCAAGGCTGATGGTAATAGGAAACTGGGGACAAGGATGTTTACCCAGGTTCGGGCCCTGTCGATGGAGGTAAAACTCTACTTCTTGCTTGAATAATATTGATGATATGGGTGGTACAAGAGTAGATCTACCACGAGATCGTAGAGGCTAAACCCTAAGAGCTAGCCTATGTTGGTATGATTGTAATTGTGATCGGCCTTCTAAGGACCAACCTCTCTGGTTTATATAGACACCGGAGAGGGCTAGGGTTTACATGGAGTCGGTTATAAGGAAGGAAATATAATATCCGGATCGCCAAGCTTGCCTTCCAGGCCAAGGAAAGTCCCATCCGGACACGGGCCGGAGTCTTGAGTCTTGTATCTTCACGCTTCAATAGTCCGGAAGTTCTAGACAGTTCGGCTGTACGGATACCCCCTAATCCAGGACTCCCTCAGTAGCCCCTGAACCAGGCTTCAATGACGATGAGGCCGGCGCGCAGTATTGTCTTCGACATTGCAAGGTGGGTTCCTTCTTTGAATACTCCAAAGTACCTGTTACGACGAATAGTGTCCGGCCTCCAATCAATGTTGTGCTCCTCAGCTTCAGTGCTTCAGTAATGACCATCTCCACGTGTCGAGCGAATGCAAGGAGTCGAGGCATTTTTTCATTTGCCACCCTCGATCCTCTGGGCTAAATGTCTATTTGAAGGGACGGGGATTCTCAGATCCAACCCTCACTCTCCCTCCCAAGGCTAGCATCCAACTGAGCGCTCCACGAAAAGCCATTCCAGCATGGGCGGCCATCGCAGCTCTTCTGCTCGCCCTTCTCGTTCCAAGTCGGGGGATTGGGGAGACTGCTCAGTTCCTCATAGCCGTTTGATTGAGTTACAAACCCAAGGGTTTCTCCCACCGGCGTTCATGGTCACCGTCCGGGCTGGAATAGCCACTTATGACAGAGGGGAACAAGCAGAGGTATCTCCAAATCCATCTCCAGAGGAGCGTGTATGCCTCATCCCGCATCTGTTGAGGGGCGTCGGATTTCCTATCCATCCATTTCTTCGCGGGCTCCTGGAGTTCTACGGCCTCCAGTTACACAATTTTACCCATGCCTCCATTTTGCACATAGCGGGGTATGTTGCCCTTTGCGAGCTGTTTTTAGGCTGCGAACCACACTTCGGATTATGGAGGAAGCTGTTCTACCTCGTCCCCCGCACCCAGGGGGAGTCCCTATGTCAAGTGGGCGGGGCCGAAGTATGGCGCATTGCCGAGACCGGATACTTGTCCGGCACTCCTGAGAAGGCACCAGAAAACTGGCCTTCAGAGTGGTTCTATATAGACGACGTTCCCCTTCCGGATCCAGTCCGGACAGGTCTCCCCAAGTTCAGCAACGCCCCGCCGAGGGCACGCCTAAGCTGTCGCCCCCGGGGCCATCAAGAAGAGGACACAAGGGAAATACTCCTCCTGATGAACAGGATAAAGTTACTTGCCAAATCCGGACTGACGATAGTTGAGGCTATGGCGATATGCATAAGGTGAGGCGTGCAACCGCTCCAATATCGGGGGAAGCCCATGTGGCATTTCAACGGGGAAGACGACGCCACCTGCTGCGGTCGTAAGGGTCCGGACTCCGCTGCCGCTTTGGCAAGGATATTGTCCGATTTGTACAAAGGAGAAGAGGAGGAATTCCTTCGCATCAAAATGCGGGACGGATTCTCCATGTACAACCCCCCAGCGTGGGTAAGTTTCCATTCTTTTTCCCTGCTTTACTTACTCTAGCGTTCTTCTGCTAAGATTACTTGCACCAACGCTTCTGAGCAGGAACCGAGGAGGGCCCTAGAAGGAATCTTCAGCCGCTCCCCGCAACCAGAGGACCCTGTAAGGGCCATAGATCCGGGACTTAAAGTGGATCCAGATATCACTGTGGAGCTTGCCAACAGGGTATTCTATCAAGCGAGCTGGGATGGCGCCCTAGTGGCCATTACGGCCGACTACCCTGGACTGCTCCCTGCGTCGCGGGTAAGCCGAACTAAAAAACCCTATCCTTCGAAGAGGACTCCTCCCATGTATTATAATTTACCCAGAGGCGTCGTTCTATTTGCAGAAACGACGACCGGAGCAAGGGGCCGAGCCCCTAGGGACTTGTCAACAACGGGCGTTCGGATCGGGCAGGCTCAAGAGGAAGGCAGTGAGGGTTGACACACCGCTACAGAGGTAAAGTAGTAATTTGTCCTGTAATTATAGAATTTGAAATGTGACAACGCCCTTCGTGTCTGGCAGGAAGAGGAATAACCAGACTATATCCGGAGACCCCACCAATCACGCCTACACCAGTCGGGTTCCAGAACCGGCTTCGGGGGCGGAGGCGGACACAGGGCCAGCACCGCATAGTCCCCCGACGGGGGATGCGGATATGTGTTCGGCCACGAACTCCGAAGTGGCGAGCGCCATGAATCACGGGCGCCGGACGGCCGTGCTCCGGAACAACATCTTTTCTGAAGAGGCTTTTAATGCCTTCAATTCGGCGAACGCATACGTCCGAGCTGCTCGGGGCGGGCTTGCCCAAGCGACAAACCAGTATACCAAAGACATACGGGTAAGAAATTTTGATATGTATAGCAGTAGCCCCTGAGACTTGAAACGGTTGGAACAACAGTTTTAAGGATCAATCTATGCACAGGTCCTTGTAGAGAAGAACGAGCAATTGTCTCGGGAGCTGAAGGGATGCAAGGCCGAACTGAGGGCCGCAGTTGCCAAATTAGAGGAACCCCAAAAGCCCTCATCTGGTAACGATTGTCACAATTGCATGAAGATGCACCAGTTAGTAAATGGCTGATGTCACAAGTCTAACAGAAAATTCTGCAGACAATTCCGGGTTGAATCCGGAGGGTGTAATAGAGGACGCATCGCATCTCAAAAAGCAGCTGGAGGCTGGCGAGCGCATTCTGACGCGAGTTAGGCAGGAGGAGAACGATCTTCAAAATGCCAAAGTCCAGCTGGACGTGGAGTTAAAAGATCTCCGCGCTCAGCTGGCGGACTCCGTGAAGGAGAACAAGAGGCTTCGACGCGGCATTTACGGTAAGTGCCTAGACGAACTGTAGTATAGTTCGGCGAGGAAGTATATTGAAAGAATTTTGCTTGCAGGAATGTTAACGGGTCGCCATGAGGAGGAGATGCCCGCATCTGCAAGTGATTTAATGCAAGACCTTTCGCAACTGCACGAACGAGCTCGGCAAGTGGTGCAGGGTGTTGCTCAGGCTTTATGGCCATCAAGCTTGCTGCCGAATGGCATGGCGGAGCTTGTGAATATGCTTCAAGGAGCACGGTGGCGCTTCCGACTCTGGAAGGTGTCTGCTTGCCGGCAAGGCGCAAGAGAAGCCTGGGCTATGGTGAAGACGCGCTACACCAAGATGGACCCGAACCATATGGCCGAAGTAGGACCGGCGGGGCCCGATGGGCAAGAAATTCCCGTGAGTCTGGTGTATGACCAGGTAGCGTTAGCCGCTAAGTATTCTCAATAGGATTGTAAGCTAGATAGCCTATTGGACGGTATAGAGGAGGAATATAGTCAGTCCAAGTGACTGTGTAATTTAATGGGCATGATTAGCCCCTAGCCGGATAAAAATCATTTGTCATGGCGGACCTTTTCGCTTCAGCCCCCGGATCCTATAGTCCGGGGTGTTTCCGAATACCCACTCAGTTATACAAAACCGGGGTATGCGTGGAAACTAGGTGTAGGGGTCATAAGTGCTTGAATAGGAAAGTACCCAACTAGTTATGTTATATTACATACATGGATAGTAAGAAACATCTTCCAGGGAGAATAGTTCCGTTAGGGGTTCCTTTCCCTGAGTACGCATGCGACGATGCGCATGCCTAGACTGTGAACGATGGCGCAGGATACAAGACTTCTGGGGATTTACGTTGTAATAAATGAACACATCTTTTGTTCACCGACCGAATATTCTCTTAAGGAAGCTAGCTTTCGGCTTCACCCAGTCTGAGGTACAGATCCGGCTGAACCGGCAGTAACAATTGCAGAGGTGCTCCCCTTATGTCCTAGCCGAATTAACGGGAACGTAGGGCATAAACAAAAGAGCCAGGCAACCCATCTTGGCAACATCTTAAGTCATATCGATGCATATAATGGTGAAGAAAAGGCACATATGGAAAAAGAATGCATATGTGATGGGCGAAAGCCATGTGAGTAATTATTTTAGCTTCCGATAGGAAGCCCCATGTATTGCTTACACACCTAGTGCGGCCGGGTGATCCGGGAATCCGCGACTGTATTGAATACTTTGTGTGAAGAGAAAAGGGTCAAGAAAGGAGAAGGATGGAGCATAATTAAAAGGAGGGGTTAGGAGACGAACATTGAGTTCGGCGTTAGGCGAGAATCTCCGAGTCGGCGCGTTCCATGGGTTCGGCTTGAGTCTGTTATCGGATGCATTACGTAAACGGTACGCTCCTCCGGTGAGAACTTTGTCAATGATTAAGGGACCCTCCCACTTGGGTTTGAGCTTGTCCTTCTTCTTCTCCGGTAGGCGTAGAACGAGTTCGCCAGTATTGTAAGTTTTGGCCCGCACTTCTCTGCTTTGATATCGTCGAGCCTGCTGCTGATAGAATGCAGAACGGGCTTTTGCGACATCGCGCTCCTCCTCCAGGGCATCCAAGTTATCCTGCCGATCTAATTCGGCTTCCTTCTCTTCGTACATGCGTACGCGTGGCGAATCATGTATTATGTCGCAGGCTAATACTGCTTCCGCACCATACACCATAAAAAATGGTGTATATCCGGTGGTGCGATTGGGTGTGGTCCGCAGCCCCCAGAGTACGGAGTCGAGCTCCTCTACCCAGTGCGTATCCGATTCTGTTAGAGATCGCACTAGTCTGGGTTTGATGCCGCTCATGATGAGACCGTTTGCCCGTTCGACCTGGCCGTTTGTTTGGGGGTGGTAGACGGAAGCATACTCGAGCTTAATGCCCATTTTGCAAGACCAAGTTTTCACTTCATCGGCTGTGAAATTTGAGCCATTATCGGTGATGATGCTATGGGGACACCGTGTCGTGTATGCGACCCGGATATGAAGTCGATTACTGGTCCGGATTCGGCCGTTTTAACTGGCTTGGCTTCTATCCATTTGGTGAACTTGTCCACCATGACCAATAAGTATTTTTTTCTTATGGCTTCCCCCTTTAAGGGGTCCGACCATATCCAGCCCCCAGACCGCGAACGGTCAAGTTATGGGGATTGTTTGGAGAGCGGTAGGGGGGCATATGACTCTGATTGGCGAAGAGCTGGCAACCGACGCAATGCTGGACAAGGTCCTGTGCGTTTGCTTGGGCCGTCGGCCAATAGAAGCCTGTGCGGAAGGCTTTGCTGACTAGCGCTCGAGCCGCGGTGTGGTGCCCGCCCAGTCCGGCATGGATTTCAGCCAAGAGTTGCCGCCCCTCCTCTTCGGAGATGCACCTTTGGAGCACTCCAGTCGCGCTTTTCTTATAGAGTTCCCCTTCGTGGACTTTGTAAGCTTTAGAACGCCGGACTATGCAGCGTGCTTCATTTTGGTCTTCGGGTAGCTCCTGCCTATTTAGGTAGGCCAAGAAAGGCTCGGTCCACGGGGCAATGACGGCCATGATTTCGTGGGCCGAGGATGTTATTTTGGTGGCAGAGCCTCCGATTGTGTCTGATGGTTCGATATCTGGGGGTGTGTTCGGGTCCGAGCTGGTATGGCCGGACTCCCCTTCCCATACTACGGATGGCTTGAACAGCCTTTCCAGGAATATGTTAGGTGGGACAGGGTCGCGCTTGGCGCCGATGCGGGCGAGAACATCCGCCGCTTGATTATTTTCTCGAGCCACATGGTGGAACTCGAGCCCCTCGAACCGCGCTGGCATTTTTAGGACGGCATTACGGTAGGCCGCCATTTTCGGATCCTTGGCATCGAAGTCTCTGTTTATTTGTGAGATTGCGAGGTTTGAATCCCCTCGCACATATAATATCTGGAGGACGTACTGGACCGTTTCTCCGGTGGGGGATGTCAGGACTATACCTGCTCCCAATCCGGCTAGCATTTTAGAGCCGTCAAAGTGCATGATCCAGTTGGAGTATGCGCCGTACTCTTTAGGGAGTTCGTCTTCTGTCCATTCGGCGACAAAGTCGGCCAGTACTTGCGACTTGATGGCCCGCCGTGGTTTGTACATTATGTCGAACGGAAGGAGTTCGATGGCCCATTTAGCAATCCTGCCCGTAGCGTCGCGGTTGTTTATTATGTCATTGAGTGGTACTTCGGAGGCTACTGTGGTCGAACACTCTTGAAAGTAGTGTCGCAGCTTCCGGGATGCCATGAAGACCGCGTATGCTATTTTTTGATAGTGTGGGTATCGGGATTTGCATGGGGTAAGGACTGTGGATACGTAATAAACCGGCTTTTGGAGCGGGAATTTGTATCTGTCCACCTCTCGTTCGACGACGAGTAATGCCGCTTACAACTTGGTGTGTTGCCGCTATGTATAATAGCATAGGCTCGCCGGTGTTCGGCGCTGTTAGAACTAGATTACTGGCCAGTAAGGTTTTTATTTCATCGAGTCCGGCCGCGGCTGCATCCGTCCATACGAAGTGTTCGGTGCGCCGCAGGAGGCGGTAAAGAGGCAATGCCTTTTCTCCTAGCCTGGAGATAAAGCGGCTCAAAGCGGCCACGCATCCGGCTAGCTTCTGGATGTGCTTGAGGTCTGTTGGTATAGCCAACTGACACAGAGCTTGGATTTTTGCCGGGTTCGCTTTGATTCCTCTATTGGAAACAATGAAGCCCAGCAGTTTCCCCGATGGGACGCCGAAGACGCACTTTTCCGGATTCAACTTAACGTCGTATGTCCGGAGGTTATCGAATGTGAGCCTCAAGTCATCTATCAGGGTTTTGACATGTCTAGTTTTTATGACCACGTCGTCCACATATGCTTCCACTGTTTTGCAGATTTGTTTTGCCAGGCATGTTTGAATCATGCGTTGATAGGTTGCGCCGGCATTCTTGAGCCCGAAGGGCATAGTGTTGAAGCAAAAAGGGCCATATAGCGTTATAAAAGCTATTGTAGCTTGGTCAGACTCTGCCATCTTTATTTGATGGTGTCAAAAGTATGCGTCGAGAAAACACAGCGAGTCGTGTCCAGCTGTGGCATCGATGATTTGATCGATGCGAGGGAGGGGAAAGGGATCCTTGGGGCAAGCCTTGTTGAGATCTTTGTAGTCGACGCATAGGCGCCAGGATTTATCCTTCTTTGGTACCATCACCAAATTTGCTAGCCAATCCGGATGTTTGATATCTCTGATGAATCCAGCCTCGAGTAGCTTGGCTAACTCTTCCCCCATTGCCTGTCGTTTGGGCTCTGAGAATCGCCTTAGGGTCAGCTTGACTGGTTTATATCCTTTTAGAATATTGAGGCTGTGTTCGGCCAGTCTGCGTGGGATGCCTGGCATGTCCGATGGGTGCCAGGCGAAAATGTCCCAATTCTCGCGTAAGAAATCTCGTAGTGCGGCGTCAATCGCGGGGCTCAACTGTGTCCCGATGGAAGCTGTCTTCGTGGGGTCCGTTGGATGGACCTGGAACTTGACTATCTCGTCTGCAGGTTTAAATGAAGTGGACTTGGGTCGCTTGTCTAGTATCACGTCGTCCCTGTCCACGGTGGCCCGCAGTGTTGTTAACTCTTCGGCTGCTAGGGCTTCAGATAATGCTTCCAACGCTAGAGTTGCGGTTTTATTTTCGGCGCGAAGGGCAACGTCTGGATCACTGGTTAGAGTGATGATTCCATTGGGTCCGGGCATTTTAAGCTTCATGTACCCATAATGGCGTACAGCTTGAAAGCTTGTAAACGCGTCCCGCCCTAGAAGGGCGTGGTATCCGCTGCTAAAAGGAGCCACCTGGAATGTGATTTCTTCAGACCTATAATTTTCTGGGTGCCGAATACCACATCGAGTGTGATTTTTCCCGCACACCGCGCTTCCCGAGTAGGGATAATTCCCCTGAAGGTCGTGCCGCTTCGTTCAATGCGGCTTTTATCAATCTCCATCTTGTTGAGTGTTTCTTCATAAATCAGATTTAATCCGCTTCCGCCGTCCATGAGTACTTTAGTGAGACGAAAGCCATCTACGATCGGACTAAGGACCAGAGCGGCTAGTGCCCGGACAGCCCGGAATCGAGGTTCACTGGCATTAAAAGTTATAGCAGTGTCGTTCCAAGGGTTTATTTTTGCCACTTGGTAAATTTCAGCGAGCTTCGACGAGCTTCGCTTATGCCTATTGTTCGAGGCAAAAGTCTCAAGACTGTCGATACCGTATTGTGTTATTTGGCAGGATGTTGTTTCGCTTTATGGCCCACAAGAAGATCCTCGCCACTTTTGCCACCTGCCGGAGTATCCAAGCATGCCTTAAGGCTATGAGTAGGTGTTGTATCCGAGTATGTGGAGCTTACATGGCCCGTCGAGCCATTCTTCCAATACGGATCCCCGCCCTGGGGTGGGCCTTGGTTTCTTGGGGGTTGGGTTGGACGACTTACGAGAGTTCGCCCGTTTAGTTCGGACAAAGGTTTTGGTGAGAGCAGTACTATCCCAAAATTCTGTTTGGATCTTCCAAGCGCTCTCCATCGCATAGTACTTTCGTACTATGGTTGCCAATTCCGTGAAGCGTACTATGTCGCGGCGGCTTATAGCATTGAGGAGTCCCTCGTCCGTGCAGTTTTTGCAGAAAAGTGAGACCATGTTCTCTTCGCGGCAGCCCCTGACCTTGCTAAGCGCAAGGAGGAATCTGGCCCAGTAGAGATGTACGTTTTCCTGAGGCTCTTGCATGATGCGGGAGAGACAGTTTATCTCCAGTTTAGAGTCCGGATTTTGATCCGATCTAACGCCCAAGGGCGCGGGCAGTCCCGAGCTCAATAGCTCAGAATCCGGAGTGCCCAATTTCTTCGGCCCAATGCCCGATTCTAAGTCCGGGACCTGGGTCAGGTTTTCCTTTGAGCAGATCTTTGGCTCAAGGAGTTCGGTGATCCAAACATAACTTGTCCTAAAAGTTGAGGGGCAATCCGCGTGTGGTTCCTCCACTATCGCTATCTCATGGGTGGCCGGCGGGGACCTGATGTCCCTTTGGTCGGGTTTAAGCCCAACCCGGTCGTAGTCTGTAGCGACTCCCAGAGCAGCGATGCGATCCAAGAGTTTGTTAAGGGAGAAGAGCTCCATTAGATCCATCTGTTCGGCAAGTTCCGAACTGAGGCGAAGGTCATGATTGATGACCCGAGAAGTCATCGTCGGCGCCATCACCGATGGGGCGGCCATGATAAAGCCGCTGAGCCGGAGCGTCTGGCCTACAGCCAGAGCCACCTCCGAGGTAATTTCGTCCTTGACAATGAGACGAGCCATCGAGCCTTGGGGCGACGTCACAGAGGAACTCTCAATGAAAGCACGAATGTCGATGTTAAAACCGGCGGATCTCGGGTAGGGGGTCCTGATCTGTGCGTCAAGGCTGATGGTAACAGGAAACGGGGGACATGGATGTTTACCCAGGTTCGGGCCCTCTCGATGGAGGTAAAACCCTACTTCCTGCTTGATTAATATTGATGATATGGGTGGTACAAGAGTATATCTACCACGAGATCATAAAGGCTAAACCCTAAGAGCTAGCCTATGTTGGTATGATTGTAATTGTGATCGGCCTTCTAAGGACCAACCTCTCTGGTTTATATAGACATCGGAGAGGGCTAGGGTTTACATGGAGTCGGTTACAAGGAAGGAAATATAATATCTGGATGGCCAAGCTTGCCTTCCACGCCAAGGAAAGTCCCATCCGGACACGGGCCAGATTATTGAGTCTTGTATCTTCATGCTTCAATAGTCCGGACGTTGTACACAGTCCGGTTGTCCAGATACCCCCTAATCTAGGACTCTCTCAGCGCCCCCCCTCCCCTAGTCCAATTCAGACTCCCCTTGGGAGGGGGCGCGCCACCTCCTAGGCTGCTGCCCTCTCTCTCCCCTAAGGCCCACTAAGGCGCAATACTTCCCCGGGGGGTTCCGGTAACCCCTCCGATACTCCGGTTTTCTCTGAAATTACCCGGAACACTTCCGGTGTCCGAATATAGCCGTCCAATATATCGATCTTTATGTCTCAACCATTTCAAGACTCCTCGTCATGTCCGTGATCATATCCGGGACTCCGAACTACCTTCGGTACATCAAAACACATAAACTCATAATACCGATCGTCACCGAACTTTAAGCGTGCGGACCCTACGGGTTTGAGAACTATGTAGACATCACCGAGACTCATCTCTAGTCAGTAACCAATAGCGGAACTTGTATGCTCATATTGGTTCCCACATATTCGACGAAGATATTTATTGGTCAAACCGCATAACAACATACGTTGTTCCCTTTGTCAACGGTATGTTACTTGCCCGAGATTTGATCGTCGGTATCTCAATACCTAGTTCAATCTCATTACCGGCAAGTCTCTTTACTCGTTCCGTAATGCATCATCCTGCAACTAACTCATTAGTCACATTGCTTGCAAGGCTTATAGTGATGTGCATTACCGAGAGGGCCCAGAGTTACCTCTCTGATACATGGAGTGACAAGTCCTAATCTCGATCTATGCCAACCCAACATACACCATCGGAGACACCTGTAGAGCATCTTTATAATCACCCGGTTACGTTGTGACATTTGATAGCACACAAGGTGTTCCTCCGGTATTCGGGAGTTGCATAATCTCATAGCCATAGGAGCATGTATAAGTCATGAAGAAAGCAATAGCAATATACTAAATGATCAAATGCTAAGCTAACGGAATGGGTCAAGTTAATCACATCATTCTCTAATGATGTGATCCCGTTAATCAAATGAGAACTCATGTCTATGGCTAGGAAACTTATCCATCTTTGATTCAACGAGCTAGTTAAGTAGAGGCATACTAGCACTACTAGGGAAAACCCTAGTAGTAGCGCGGGTTTAATGCCCACTAGTAGCGCGGGCTGCCGCGCTACTAATAAGGCGCTACAGCTATTACTTAGCAGTAGAGCGTGCGACACGCGCTACTGCTAAGACACGTAGCGGCAACGCTTGTTCTCTCCCGCGCTGCTGCTAATCTAGCTAGTTGCAGCGTGTTTACTATCCATCGGTACTAGTATTCTTTTTTATTTTTAGTGTATTTATACGCCGTTATACAAATTTTGGTACAATACCAATTATGAGGTTTATATCATTATGTCCATAACAGTGTGTCAAATGAAGGTGGATTAGGTTCAAGTGGAGGCAATATGTGGTGCATGTCAAAAGTATACTACTAATCCAAACTTGATCTAGTTTGGACTAGTAGTACTTTCGATGTGCACCACATGTTGCCTCCACTTGAATCTAATCCGCCAGCACAAGCTATTTAATCATCATCATAGTCATTACCACCAACATTATTTATTTAATCACCATAGTCATAGTGTAGCACATCATCATCTTCAAACTCATTCTAGCTAGCTAATCACCACCAACACTAGATGCGGTAGCTATCTAATCACCACCAACACTAGCTAATAATAATCATCATAGTCATTACCACCAACACTAGCTATTTAATCATCATAGTCATAGTGTAGCACATCATCATCTTCAAACTCATTTCTAGTTAGCTAATCACTCTTCTGCTCTCTTTCAGGTAAAATAACATAAAACATGTGTAGCACTCCTCCTTCATCAAGTTGGAGCATGCAAATGAACATGTCTCCCAATCGTGGGTTGCGCTTCTGATTCCTTCCCCCGAGTACTTCTCTGCACTCCTCCATCACAAATTTGGTCCAGTCTTTCACTATTAAGCATCCCTCGCTATTAGAAATCCTGAATGCACTAAAGTGCATTGTAGGATATCTTGGCCGTAAGCTAACAATAATCATGGTACCTTTAGTCTCAATCCCATGAGGCACAACATCCATCGGGAGTCCCTGTTGAAGAACATCGTATAGTAAAATACTTAGCAATGAAGTTAGCTTAAAAAATAATGTATACAAAAGATGCACTAAGGACAAATAGTAAAAATCTTACCATCTTTCCTAAATATATGTGACCGTAGTTCATTACGAACACTATTGGTTGCACGTTTTCAGTACTAACATTTCTAAGTGCAGGAAGAAAATTTGTCTTGACAGTATCAAGATCGTCAAGACATAAAACATAATGATTTAGCTCCTCGCAATTTAGTTCAGCGCCGGGACAGTAGTAGGTCCTGTCTACCAAGTGCTGGACATGTTTGCTTGAATGGAAATAAGCTGACAATAGAAATTAGTTGTCAACTATTTTTGAATAAACAATATCAAAGACATAAATATGGTTGAGAAACTCACATAATGGTATAACTGGAGGCGTCTGCACATCGACCCAGATGTCGATATTACCTTCAATATCATCTTCCGGACGAATATCAAAGGTGATAACCATATCAGGCTCAAATGCATAAGTCTTGCATAGTGATCGCCAAGTTTTGCATCCAAAATAGGTGTAATCGTCTACGTTGTATAATTTTGCGTGGAAAATACAACCATGCTCAGTCTTCAAGTAAACTTTCTTTACCTCCATAGTACGACTGAAACCTATCTTATCCAAGACAAAAGCTCTTGCATGGCAGGGGATACGCTCGTAGAATAGTAAAAAAATTAAATTATAAGTTGAAGCAAATGAAGCAGATGTCATGCTTAATTACGAAAAAGACTTGTCATTGTGACTTACTGTATCCACTTCAAAGTTCACGTCCAGCTTGATGCTGAAGCGCCTATCATCATCTAGGAAGATTTCGTCACACAGGCCGCGCTCGTCTTCACAGTATTTGCAAATACCGAAATCCTTTTCGTTGTCAGACATTTCCTATGTTCATAGTTCAAACATTAATTGAAAATCGATCGAAGACAACTATCAAGATATACATTTCAAAATATCTTATAGGACTCATATTGAAATTAGCATGCATTCAATAAGCAAAACCAAATCGTAAAATAAATAAGTATTCAAATTAGCATGCATTTAATAAGTAAAAGTAAATCATCTCATGCGTCCGTACATCATCGAATATTATCACTAATACATCCCGAATAGTATCATACATATAACATCACTAATACAACTAAAACCCTAGCGCACGATGGGTATCGGCACAGGCAGTGGACGCCCAAAGAGAAGGAACCATCACAGGATCATAGCTCCAGTGAGATCCCTGGAGAACCTGCTAGGTATTGGAGAACCTGTGCTCCAACGCAAACAAGTAGCGACGGACGTGCGCCTCCTCCTCACTGACACGGTGACACACCACCTCCGCGGATTCCTCGAGCCTCTGGACCGTCACTGGCCCACGCGACCGCCACCAAAGAAGGTTCGTGTCAACGACAGGCTGGCTCCTCACCAACCTGCGCCCCCCGGTAGGTAGCGCCTCCAAGTACCACACCGGCGGAGCTCAGTCCCGGACATGGCCCATCTGGTGACGCAAGTGTCCTCCACCGACTCGACGACGAGGATGCGGGATAGGCATCGTCGACGCCGATGCGGGAAAAATTGCTTTAACTAAAAAAATAACGACAAATGTGACATGTTCAACTAGTTCTTACGATTAAATCTAGTCAATTAATTCTATACCTAATAAAATGAATAATGACATAAAAAGGCCTATCCTTTGCAGGAATGTTGACTCCTTCTCGGTGCGGCAAATCCCGGGCACTCGATATGTCCTAGTTTGTAGCACAAGTCCTGCCGAAATTCACGGAAAATTTCGGCATGACTTTTACTAAAAAGTAGACAAATCGAGAACCTAAAATTTTCCAGAACGGAAATGAATCAACATTCCGGCAAAACATAGGCCACTCGACTTCATTCCCTGGAAACAACAAAGCCACTTGGGCACAATCGAACCACTTCAATAATGGAATATGCAAATGAACATCAATGACATATATCATATAACAACAATCTTGTTTTTTGTTTACATAGCAACAATTAGTTTAACCAAGTTTTTGAAAGAAAAATAATTTTGTTTTTTGTTTTTTGAATGAAATTACTGTTTAGGCATTTTCATAAAAAAAAATCCCTAGCTAATTTCCTAAAAAAAATGCTAATCATTTTTCCTAAATGCTAAAAAATGCCTGCTGCCCTAAAAAAACTAGGGTTCATATGAACATCAACACAGCATCAACACATATATGAATTGCCCTAGCAGAGAGAGGAGGGTAGGGGAGAGGAGAGGCAGAGCCTTACGGTAACTGCGGCGAGGGAGGGGCAGGCGGCGTCGAGGACGGGGTCGGGGCTCGGGCGCGCGGTGGAGGGCGGCGTCGATGTCAGGGTCGGGGGCGGCGTCGAGGTCGGAGGCGGCGTCGAGGTCGGGATCGGGGGCGGCGTCGAGGGTGTGTGGCGGGCGGCAACGGTGGTGAGGTTGAGGGCGGCGGCGAGGTCGAGAGTGGCAGGACAACGGCGGTGATGGAGCAGTTGGGGGAGAGGGGGGAGTGGAGGGGAAGGACTTAGCGAAATTTTGAGCCCGCGCGGCCGGGGGTTAAGTCAAACTAGCAGCATCGCGTTTTGCCGGAACGCGCTATAGCTAAGTTAGCTACAACGTGTTTAGCGAAACGCGCTACAGCTATTCCTTTCTTATTTATAATATCAGTAGCGCTTTGCCCTGAAAAAACGCTACTGCTAAGTCTAAGCATGTAAAAACTTCAAATATATACATTGGTCATCATTGATCTTTTTATGTAGAATCTAAATAGTCAACATGAATCCTCACAGTACCTGTATAGGCACTGGTGAAGATTCATATTGCAGCCACAAATCCTACACATATAGTTCAATGAAGACCAAGTGCTCGAGATAGTTTGAGAAGTAACATATTTAAGGTGGTAAACACCTTGTTCGCTTAGCAGTATGGGACTAAACTTAATTAGGTGCAATACTTAGCAGTAGCGTGTTTTGAAGAAAAACGCTGCTACTAAGTACTTTAGAAGTAGCGCGTCCCTGGAAGGGCGCTACTACTATATCTAGCCTGGAGGCAACGCCGTGCCAATTATAGTAGTAGCGCTTGTTTCACCTAGACCGCTATTACTACCGTGCTATTAGTAGCGCGGTTTCCTGAAGCTCGCTACTACTAATTAGCAGTAGCGTTTGTTTTTAAGTCGCGCTGCTGCTAAGATTCTGTGTATAAGGTTTTCCCTAGTAGTGTACTGACACTCTGTTTGTGTATGTATTCACACATATACTAAGTTTCCGGTTACAATTCTAGCATGAATAATAAACATTTATCATGATATAAGGAAATATAAATAACAACTTTATTATTACTAAACAGTAAGACTCAACTATCTATGAGCCTCCACGGTGATTTAACGTTATTGAACGTTGCAGATCTTCCAGTCGTCCACCGCTCGCGTTTGTATATATTTTTCAACGCATCACCAGCTCGTGACGTTCGGCCTACTTAGCTGGGCCGCTACTCCGCATGCCGAGTTGGCGACTCCGTCATTAATCAGGCTCACCCAATACTTTTAGTGTATCCATTTGTCTGGACGCCGGCCGCGTACGTTCTTTCCCGCGGCGGCGGCGCACGCCATCCGCGTCGTCCACTCGTCCCCCACGATCCCGCAGATATCCTTGGTTGTGCGTGGGCCTCAGTGTCCTCTCCTGTTCATCATCATCTTCGCGCGCGAAGGGTCTGCTCAGCCGGGAAACTGTTTTTCGATGCCCCGGGATCCAGTAGGCATCCAACTTGTTAATACCCGAGAAACCCTAAAATTGCAACGGCAGCGGTCACTTATGCCTTCCAGTGTGTCTTGTTCGCATGGTTGACTCAGCACCCGACGGGAGTGGCACTACACTGCACAAGTGCAGAAACTATCGCATGGCAACGTGATAGACTGATAGCCATCGAATCTGGGCTGGCTTCTGTACTCTTCATTCCCTCCCATATATCTCTAATCAAACTTCCTTCCACCATGCCCACAACCCCTTGGCATATAGCAAATCATACACATGAATTTCAGAATTTCCTAGCTTATATTAGTTCAAGGTTGTGAAGTTAATGATGAGTAATACTGGACCATCTCCCCCTGATCTTTGTCACCGAGTAGTACATTCAGGGGGCACTATATACTTGGTTTCTGGATTCAGCTAGACTATATTTATCTGTTAGGCTGATAGACCAAAATATAAAAGTTGTCTTGCCGAATCCACATCACTCATTTAAGCAATGTCTGAATGCATTAAGTTTTATCAGTTTTTCCTGGAAATTTATACCGCCTAGATCTTCTCATGTATTCCCTCTGTTCCAAAATATAAGCCTTTTTAGAGATTTCAATAGATGACTACATACGGAGCAAAATAAGTGAATCTACACTCTAAAATGTGTCTACATACATCCGTATTGTAGTCCATTTGAAACGTCTAAAAAGATTTATATTTCGGAACGGAGGGAGTATTTGTACAATCTATTTTTGCTTCAACCATTTGTATGTTTTTACTCAGGCTTCCCATTTCTTTGCCTTCTTCAAGATGGTTGGGTGTGGGACTTTGCTAGAAGAGAATTTGTTCTGTTCTTTTTTTTTTGAGCCAAGGTGGCCAGGATCAATCACAAATCTAAGTCATCTTCGATTAGTTACCACTATGTATGGGTTAGCTTATGCAAAATGAACTTCCATGTTCTATATATTCATATATTTACTGAAGTTCTATCATTCTATCGTAAGCATGGACGGGCGCGGCAACGCGCGTTATCATGGTCTAGTTGCCTCTAGGGCATATTTCCTTCACTCAGTTGTAGCGCTTGTGCTCGTGTAGTTGCAGTCTAGTTACACGCTTGCACTTGCATGTCTAGTGGTGGACATGCAACTGGCCGTAGACAACTCTCCTCTCGACCCCAGTTGTAGTCGTTGTGTGCCCGTCAGTTGCAAACAGGTTACAACACTTGTAGTTGTATGTCCAGTGATGGACATGTAATTGACCACAACAACTCCCTTCCCGACCCCCAGTTGCAAGTGCTTTGTGCCCAGTTATAGTCAGGTTACAATGCTTTCAGTTGCATGTGTAGTGCTGAACATACAACTTTCCCCGATAACTCTCCTCCCGGCCCCAATTGCAATTGCTTTGTGCCCAAGCAGTTGCAGTTGGGTTATTATGCTAGCAGTTGCGTGTCTAGGGGTGGGCATGCAACTAGCCCCGACAACTTTCCTCCCGGCCCCAGTTGCAGTCGCTTTGTGCCATACGGTTGCAGTTGGGTTACATCGCTTATAGTTGCATGTCTAGTGGTGGACATGCAAATGGTTTCGACAACCACCTTTCGAACCCAGTTGCAATCGCTTTGTCCCCGTGCATTTGCAGTTGGATTACAATGCCTATTGTAGCATGTCTAATTGTGGACATGCAACTGGTCCAACAACCCCCTTCTGACCCCAGTACCATAGTAGTCGGGGTACGATGTTTACAATTGCATATCTAATGATAAACATGCAACTATCACATTTGTGGGGTACTAATGAAATCCCACACTTATGTTCCTCGTACAAACAAATCAGAAAATAAAAATAACCCAAAAAGAAGAAGAAAAATAAAATGACGTGGGTCAAAGGGCATATGCTGTGACGCAGGCTGTGAAAATAAATAAAAATAAAAGAGCATAAGTTTCGAAGCTAACTAGACAGCAGGACCACCTAGTCAGCGCCTTAGGCGTCAGGGAGGGAAACAGGCACCGATGCATACCTCCTTATGGGCCAGACCACACATAGCACCGAGCGTTGGAAACCCAGAGCGTCCGATCCACCGCTGGTTTTTTCGGTTTGCTAGTCATGGTTGACCACTCAACCGTTAACTTTTGTAACAAACAAACAAAAATTTAAAAAGGAGGTAAAATGAAATTTATTTAAAAAAATATTGAATTAAATATATTTACTGAGTTTTTTTTAAGTTCACAAACTTCAAAAAAGTTTATCGAATTTGAAAAAAAGTTCATTGAATTCGAAAAAAATCATCATTTTTTCTAAAAGTTCAGCAAATTTTAAAAAGGTTCATTGAGTTTGAAACAAATTATTGATTTAAAAAATCATCGAATTTGAAAAAACTTCATCAGATTTGAATAAGGTTCATTAAACCTGAAAAAAGTTAGGGTTCGTGCCTCTCGCCAGCGCCGGCGAAGGTCCGCCTCGTCTCCGGTGGCTCTAGGGCCATGGAGGCGCGGTGGATCCTGGCAAGGGCCGGCGGGAGGGCTCCCGTTTTTAGTCATTTTTTTCAATCTTGTTAGGGTTTCTGTCCTACTCAGGAAGGCGAGACGGCGGCGGCTCCCTGAAGATGGAATAAAGGTCTACCCGCCTAGTCCCCGTTCCGGCGGTGCGTCTAGCATCTTGGTGGGCGTGTGGAGGGGTGTCTCCGGTAGATCTATCTTTGGTGGATTTGTTTGGATCTCGTCGTTGTTCGTTCACGTTCGTGTGTCTTCGGTTTGGATCCTTTCAACCTACGTTATTTTTCGTCGGCGGCGGTTGCTGTTCTGGGGTGCTGGTCCTATGGGGCCTTAGCACGACGACTTCCCGACTGTCTACTACAACAAGTTGTGCCCGGCTCCGGCGATGGAGGGGCGATGATGGCGGCGCGCCTTCAACTCACTTTGGTGCTTGTAGTCGTCGCTAGGTGGTCTATGGATCTGGATGTAATTTTTATTTCTGGTGTTCGTTGTACTGCCATGATTGAAGATGAATAGATTGAAACTTTTCCGCAAAAAAAACATCAAATTTGAAAAACTTTGTGCATTAAAAAATGAAAAATTAAAGAAAAAAATAGTAAAGAAAAGAAACCGAAAAAGAAAGAAAAACCAAACAAAACCGGTCAACAAAGAAACCACAATGAAAAAGAAAAAAAAACGCCTGGAAGCTTCCCAAACCGGGAGCTTCTGCGAACAGAAGAAGTATAAAATAAAATAGAATGAAGTATGTTATCACAACTTGTGGAGTAGCTGGTTGGTTAGTGCAAGTTATAATTAACGTCGGGGTTGGGAGTTCAAATCTGCTGTGTGCACACCTTTTTGCGGTTTTACCAGAAAAAAGGTGAAATGGGCCGGCCTAGCGCGATAACACTATAACGGGTGTCACAGGCGTCAAATAGGAAATGCCGTAGACAACCCCAAAAGAAAAACTGAAACGGACCGAAGTTTTGATCCGAAGGCTGTACTAGCGCTTCAGGCACTGCACAAATCGTGTTGTAAGTTTTGATTCAAAGGTTGTACTCGTGAATAAAAAAAAAGATGTTTTCGTAATGAAATGCATATAGCAGAACACATGCCCCACAACAAGGCGATTCCAGGCACTGTCATCTTCAGTGGTTGCTATGGAGAGACCGTTGACCTGTTTAGTAATGTAGTTTTGGTTCTAGTTTTTTTTTTTTTTTTTGAGAAACACTGCCCCATACTATTCAAACAGTCTTACAATCATCCAACCAGATTACAGTTTGATCGTCAGGTACTGAACCCAATAAGAAAAAGTCCCCGAGCTCCTTTGCTCGCTTTGCTAGGCAGTGTGCTAGCTTGTTTTGCGCCCTTCTCGTCCATCCAACCTTGTAGGAGGAGAAGTTAGATAACGCCACCTTGATATCTTCAACTATTGAGAACAAGGCAGACTGGTTTGACTTTCCCGGTGCCAGTGCCTCGGCCAGCGCCAGGCAATCCATCTCCAACTCCAGTGGGCCAACATGATGTTTCGACATCTCCCTGAGACCCGTCAGAGCTGCCAATCCTTCTGCCTCCTCGGCCGATTGGCAATGATCCAGCATGCAGCCCATCAAAAGGATAGGCAGTCCCCGGTGGTCTCTCGCAACCGCGCCACATGTGCTGCGCCCCGAGACTGCATCGAAACCAGCATCAGTATTTAATTTGATCGTCCCCTCAGGTGGGCATAACCAGCGCGCAGGTTCTTGCTCCAGAGGAGGTAGATTTTGATCCCCAAACTGATTTATGACACAGGTTCCTTTCACACATTCCGACCGAATGTGGGCCTCCTTGACTTCTTGTTCATATCTGACTAGGAATCCCACTGATGCCGAGACCGGTTCTTTGCCGTTTCCGTGTACTATGTTATCATGCAGGAACCATGCACGCCATAGCAGGAGCAGAATTTTGCTACGCGTTTCCGCGTCGCACGTATTAAGCAATACTTGCAGCCAGTCTTCACCTGTATATCTGAAAGCTTGTTCTTTCGGAAGGTTCCAGTGGTCTCTCATCATATACCTCAATGCTTTGCTTTTAGTGCATTGCACCACTGCATGAAACTCATCTTCGTTAGCATTGCCACATATGGCACACTTCTTGTCGTGTACAAGTGTACGTTTGCATTTGTTCACCTTCGTTGCCAAGATGTTAGTCGCAACTCTCCAAGCGAAAATTTTAACTTTCCCCGGAATTTTCGCTTTCCAAATGAGATCCCATGAGCTCCTATCATCTGAGTTAGCCGTCGAGCTGGATGTTTGTTCCCCCGATTCCTTCTGAGCCATGGCCAACTTGTACACACTCTTCACTGTGAAGATGCCTGACTTTTCAAAATGCCATGCTATGCAATCTTCAGTTTCTCTTGTTGGGATTCTGATGTTCAGGATTTCATGAGCATCACATGGATTGAAGATCTGAGAGACTAGTTCCTGGTTCTAGCTCCTTGTGGTGGGATCAATGAGTTGGTTTACCCATCGCAACCTCGATCTGCGGATGAAGTAGGCCGCTTTCAGTCCTTCCTGTCTTGGGATCCATTGATCCCTTTGGATCTGAATGTTCCTTCCATTCCCAATCCTCCATATTAATCCCTTCTTGAGCAGCTCTAAGCCAAACTCAATACCCCTCCATGATTGGGATGCATCCGATGCGAAGACAATGTCTAGAATCTCTCCGTTTGGGTAATACTTTGATTTTAGTACCCTTGCACATAAACTGTTAGGTTTCTGAAGAATCTCCATCCTTGTCTCGCTAACAGGGCCTGGTTGAAAAGATGCATGTCCCTAAAACCAATACCCCCTCCTCGTTTGGGTTTTGTCATTTTGTCCCATGCCATCCAGTGAACTTTTCGTCGATCATCTTCATGGCCCCACCAGAATTCCCGTATCAGCTTTTCATATTTCTCGCAAAAGCCCAAAGATAATTTGAACACCCCCATAGTGAAGGTGGGGAGGGCCTGTACTTCTGCTTTGACATGCACTTCTTTTGCTGCAAATGACATATGTCTCCCTGACCAGTTACTGCATCTTTTCACAAACCTCTCCATAATGGGCTGGAATTTCCCATCTTTCATTCTTCCATCAGGTGTAGGGAGACCCAAGTATTTGCTTTCAAAAGTTGAACTTTCAACTTCTAGAATCGTACGGCACTTCTCACTGAATAGTAACGAGCATTTGTTTGCACTAAGGAGCTGCCCAGTGCTCCTTTGGAAAGTGGTAAGAGACTCCTTGATCACACTGGCTTGATCCACCGTCGCCTTGAAAAAGAGTAAGCTATCATCTGCAAAGAGGAGGTTAGTGATGCCCGGGCTCCCACGGGCTACTTTAAGCGGTGTAATTCTTCCGGTTTCTGTTTCTTTGTGTAGAAGGCGGTTCAAACCCTCCGCCACAAACAAGAATAAGTATGGGCTTAGTGGGTCTCCTTGCCTCAACCCTCTCGTGGGTTTAAACCTTTCTAGCAACTCTCCATTAAGTCTCACTGTGTATCTCACGGATCGTACACAAGTCATGATCCAACCCCTCCATTTGGTACTGAATCCATAATTTTCAAGAACCCCTTCCAGGAACTTCCAGTCTACCCTGTCATAAGCTTTTGCCAAATCCAACTTGTAAGCGCAGTGTGTATTCTAAGCCACCTTACCATGTTGGATTTTGTGAAAACACTCAAAGGCGATCAGTGCATTATCTGTAATCATGCGCCCCAGGATAAAAGCACTTTGTGTTTCTGAGATTAAAAAATCTAGGAAGGGTCGTAGCCGGTTGACTAAACACTTAGAGATCACCTTATATATTACGTTGCATAAGCTTATTGGTCTGAAGTCTTTCAGACTCTGTGTCTCGTTACCTTTGGATATCAACACAATAACCGTATCGTTTAAACCCTCCGGCATCTCGCCGTTCCGAAAGAAATCCTGCACAGCTAACACCACTTCTGATTTGAGGATGTCCCAATTCCTCTGGAAGAAACGGGCATGAAACCCGTCTGGACCGGGTGCTTTGAGTGGCCCAATTTGGAATAATGAATCGCTGATCTCTTTCTCTGTGAAATCCCTGTCCAGCTGTTCATTCATATCATCACTAACCATCCTTGAGAATAAGCTTAGCAGCTCTTGCGGTACTACCGTTTTATCCCCTGCATATAACTCTTTGAAGAAATCAGTGGACATTTTTTGGAGAGGCTCTCTTTCTTCTACCCACTGGCCTTGCCCGTTTTTCAGTTTCATGATAGTATTTTGCTTCCTTCTCCAAGTGGCTTGTCGATGGAACCACTCCGTATTCCTGTCCCCCTCGCGTATGTAAGTTGCTCTTGACCTTTGTCTCCATAAGATCTCCTCTCTCAACAGCATTTCATCCAGTTCTGCCGAGACCTTCTTGATCTCCCTGTCATTTGCTTCACACGGTGGCTTATGCAGGAGGCACTTCAGCCGGTTTCTAAGTTTTCCAGTCTGTCATGTTATGGAGCCGACCCTGGTTGCACTCCAATTACTCAAGTTCTTCTGCATATCCTGGATTTTCTTCTGAATATCTGCTAGGTTTGTCACTGCACCCGTCCTTGTCCAACATTCCTCTATTGTGGGTTGTAGCGATGTTTCTCTCTCCCATAACGCCTCATATCGAAATTCTCTTTTCCTTTTGTATTCCATCCTGCCTCCGAACTGCAGCAAGAGTGGTAAGTGGTCTGATCTAGTAGAGCAGAGGTGCTCGATGTGTGCGCTCTGAAATTTCCTGGACCAACCCGGCGAGGCAACCCCCCTGTCCAATCTGGCCTTCACATTACCCCTCCCGATTTGCTTGTTGTCATAAGTCCAATCCGGTCTGCGGTATCCCAGATCATGTAGATTACACCAACTTAACACCTCCCTAAAATCTGCCATGTTCCTCTCTGATCTTTTGGCGCATGAGAAGTGCTCACTTTGCCACAGAGTTTCATTGAAGTCTCCGATGACCATCCATGGTGCATCAAATACGCTTTTCAGTCTCTTCAGCAAGTTCCACATATGATATCGTTCATGTGATTTTGGCTCGCCATAAACAAAGGTGCCCCTCCACCACTGATCATTAGGGTTGTTACGAATCAACACATCAATATAGCGCGGACCAACTGAGAGCTTTTTTATTTCAACAAGGTCATCCAAATACAAGGCGATCCCTGCCCCTTTCCCTACTCCATCGTGTAACATGCAGTTCTTGAGGCTAAGTCTCCCTCTAAGACTGCTAACCCTCTCTTTATTCTGCCTAGTTTCTGAGAGGAAGACGATGGACGGGCGATGTGTGCCAACAAGGCACACCAACTCTTGAACTGTCCGGGGTTGCCCAGGCCCCGGTAGTTCCAGCTTAGTATCCTCATGGCTCCTGAAGGACGCACTCCTCCGCGCCCGTCAGTTTACCGGGAGCCCCTGGCCCGATTGCTTCCTGTGCTTCCTCCTTCCCATCATCCACCGTCTTCTCAGCGCCCTTTATTCCCTTCTGTTTCTTGTGTCCTTCTACCCTTGGCCCGTTTGATTGCATCTCTTCCATGCCCGCTGCAACCTTGTACATACCTCTCTTTTCCCAGCACCTTGTTCTCTGATCTGCCCGATGACTTCACATTCTTCCTTTCTGTGTTCTTCTTGTTTCGTCCCTGCCTGAGGTCATTGCCTGCATGCTGTATGTCGCCGCTGTCAACTTGGTTTACACGCCCCTTTATTGCCTCAGATTTGTACATCTCTTCCGCACTGAGCTTCAGACCTGCGTGGTGGTTTTCGCCCGCCTCCATCACTTCCCCCATCCCCTCCTTCTGCTCTTCTGTTTCTATCTCACCACCCTGTTTCTTTAAGGCTTCCCCTGACAGAGCGGCCACATTGTATGCCCTCGTTGTCGGCTGCTTGGTCAGTTCAAAGCCCGGTGGAAATTCCAGACTTTGAGAGCTGCTTGTTGGATCCTGACAGGCCAGCGCTGGGGTGTTGTTGTTGTCTCCTCCTTCCCCAGCGGGCTTGCTATCCAACGCCATTGGCTGTCCGGGTTTGGTCTCTATGTCCTTCATTTTCGTTCCCGTCGCTCCCGGTCCAAGCTTTAGTGCCTGAACCGCAGCAATAGCCTCCTGCACCAAAGGATCTGCTAGTACGTCCTCTGGTACTTCTCTGTATCTTGCTTCAGCCAGCTTTGGCGGTGCCGATCTTGCCTCCTCAGGGGTCTCGGAGTCGAAGTGGAGGAATCTTCTGGCGCTAGCTGCTTCTGGTACAACAAAGCCCCCTCTGCTACTGCTCCTTTTGAAAGGGGAGGCACGCATCGCTGCCAGGTACCTCATCTTCTGGAGGTTTCCTGGAAGCTTACATTCGCGTTGGCCATGCCCTAAGAGTCCACAAAAGCTATAGAAACGAGGCAGCCTCTCATACTTTACATTTAGGCGATACACCACATCCTCTGCAAAGTCATGGAACTCAAGCTTGCTATGGAGAGGTTCATCCAAATCATGTTTGATACGGATTGTAATCTATTTGCATCAACCTCAATAACCTCTCCAAGTTCCCCCCCAATGCGACGTGCTACCTGCTCGAACAACATGATCGGCGGGGCATCGAAGATGCGTGCCCAGATCGGCATGTGGGCGACCTCCACGTCCCCGGGTCTGGCGCTTCCATCCACGGCCACCGTGAGAAACGGGTCGCCCTTATATGTCCAAGGGCCTTTGTTGAGGATGAACTTGAGGTCGCCTTCCCTCTCAAACTCAAGCAAGAACCTGTTGTTCTTTAGTGGCGAGTAATTGAGGCGCGCCCTCAATCCCCACTTGTTCTTCGGATCTTGGAAGAGCCCGCCGACGCTCAAGAGCTGGACGGAGAAGAAGAGGCCGATGGCAATCCACCTTGACCTCATGGCCGCCCTCTCCTTGGACAGATCCAGGCTGATGACATGGGCTGCCTGCTTCCCCATGTCAACAGGAAATGCAGGTGCAACCACATGGCCCTCGCTTGCATCGCCGGCCCCCTGCGCCACAGGGGTACGGTACAGGTCACCCCGATCGCGGGACGAGCCGCCTCGCTCCAGCGGGCGCAAACCTAGCCCGCCCTTCTCGCCTGTCGCCGCCGCCTTGCCTGCTCCCTGACCCGCCATGGTTGCTTCGAGCACTTTCAGGGTAGTATGATGAGGGTTCTGTGGGTTGCTATTCTCATCTTGTGGATCTCTTATACTCCAATCCCCCATGTCGATGCATGGCAACTCCTTACAGGTTTCCAGGTCACAGCGATTCTGTTCCTTAACCCCACCGATCATGTCGCCCTTCCTTGAATGTGATCCCCCTCGATCATCAGGCGGATCAGCTAATTGGACCCCGATGGCTCCTCTTTCCTTGCCCAGGCGATCTCTTTCCTTTGAGCCCTTGATCAGATCCTCTCTCATCTCTCTCATCTTGTCTCGAATCATTGTCATACTTCGATCTGCCCCCAACTCCTGATATTTTGCCCGATTAGCCATGCTCTCCTTCCGCTTCATTGCGTATCTTTGTATCGCTTTCCTTGTTTTGATCCATGAATCCTTCAGTCCCAGGGGATCTTCCCCTACTCTCAATTCCGCTCCTACTTTGGTCACTGATTGAAGATCGTAATTTCCCAATAGTATCTCCGGATCGCCAGATCCGATCTTCGGTCGCCCTCGGGTCGCCTCAGCGGGGCCTCCGTAATTTCCGCTCATTTCGAAATCCAATAGTTCTATTGATTCAATCTTATTTTTTTCCACACATTTTGCTTCTAGTTTTCTTTTAACACGTCACAGAATAAGTGTTTCTAGGTTCCATCCGTTTGTGTGATGTTATGTTTAACGTTATCATGGAACTCGTGTAGGCTATGAGTCCATATTTGGATATCCAGATCATGCGAGCTATTATTTAGGTCGCACTCCGCCACTCCTCTTCTTCTATATTGTACTTCCTCTGTCTTATATTATAGTGTGCATTAGTTTACATAAAAAATGAAGCCTCGCAAACTTTGACCAAGTTTATAAAAAACCCTATAACTACAATACTGAATATACGTCATATGAAAATATATTCCAAGATATTGATTGGGCTTTCTAGATGTTGATGACTTCTATAAGCTTGGTTAAAGTTTACAAATGACGACTTTAAATAATATCTATTATGCACTATATTTTAAGACAGGGGGAAGCACATGGCGGTGCACTACAGATGAAATTATAAGACAGAGTTTGATCATGTAAAGGAAGACTATCAGACATGCCGTTGCACTACAGATGAGTATGTCTTATAATCTTCCTCTAATGCCGTAGTTTGTCACCACATGGTATATGTGGTAAGCTATATCAAAAAATCCTAATGACGTAGTTTGTCCGTGCGGGAGAGGTTGTTGACAGACCATTGACTGGAATGGTTGTTGTTGGAACCCTTTCGTCTAGAGTGGTGCAAGTTCGGCCGGGATACTATGTTTTGGTGGAGGAACTGATGAGAAGGAAGATATTTCTGTTATATGTCTGACTTTTTCCAGCTATAAATTGGATCTATTGTTGTAGCACATACTTGTTTGATTATGTAAAGGAGGGCCAATTTTTCCTGAAAAGAAAACAAAGTTTTATCAGCTTGCTATAAAGATAATCCGATGAGAGTAGAGAATTCACATTTCCCTGAAAAAGCAGAAAATCAGCAAATGTTAGATTAGCCGAAGTGATAATTGGTTTACATTCCCCCAATTTCAGGAGCAGATATATAATGTCATCAGACCTAACGTGTTCGTTTAAAGAGTGAAGCCTGCCAATTTTTCGACCTAATGACGTTGACTATCTGACCAGGAGGTCCACCCAGTTGTATGTGCATATCCATGTTACCAGGGCTTGGGCTAAAAGGAAGATCATGGATGATCGTGTCAAATCTGTTTCTGCAAGTGGCAGTCAGGCTCAAGGAGCTTTGGGGATCTCTGGAAGCACCAACGCCTAGCCTTCGTTAATTGGCCTCGTTGACTTGCTGAGTTTCTACACTGCTTTACGGATCGAGGAGTCAATGTGCACATCTCTACTTCTAATAAACGAGTTGGTTAAATAGTCCCTTCACTTTCGCATGGTTTATTTTCAACCGGTTTATTTTCGTCTCCCTTCCCACCATCTAACCGGTTTACTTTTTCTCCACTATTTTCTTGTAAACAAACACTTTCCTATTGTACACAAAGAGACAGATTCTAACTTTCTCAACTTATTCAAATCAAGCGATCAATCTCATCAATGTAATTTGCTTTAGGAAACAAATAACAAATTTTAAGGAAACAAATAACTGACTTTAAGGAAAAAAAATCCAATTTACTAATACTCCTGCATCATGATGGAATCACAACTTTCCTAATACTCCTACATCGCAAATCACCACATATTCACTTGTCGTGGCTCCCGTTCCACGAATAGGAAATTCCCAGCAGCTTCGATCCCTTTCACACACGACCGACACAGGCAGATACCACCATGGCGCCGCTGCCCATCGCCGCCATGCCACATGCGAGGGGGCTCTGCCAGTCGGACCTGGCCGCCTCGCTCCCTCGTGCCCGTGTGCCGGGGAGCGACACCGCGCGACGCAGACCGCCGGCCGCCGCGTGCACCGGGCACGTCTCAGCCGGGAGCAGAGGTATCGGGGCCGGGGGCCACCGCGCGCACTATGCGCTAGCCGTGCCTCCAGTGGGTCGGTGCAGCCAAGGTCGCCGTCTCGTCCGGGGCAACGTGCGGGTGCGGGCGTCACGGGTCGCCGTCGTCGTGGACGGTGAGCATGCCGAGGCTGCCGCTTGCGCGTGCAGGCCGGGCGTCGAGCCGCATCGACGTCGTTGAGGTCGCCGACAGCGGCAGGTGCTAGCGGCCTCCTCCGCCGCGTGATGCGGCTGTGCTGCGGAGAGCCGGGCCGAGGGCCACTCGTAGGAGCAGCGCGTCGTGGCTGTGGTCTCCACCAGGACGGGAGGACTGGTGCTACTGCATGCCTCTTCCACGAGAATATTATTGCCGCAGTAATGGCGAGCGGCACCGGCCGGTAGTACCAGCCCCAATGATGGATGGACCAGGAGAGACATTGAAGCCGTGGGCACATAGTACAATCAGCTGATGAACTCTCCACGGAGCTCATAAGAGTAAAAAAGCTCTCCCTCTCCTTCCGGCTTGCATCTCAATTATTTATTTTTGCTGCTCGCTGTTCTACATATCAATGCATTCACACGGTGATACAACTTGATTCAAGTGCTTGCATACAAGCAGAATTGCTATTTTTTGTGCCAAAAATTGATTTGTTATCCTGAACTTTTGTCTGCTTGTTTCCACTGTGATGCAGACAGAAATGGTATATTATCGGGTAAATTACACATTAGCTGAGAGCGATATGAATGTCTATTGCGAATAAAAAAACTATTTTCTTTAATTGTACTGCTCTTGTTTATGTATGCTGAATTACAAGCGGGCAAGCCGCCAATGAGCATGGATATATAATGATCAGTGATACAAGTGGTGGTGATAGGGAGGCTTTTGTTTCAGCTTGTTTATTTTCGTTTTTGATACATGGATGCTGGATTCATAGCTCTCCTGGGCAATCAATACACGGCCATAAGACTGATCAATGTGGTGGGCAATCAGTACACGGAAGTCTGATCGATGTGGTGGGGATGGTCTCTTGATAATATCTATTTTCTCTTCTTGATTGTAGGTCAGTCTCATAGAACTTATATGCCTATGCTTTGGTTAATGCATACTCACTACGGGTATGGTCTATTATTGATGTTCATACACAAAATTGGTTTTGCCAAATTATGTCCGATTAACATGTTGTTATAATAATAGAAAGCTTTTGCAAAATTCTGCATGATGTCGTATTAAGCTTGATGGAACTAACCTCCCAAAAATTGCAATCTCTATTGGTGTTTTTTTAATCTTTGTTGATAAGTTTTGATCTCAGGTTGCACGTAAAGTTCTTGACCCATATCCTAAATACCACATATAATCTTTGATTGTTACTTGAATACATATGATGTTGAATCTGTCTCCTTTGGATCTCCAAATGATTTGCAATGTTGGATGCCAGAAAATAGATTGAGCAGCCATCACACATTAGACTAATAATATATGGCATGTTACCTGGTCGTTCTCTTTATACACAATAGTATAGTTATATATACCAACTGTAGAAAAATATTCATTTGCCACTGAAACTTATATTTGTTTTCTATTTCGGAAATTAAGATCATCTACAATCGGACCCCTCAAACATCCCATTTGAGAGTCCGGTCATTGTCCTGGACAGAAAAGAGAAGAAAAAAGGCCACCCAATCACAATCCCTACTTTGTGTGGGTATGTCCAGTCAGTCCACAAATCCCCCATATCCAACCCATATGCGAGGAGCATATAAGGATGTCCGAGCTGTTCGGGCATGTTCTCCAAGGAGCACCCAGGTAATAGACTAGCTCTTTTGTTTACATCATTACATTAGCTAATTAATTCTCTTTATTTCATTAAATGTAGAACAAAAAATAGTCTATGAGCTTCTGAATCAAAAAGTTTTTTGAGTAGGACCTTATGCTCTTTTAACTGCACTGGGAGCACTGGCAGTTATTTGCAAAGTAATTGCCTCCTATGAGTGTTTGGTAGTGCTTTGTGCTCCAATTTCAGTTGCATTGCTTCTGATGTATGAATGAACTATTTTCCTCATTTGGTAATTAACGCAACCGACGTATTTCTTCATGAGAACAGATATTTTTGTAGTGTACAGTACAATTCTTTTGTTAGTTACCCTCCCTATAAACCTATTGTACTCATTTATCAAGTTTGCATTGTTAATATATCCAGAATTGGTTGTGACTGCAAAGTGTAGGAGAAAAATCAATTGCTGCAAGCAGAAGTATTATTTTGAAACATTTGTATAGATGTTGTATAGTGGTGACCAGCACCAATACTTTAGAACATTGTGTCCATTATTTCCCTTCTGCTCGAAATAAAGCGAAACCAGTTTGATACTAAATATGTTTTTCATCTTGCCCGGGTTAAGTGTGCACCTGGGAAAAATAAAACTAATCATGTGCAAGGTGGCAAACAGAGATGGGGCAGCAGGAGGAAGATGCTGGTGTTTGTCCGACGCAATCTGAAAGCATGCTCAAAATCAATGAAAATAGAACAAAAGTTTACTATCATTCTCTCAAACCTTACACTGAACTTGCTACTAAAGAAGGTATGCATGATGCATATCAAGTAAGTCCTGTCCGCAATTGTTTTATCTTCCACAATTATTTCTTGTGTCACTACTGTTAAGAGTTCATAATGTCCAAAACAAGATCACATTTACCGATGTTGCTAAATGACCGGTTCAAAATAAATAGATCAGCAGTTTTCCAGTTTTATCAGTTTCACATGGATGTATCCTTGTTGTAGGCAGCCAACCCACTGCAAGGTGTGTGCCCTCAAGCAATTCTTACTCTGTATTGGTAACAATAACTGGAATTGGCTTCTTTTGCTTTACAATTAGTAGTATTGAAGATTACTTTCTTGCTGTTTCACCACTAAAATTGAGGTGATTTCAAATGAATTTAGAGTTCCAAAGTTTGAGATTCCAGCAGGGAAAAATGATTTGGCAACCGAAGATAAACAATCTGGACTTTACTATTGTTTGGTCTATTGGAATCCGAGACTTGAGCATGAACCCATAATCATATTGGTTTCCTTTGAAAGAACATGAGATGTCTTGTTTATTATGATTCACTCATGGAAGCATGCTTCATTTTTTTTGCGTCATCTGCCTCACGAGCCGTCCAATCGGTCGTGATCGTGCGACCCTTGGTTTGTCTCGCGCCACCGTCCTCCTTGTTGGCAATAAGGTCTCACCTAGACGCTCGGTTACATCACACATTTCTCTCACGAGTAAAAAAATCCTACAGCTTCCTAGATCTGGCGGCACAGCCTGACGCGACAATCTTTGCGGCTGTAAGCTTCCGCAGCGGCGAAGCCGAGGCTGCGACGCGGAGCGGAGACGTGCGCATCCATGTCTTAGAGAATCGACGGGACGCTCCGCCGCGCAGGTACTCATCTCACCTCCACATGATTCGATGACATTGACGTGTGTGGCAATGTTGCGGTGCATGCTTCAACGGCCGCACCGACGCTTTGACGGCCATGATGACAAGGCGTGCTTCGATGGCATTGATGGACGCTGCAATGCTGTGACATGTGTTTCAACAAACACGGCGATGAGACGTGTTACGACGACGACATTGTTGACAACAAACGCGATGTTGTGAGGCATGCTTTCACGGTGATGCTTCGACTGGCCACGGCAACAAGGTGTGCTTCAAAGACAGTTGATGATGCATGCTTCGACGGCAGGTGCCCGTCCGCTGTTCTGTGAAGGCTTCTTTGAAGGCGTATTTTTGTGCTAGAATGGTGGCAGACGTGCTGGACGCTTGCTGGTGCGGGCCGAGTGGAACAGTGTGTGATGTGAGAGGAAGGGTACGGGGTGTTGCCTGTTGTGTGAGTAGGTGGGAAGATGGAGATAATCAAAGGGTCACACACGGCTGTATCGGACGGTTGTACATGCGGTTGATCTTTTTCTAAGATTAACCAGCTGATTTGTATCAAATGATAGAAGAAAATGATTCCAGATCACAACATTTCATTCGTTCATATGGAATTACAACAAGTTCTCACTGATATACATGGATTCTGCTTTCATCATAGCAACAGAGCATATCCACAACTAGAGATTATAGCACAAAAATTGCTGAAAGATCAAATGCCTGATTGAAGCTTCGAATAATTAGCTACTGTATAAGGATCACCTGCATAACTGTACTTTGCCATTGGCTCTAGGCACGCCTTATTTGACCAGTCCAAGGATAATGAGCTGGAGGGGCAGTCGTCGACCAGCGCGCGCACGTTGCGCAAGAGGCGACGGGGAGCTGGCGGAGACTACGAGTGGTGACTGGTGAGTAGTGATGGCGACCTCGAGCGGTCGGCACCAACGGCTCTAAGGCAATCACTGCGACGGGCGCCCATTTGATGTCCAGACGTCCGAACACGTCCGGACGTCTGAGCGAGAAATGTACGTTTGATTTCTTCATGCATCGTAGCCACGCACGGGCATTCTACTAATATTTTATTGTTTCATACTATCTGTTGTGGACTGTGGTCTGGGAAATAACTTGCACGTATACGCGTTTTATAGCTGACATACTCGAGACGAAGGGTTTGGCCAGAACCAAACATCACTCTTAAGTCAAAGCCTCATGTTAGATGTCTAATTGACCTCTATAATAAAATAACAAAAGTGGATCTTTCACGGACGATTTGGCACCAGCTCGAGACTTACGTACGGGCTCATTAGTGGATCAATGAAGTTCTCCCAGTGATGCCTTGAGCACGTGCTTGCTAGAATTACTTTTGGAGGGAGCAACCTGTTGATTAATTTTACGCGCTCGAGACTTGCGTACCGGTGTTTTGGGGCATATATGCAGCAGATTTCTGGGCAGCCCAAATATTAGCGCGTACTCATTTTGAAGGGTGTATATGTTACTCCCATCCATTCATAAATATAAGATGTTTTAACTTTTTCAGAATCAGGTGTATATAGATACGTTTTAGTATAATTATTCACTCATTTCAGTTTGTATGTAGTTCATATTAAAATACCAAAAACATCTTATATTTATGGACAGAGGGAATACAATGTTACAAAAAACGACAATGCAGTGAACTCTAGCATCCACAAGAGCGGAACGAGGCTGAAATGTCACCAAAATAGATCGATTTAGTTGGGGAGATAGGCCAGCTGAACACTGGAGAGCGTGTATATCAGGGCACGCAACACACCTGGCGTGTGTTGCCCGTTTGAAGTACATGCTTGAGGCTTGTTTTGGCTCACATCGTCTGGTATGTCAGATGTAACATTTCGTATGTATGAATAATATTTTACTGACACCTCTCATACTTATGCCTACACTTTGCCCTGTTTTCGCTAGTAGCTCTCGGCTCATCTTTATGCATTGTTCTTGTTCTCTTAGTCAATGGGTCCTGGATAGGGGCTTTATATATAGTCGTGAACATTACAACGGCTGATGCAACCCAGTGGAGAATGATGGGGAGGTTGTTGCACCTGTCGATCTTAATGTGAGCAAATGAGTTAGTGAGACACATTAACATGCACTCAACTACTCAAGACAAGTAGAGTGCAATGTTACCGCCATCTCTTCCTACTCTCTGTGAAGTGGCATCTATACCAATCAAACTACACAGAGAAGGGAAGACATAAATAACGTTGTACTCTCAGTAGTAAACACATGATTTGATGTGATTTGAATGTCTGCACCAAGTGTGCATTCAATCACAAGATGTCTTACATACTACATTTTTCCTTAGCCATCTCCATTTTGAGTTATTTATGTATCCTCACCAATCACTTACCCCGTCCCCCCTCCCCCCAACACACACACCTCCCTCACCCCATGATTCTATCGGGTATGACGAAACCTCTCATGGGTCACGAGTACACAGGATGGGCCAGCTATCGCACATGGAGGTTATGACCTTGGTGGACACGGTACACCTCAGTAATGGTCTAACACACTGTGGTAGAAAATCCTTACCAGACTAGAATTCCACATGCATGCAACTGAATGCACTTTGTTCCTCATCTCCTACATGGCATGTGCGAGGTTAGTTTTGACTGCTCAAGGAGGGGCATTACTTTGTCATGGATGGCCTACACTTAGTTGGCGCCTCCCTTTCAGAAGTTTTAACATCATATCTCGACTTCAACCACCCTATGCAATTCAAGCGAACATTATTTGTATGCACATAAGTGAAATAAAGTAGACTAGATTCCTTAGAGTAATGATAGAACACATGTTGTTGTTCATGATGATCTGCATGAATATTATACGTCCTCAAAATATAAGACATATCATTTGATCCTCTGTTTGAATTGTATAAAGAGATGACAGATTGACAATAATAAACACAACCCATTCAATGTGATATAGATGCATGTTGGTGCCAAGCTTATTTTTGGCTTCAGTGCACTAGTTCTATTAAATATGAGGCGATTTGTTAAAATGACGTCTAGTTACTGAAAAGCCATGTATATGGTTCCAAGACGGAAAAAATGATGCATGTTAGGAATTACTGCTAAGTATAAGTAAATTGATGGTTTTCCTAATCAGATTAAGCTTTTGTGTGAACTATATGCAATGCTACATAATACCAAAGCAAAGAGACCTTGAGTTGTGCATCGCATACTTTTCCTTGTCAGCTTGACATTCTGGGTGGACCGATCGAGTAGTCAACACACAGATTTGTTGTTGTTTCATGCTACTAGATGTGGACTGTGGTCTACTAGGAAATATATTCTATGAGTTTTGGCATTAGAAAACTTTGAGACGAATGGTCGGGGAAGAATCAAACGTCACTCTTGAGTCAACACCTTGGGTGCAATCGACTGTTGTCCTCTGGTCAGATATAGTAAACCTTAGTAATTGAATAAGACCGCAAAAAAAGAAGGTCCATGGTTAATCAAATGATCACATCGGGGAAAAGATGACTTAGTTGAGACAGGCGGTATATGTGAACGTTATACAGTGGTGCAAGGTATGTTACTGAGACATTTTACTTGAGAGGGAGGTCCTCTGTAAGTGTATAGGTACTCACGACATTCCAGTCCAAACTACCCGGTACTTTCCCTTACGCCATCCAATCCTTATCTAGGACTAGAGTTGTTGTAGAAGATATAGCCAGTTGTTGGAGAAAAGGAGCAAGAAGGCCGGTGGTGCGGCTGGGATACCACACGTAGATCCACACACGGAGACAAACATGTTCAATTTCCTTTTTTGAGATAAACTGCTAGGCTTTATTCATCAATTGGTATTGCTACATGTACTATATGAGGATCATGTGATTGCCCCAACCAAATGTGGCGGCCTTGATCCATCATAAGAGCACGCCTAGCTAGTTTATGTGGCTCAACATTTGAGCTCCAAGATTAAAACTTAAAAACACAAATTGGAAAGAGTTTTCCACGCAAGTATCTCCTTTAATACTCCATCATAGTTTCCACCTAATATTTCCTAGATACGTTTAACAGCTGTTTCGCAGTCCGACGCGATCACCAAATTCTGGAGTCCAAGATCTTCTGCTAGCGATAGCCTCTCCCGTCATGCAATAGCCTCAAGGCTGGCCGTGTCTGTCAGCCCCCGTGTGACAAGAACTAAAGAACCCAGATATGCTACTGAGTTGTCTCTGCACACCGCGGCCACTGTCCCGACACCACACGAGATGGCAACATCAACATTGATCTTAGAGTGCCCCTGTATAGCCGATATCCATCTCCTCGGAGCTTCTTCTGTCATGTTAATAACCATGTTACCACTCGATGGGCGAAACTCTCCCAACTCCATGATGAAGTGGGTAATGAACATATACGTGGACAGAGGACTCTGATCAATCCCCTCATGAATTAGTTTTCGTCGTTCCCACCATATGGCCTAGATAGTGACAGTCAGCTTAGTGAATTTCTCATTGAGAGCTTTTGAAGCAGTGTAAACAACCGGCTCCTAGAATTTTGTTTGTTACTTGTCATCAGCTCGTCGATCAGCTCCTTATCAAACAAGGACCACACACAGCATGCAGCCATCCATTCCAGTAGGTTGTGTCTCTAAGAGTCTGGCATGCCACACACAACGCAAGTACATGTAGTTGACATATTACGATGCATTCTCACATCTTCCGTCCGAATGGAATGATGCGCTAGTTTCCAAAGAAAAACTCAAATTCTTGTTGGAACATAAATTTTTGCCAAGCTCCTCTCCTCTTCCTTTCTGTTCGAGGTCCCCGGACGCTCTTCCAGCCAATCTTCACGCCTGCATTTTGTGTCAAGTATCATACAATAAGCAGACCTCACAGAAAAATTCCCAGATTACTCATACATCCATGAACAGTAATCATCCACATATATCAGACAAATAGGAATTTGTAAGATCTCAGCAGCATCACACGGCAGAAAGACCTAGTTCACTAGCTCCATAATCCATCGAGCGTTCACTATATCAATTAAATCAGAAACAAGTTGCAGTGGATCTGCCACTCTAGACACCATGGGCCTCATGAACTTCGGCCTAGGGATCGAGTTTGTATTCCAAATTTCCGTGGAGGAACCATCCCCTATGCGTCTAACCATGACATGTTTCATAATATCCCTTCCTTCAAATATTGATCTCCAAACTTGAGATGGGTGATTTCCCATGTTGGCATCAAGTATAGAGCATGAGGGAAAGTACACCACCTTCAAAATGCGAGCATTGAGAGTGTTAGGGGAAACTAGAATCCTCCAAGACTGCCATGTCAAGAGGGCCAAGTTAAACAATTCAAAGTATCTAAATCCAAGGCCGCCCATGTATCTCGGCATAGTTATTTTATCCCATGGTACCTAATAGGGCTTCCTCTTCCCCTGTTTTCTTCCCCACCAAAAGGCCCGAATAGCTAATGTTAATTGTCCACATAGCCCATGGGGAAGCTTAAAAGATGACATCTAGAAAACTCGAATAGCTTGTGGCACTAATTTGATTAAAACATCTTTACCTGCCCGAAAGTGTTTTCTCCATCCACCCTCTAATCTTGTTGCACAACCAGTCAATAAGATACTTGAAAGCACCATTCTTTGATGATCCTACATTAGTAGGCATTCCCAAATATTTCTCACTTAGTTGCTCACTGGGGACTTGTAAGATACTCTTCACCTGCCCTCTCAAAGATTTTGGACATACTTTACAGAAGAAAATTGATGGTTTTTCTTTATTTACTTTTTGTCCAGATTCTCTTGCATAGGCTTCTAACAAAACAGACACCTCTTCCACCCCTCCGGATTTTCTTTAAAAAACAACTGGATGTCATATGCAAACAACAAGTGGTTCACCGGCGCAACCGTTGTATCCACTTTATTACCCCCAAGATTAGATGACTGAACACGAGTTTTTAAAAGGCATGAGAGGCCCTCTGCTGCCAGCAAAAACAAATAGGGTGAAACAGGATCTCCTTGACGAATGCCATGTGTAGGTCTGAACTCTTCAAGCTTCTATCCATTAAACAAAACCAAAAAGGAGACTGAACTGACGATCCCCATGACAATGTTGACTCAATGCTGAAGAAGCCCAACTTGAGCATAATAGCCCTCCGATAGTCCCACTCGACATGATCATACGCCTTCATCATATCCAGTTTCAACGGACACGACCTGTTAACTTGTGCCTTGTTTCTCTTCATAAAGTGGATACATTCATAAGCAGCAATGATATTATCTGTAATTAATATTCTAGGAACAAATGAAGACTACTTATCAGAGATAATTTCTAGTAGAATCAGATTCAACTGGTTGGCAATTACCTTAGAAGCAATTTTATACAAGATATTGCATAAATTGGTAGGGCAAAATTGGGTGAGCATTGTTGGAGCTTTTACCTTGGGGATCAAAACTAGGACAGTGTTATTTATCTGATCAGCACTCTCCATACCTGAAACAATATGGATCACCATCCTCGTCACCTTCTCTCCATATACTTACCAATGTCTTTGGAAAAATTGAGCAGGGAAACCATTTGGGCCAGGGGCCTTAGTTGGAGCCATTTGGAAAAGAGCCACCTTCACCTCATCGGCTGTGTAGGGAGCACTTAGTTGTTCATCCATTTGGGCGGTTACCTTAACCGGTACTGCATTCAAGACTTCATCCATATCATGGACTCCTTCTAAGGTATAGACATTATTATAAAATGCATTGACAAGATCCTTCATGGTTTGAACATCCTCAGTAGTATTTCCATCCTCCTGTACCAGCAGTTTTATCAAGTTTGTCCTTCTACGCATACTAGCACGTAAGGGGAAAAAATAAGTATTTCTCTCACTCGCCTTTAGCCATTCCACTCTAGCACGTTGCCTCCACAGCAGCTCCTCTCTGTGATAGAGCTCAAGCAGATTTTTCTTCACCTTTAATTCCCTATGAGATGGACCAACCCTTCCCGGAACATTTTGCAAAATATTGAGCTCTCGCTTCAATGTTTTGATCTTCTTGAAAACACTTCTGAACATAGTCCTATCCCATGCAGATTAGGGCCCGGCCAAGGCTGATAGCTTCTCCTTGATTTGCGAGACTGATCCACAAGCTAGTGACCCACTCCAATCTTCACTAACTTTTGCCTTCAACTGGTCGTGCGATTCCCACATGGTCTCATATCGGAATACTCGCTGGCACTGTCTACCCTCCACCCCACCATGCAGATTAAATATTATAGGCTCATGGTCTGAGGATGCTGCCGAGACATGTTCAATTTCCTATGTTTATGTTGAAGACGACACATGTCTTTGTGTCACGTAGGGCATGTTTGTAGCCCGCATAGAGGCCAACCAGGCCCGCGCGGGACAAAATTGGCCTGTTTGGTTGTCTGCGTTCACTGTTTAGGCTGCATCACACGAAACTTAAAGCTTCTCCCAGCCAGGCCCGCCAGGAATGTCCAAATCGGTATTTTTTACATAGCCAGGCCCACAGGATGCACGTGAGCGACGACTACAGACGAGGAGCCATACTCGAGAAGTCGCGTTGTTTCTCGAAGTGTCGGAAATATTACCCTCACCTTCCCTCGTTGTTCTTTCTTCCCTCTCCCCACTCTCCCACTCTCACACCGACAGCGGCGGCGAATAGCGGATCAGAGAATAGCAAGTCGCCACTGGTATCCAACGTCAGCAACATCACCTACAGCACTTCAACAATGTCAATAAGCCCTATTTTCACCTCCTCACTTACTATGGCGCATTCGATCCGCGTTTAGATTCAGTCCGTGTAATCCATCCACGTTCTAGGGGAATGGAGAATTGGGGTAAATAGCCATAGGATTGATCATAACTTCTTCATGGGTACTAAGTAGTGATGTATATTAGGGTTCCGATCTGGATTGAGTACAAGGGGAATGGGGATTGGGGTAAATAGCCATAGGATTGATCAGAACTTATTCATGAGTACTAAGTAGTGATATATTTTAGGGTTACGATCCGGATTGAGTACAAGGGGAATGGGAATTGGTGGTTAATGTTACACAGTAGTTTCAAATCCTAGTCCCAACGACTCTGGTGGCACTTGGAGCGACGGGGACCCTTAGCCTTGTTGTTGTCCTCCGGCTGGACCATAGCATGCACCGTATTGTCGTCCTCGCCGTCATCCAGATCAACCGGCAAATTAAAGTACGGTGGCCTAGGTGCGGCATCCTGACCACCTCCACCGCTTCTTGTTCCTCCTCCGGCTCCAGAGCGATGACCTCCGGCACCACCAATGTCCTATTCCAGAAAGCTGTGACATGATGGCCTTGATGAGCCCTGTACTCCCTGTACTTGGCCCACCTTGACCTCTGTCCAGCACCGCTGGAGTTGTCCTGATTCATGGCAATGGATAGGTGGAAGAGGAGTGAGAGAGAGAGAGAGAGTTAAACTGAGTGCGATGGTGGGTAAGTAGTGAGCGTCAGTCTAGGTAAATATAGGTTGGACGATAGGTTTTAAAGCCGATCAACCTTTGAACTTTGTGTTGTTCATACCACAGAGCTTTGTGTTGTTCATCATGCAGATCGACAAGGAGAACAAGGTGAAGGAGGTGGTGCCATCCTAGAACAAGGGAAAGGAGGTGGTGTCGCCCTTGCAGGTGGTGCCACACACGGACGAGGAGGTGCCGCCCATGGACGAGGACATTGTGGTGGAGGAGCCCCCAACGGCAAGCGTGGAACTACGGGCTCTACTATGAGGAGGCTGGGCCAACTCACTTCTGCAAGGTCATCCTTGCCCCGAACCTCGAGTGCATACCAATGCCCCTGGACTTTACGAAGCATTTCCCGGTCATGCCGATGGAGTTCAAGCTAAAGACGAACACCGACTGTGCATGGAGGGTCACTGTGAAGCTGATGAATGGTAGGGTCACCCTCGATCAGGGTTTGGCCACCTCTGCCGCCGTCCATCAGATGAAGATCGGGTACATGGTGACCTTCAAGTTGCTGACTCCCGACACACTCAAGGTCATTGTCTTCAACGACGGCGGCATTGAAGTGGTGACCAAGTGCGGGAGGCAGGACTACGCATTCATCGTTAATGTCTAGGAGAGCTCGGGTTTGGTTATTAGTTTAATGTCGTACTGGTTTGCTTCAAAACTATTGTCAAAAGTGCTTTTTTGCGAGGGCCAAAGCATTGCATTTCATTTAATCAATAGTGGGAGTACATTCATTTGAAATGACAATGCTAATCTCCTGGGGGGAAATTGCTAACCAACAAGCCGTGCGCTGTTGACCACGACCCAATGATGCCATGGTATGTGCAGCCTTATTCTGTGATCTATCTATTTTTGTGACTTGCATTGATCTTTCTTGCAACATCTCCGAAACTGCTATTTATTTGTGTGTCTTTGGTATTTTTTATGCCCGCCTAGTGTGTTAGTAATCTTACCACCTTCACGAGGAGGTTGCCAGACAACATGTGTTGCATATAACCAAATGCCATGGCCTGCACTACATGGCCTACCTTATGTTTCGTCCCAGGCAGGCTAGAGGGTATGCAGACAACCAAACTACATGCAGATGTTGGGTTTTCCCTGTTTTTCCTCAGCCAGGAATTGAGTCAAGCATACAATGCAGGCAAAAGTTAGTACAGCAACCAAACATGTTCGAAGTCCTCGCAGCAGTTGCATGCGTCCTAGCAACCCCGAGCTGACACTGTCCGTTTCATGGTGTAACAGAATAATTACGTCCGTCCCGATTATAAACTAACTAATCACTTTTTTTAGGGGAAATTAATCCCTTGACGAGTGCTTCGACAACAACCTTCAGATCGGAGCGGTGAGCGATGATGCTAGAGTGAGATATGCGCATGTGCATGTGCACGTGTGGCGCGAGACAGGTTCCTTGCCGGTTTTTCCTATTTTCCATCCTAAAAAAGGTTTAATAAAATAGTATCAGGAAGAAGTTTGAACATATATACTACAAAAAATAAAAATGTCACACGCAAAATATTGTCATCTCATATTTAAAAAATCATGTTAAAAATTCTTCACATTTTAAAAAAGCTCCATGAATTTAAAAATCATTCGCAGATTTATAAAAATGCCGAAGAATTGAAAGATAATGTTCATTGATTGTAAAAAATGCATGGTTCAGAAAATATATATTCATAAGTTAAAAGGGAAACTCGCTCGTGCATTCTAGTAAAACACCCATGAATTTTGAAAATAAAAACATAAAGAACGCCCATCTTTCAGATATTTGGCGTTTGGGCTGTATTATTGACGAGTGCCGCGGTGGCCTACTGGGTTGCGCTGACTGGGTTTCCAAATTCAGCTGGTGATGACCGACCCCTCAAAAAAAACTGCTGATGACCGGGTGGCAGCTCAGGTCCAGATGCGTACATGTTTTATTTTCACACCCAGATATGCTCAGATGTTGATCCAAAAAAATGAAGATCCTGACATGTTTTTATCTGTAGGAAATTTATTTTCTATTCTTACATGTACATCGCAGAAACAGCAAGCATAGAAAGGTTTTCTTTTCAAAAACACGCACAAGAAATGTGTGTCTTTTTTTTAGGGGAGTGTCTTTTGTATTAAGAAGGAAGGAAGAAGTTCAGTACAAGCTAAGGGAGGGACAGGGGATGTATCTAGTGCACCGGGATAATTGGTGCTACCGGTGCACTGATAGTCCGCTGCACATTTAAAAAATGTTCGAAAAAATTCAGAAAAAAATTAGTGCATCGACACAACATCAATGGACGCTGTCATAAAAATCCAAATCAAAATTCAAAACTTTGCTTGAGATACTAAAATCACAAATTTTACACTAAATAGTACATAACACAAGTTGGGTTTCAGTTTGGGCCCATTAGCACATTGACGTCAAATTTGTCATTTTTGTATCTTGAGCATTGTTTTGAATTTTGATTTGAATTTTTGTGACAACATACATTGGTGTTGTGTAGATGCACTAATTTTTTCTCGGAGTTTTTTGAACATTTTTGAATGTGCAATGGACGACCGGTGCACCGGTAGCACCAATTGCCCCGGTGCACCAGTGCACCAGATATGTTCTCGGGAGGGACAATACCGATATCCGCAACCTCCATAGCAGGATTTTTCAAGGATGATAATTTGCACTCCCTAAACAAATGCAAAAATGAAAATGAAAATAACAAATGTTAGAGTAGCTGAGAAGTGGCAACTGGTTTACTTCTCCCAAATTTCAGAGCATCTCATCACCATTCATCAGACCGAATTTCAACCTAATGACATTGACTATCTAACCAGGAGGTCAATATACTTGGTGGATTTGCTCGGATCTGTTCGTCGTTCGTCTTTGTTCGTGTGTCTTTAGATTGGATTCTTTTTATCTACACTCTTCATCAGCGGCTGTTGCTGTTCTGGTGCGTCGGTTCAAGGGCCTTAGCACGACGACTTCCCGACTGTCTACTACAACAAGGTTTGCCCGGCTCCGGTGAGGGAGGGGCGATGACAGCGGCGCGCCTTCGGCTTGTTTCAGTGCTTGTAATCGTCGCTAGGTGGTCTACGGATCTGGATGTAATTTTTATTATTTCTTGTGTTCGTTGTACTACCATGATTGAAGATAAATAGATCAGAAGTTTATCCCGCAAAAAAAAATATACTGCCATATACATGGAACCGGGAAGGAAGATCATGGATAATCATGTCAAATCTCTTTCCGTAAGTGGCAGTCAGGCTCAAGGAGCTCTGGGGATCTGCGGAAGCACCAAAACCTAGCTTTCGTTAATTGGCCTCGTTGACTTGCTAACTTTCTGCACTACTACTTTACAGATCAAGTAGTCAACGTGCTAGATATTTTGTTGTTTGCTGCTACTCGATGTGGACTTTGGTCTGCGACATATCTTGTACGCGTTTTATAGTTGACATACTTAGGCAAAGGGTTTGGCCAGAACCAAACGTCACTCTTAAGTCAAAGCCAGGTTAACTTACCTAATTTTTTTAGCTTTTAATTTACCTCGTTAGTTATGCACTAAAGCTCTGTAAATAAAATAAACCATCAGAAAAGAACGGCCATTGTAGAGCACGTACCAGCTGGACACTTACGTATTGGCTGATTAGTGGAGCAATTAGGAGTGAAGCATCAAGTACGTACGTGCTTGAATTAATTAAGGAGGGAGCGACCATACACATAATTGCAGCCGATTTGTGGCCCCGGGTAATTTAGCAAATTATCGGTTGGTTAATTTTACGCGCTTTTATGTGTCAGCCCCAAAAATAACATGTACTCCGTCCAGATGGGAATAAAAGTCGGATACGGGTTTTTAGTTCTTCAATTTGATTAGCGAAGCATGTGTCATATATGCAACAAAAAAAATATGCGTAGAAACTTCATGCAATGATAAATCTAAAGATATGGTTTTTGTGGTATCTAACACATGTTCGGCTAGTCAAATTAAAGACCTAAAAACCTGCATCCAAGCAGGAAGTACTCATTTTGGATGGTGTATACATTACAGTGGTACACAGAAGCGTCAAAACGGTGAAATCTAGCAATTCCAGCAGAGAGGACCGAGGTAAAATGACACCAATAGAGTCCGATTTACTTCAAAAGATGGGGAAAATTGGTAAAGACGGGCATGTAAATCAGGATACGAAGCACACGTGGCGTGTGTTCCATAGGCGAAATGCCTCACTCGTAGTACCAAAAGCTTGATTCAGCCTATGCCATCTAGCACGTTAAATGGGACGTCTGCTATGTATGATCAACATTTTACCGACACCTCTCACACCTATGCCTATACTTTGCACTACTTTTGCCCTCAGCATCTCGGCTCACCTTCGTGCATTGTTCTTCTTCTCTTAGCATATGGATTTGTAATTCGATGGGAGCTTCATATGTAGCCGCCAACATTACAACAATTGATGCAATCCAACACAAGATGACGAGCAGGTTGTTGCACCTATCGATCTGAATGCGAGCAAATGAATTAGTGAGACACATTAACACATGCACTCAACTACTCAAGTTAGGTAGAGTGCAATTGCGTTACCATTTGTTTCCTACTCTCTTGTGGTGGCATCTAGACCAATAAACTAGACAGAAAAAGGAAGACATAAATAATGATACACTCGGTAGTAAACACATATGATCTAGATATCCGCACCAAGTGTCATGTTCAACGCACAAGATTTCTAAGGCTGGTCATAGTGGGGAGTAACTTATACTAGTGTCATGCATATGACACTAGTCTAAGTTATTACCTTCATAGTGCAAAGTAACATAGTAGTAGTGTCATAGGTTGCTTCATTTATTAGCTCATATACTCATTTTGCCTCGAAAAACGCTATGTTACCACAAGTACCTCTTTTCCTCATTAAATACTTGTCACATAAGCAAAATTGTCTTAGGATGTGTTAAGTTACTACCTAAGTTATCCCCACTATGGCTAGCCTTACGCACTTCATTTTTTGTCCTAGTTACGTCTGGATTGAGAGTATGTGCCCTTTATATTTGAATATCCTCACCTACCCCCACGATCCCATTGGACATGGCGATACCTATCAAGAGTACACTGGACGGATTGGCTGCCACACACTGAGGTTATGGTCTTGATGGATACTAGTCAGGGCATCTTCAATGGTTGTAAGATAGTTGTTGGTAGACTTTGGCATATAGGATTTTTTATGATGTGTCATACAATAAATGAGAGAAGAGAGGAAGGTTGTATGTACATGAACCAACACCCCTTGCACAAGCTCCAATGTAGAATGAGAGAGCACAATATTTATTATCTCACATCCTATTGGGCAAACTAGATACAACCCATTGGGATTGTTGTATGTTAAGGTGTTAGTTGATGACATGGCATATTTTACCAACAAGCTAACATATAAACTGTTGGAGATGCTCTCATAGTGGGAGTAACTTAGGTAGTAATATAACACATCCCAAGACAAATTTGCTTATGTGGCATGGAGTTAATGAGGAGAGAGATGCTTGTTTTTTTTTGAAAAGGGGGGGCTCCCCGGCCTCTGCATCAGAACGATGCATACGGCCAACTTTATAAATAAGCAAATAGGTTCAACAATGTCTTAAAGTCCCCAAACGAAAGTAAAGGAAAGCTCACAAAGAGCCAAAGGGCCAATAACATAACTAGCCAAAAAAAGTCACAACCGGCTGGCATAAGAAAGATAGGTAAACTAATTGCCTATCCTATTACATGACCGCCATCCAAACCGGTTGAGGATATCCCATGCTACCATCTCCCACCGGATAGATCCCGTAACCAAACGCTCCCTGGCCTCCGTCGGAGTGAGTAGCGACCACATACGGATCAACTCAGTTGATCGGAAGATAACCTGCAAAAAATGAATATTTTGTTGTTCTGTTAAAAACCAAATCATTTCTGCAGTTCCAGACTGCCCATTATAAAGCACATACTCCTACGCGAATGTGTCTCGCTGTTTCAGACTCTATCCCGTTAAGCCACGTTCCAAATAACGTGCTGACAGAACTCGGAGGAGTAATAATAAGGCAATGTGGACTGTCCGCCATAGAACTTTGGCCAACGGGAAATCAAGAAAGAGGTGTTTGATGGTTTCATCCCGATCACAGAAACTACACCTAGTAGGTCCTGTCCAGTTACGCTTTGCCAAATTGTCCTTGGTTAAGATGACTTGTTTATGTACAAACCACATAAACACTTTAATTTTCAATGGAACTTTGGCTGCCCAATCATATTTGGAACTAGGAATAGAGCTTGAATTGATAACATCAAGATACATTGATTTAACTGTAAACTCTCCAGACCTAGTAAGGTTCCAGCGTAATCTATCGGGTTGTTGAGATAGCTGAACCTCCATTAGTCTACTCACTAGATGAAGCCACTCTTCCCAACGATTACCGGCTAGCGTCCTCCTGAACTGAATATTAACTCTACAAAAAAAGACACATCCGTGACATTTTGGGCCGAACGAAAAAAAATTCTGTCATACATATGACACTTCTATGACGATAATTGTGACAAAACCGGTATCATCATAGATGTGGTGGGCTCCTACTTCTATGACAAAAATCATGAGAAAATGGGCTTTTCGTCTTGGGCGGGCGGAGACGCATAGCGCATGACATTCTTTGGGCCGTCCATGACGGAAAAAAACCGTGATAGAAGTGAGGGGAGGAAAATTTGGGAGTTCCGGTTACGGTGGGAGGTCGGGGCGAGCGATGCGTGTTTCTCTCGTACGTCTGCAGCGTTTGTGCGGCGTTAGCTCTAAGCGAACCCGGCGGCGTTGGGCTCTAATCGAACCGAGCTATTGCCTTTGCGAGGCTACGCGTTATTGAACCCGGCGATCGATCGATGGCTGTTAAGCGAACCCGATCGGCGATTCCTTCTCTCTGCTGCTAAGCGAAGCCGATCGATCTGCCTCTAGGATGAGCAGTGGCGTTGCGGGGTTTGCATGAACGGTCTTGTGATGGCGTTATACGGATGAACAGGACCCGTGGTGTGGTGGAGGGCTGGATGAATAGTAGGCGGTGGAGGGTGGCCGTGGAGGTGGTTGAACATGAACCCGTGGTGTGGAGGGCTGGATGAGCAGTGAGCGGTGGAGGGGTGCCCGTGGAGGGTGGTTGAGCGATGGCGGTGGAGTAGCGCGCGGTGGAGGCTGGATGAACATGAGCCCGTGGAGGCTGGAGGAGGTCGACGGTAGCCCGTGGAGGCTGGAGGAGGTCGACGGTGGAGATGAAAAGTATCTCGTGGAGTCCCGTTTTGCGGTACGCCACACCCCTCCCGATGAACAGGACCCCCGTTTCGACCGTAGGAGGTCCGTTTCGTCCGTTTTGCGGTACGCCACACCCCTCCCGATCAACAGAACCCCCGTTTCCACTGTAGGAGGTCCGTTTCCTCCGTTTTGCGGTACACCAGACCCCTCCCGATCAACAGGACCCCGTTTTGAACGTAGCCGGTCGAACACAAGGCCGTTTCCTCCGTTCTGCGGTACGCCAGGCCTCGTTTCCATCGCATGTTCCGTCCAAGTCGGTTGGCTCTCACGTGTTCGTTTGCCTCCCGATGAACACGACACATTTCGTTGCCTCCCCATGAACACGACAACGACGCTGTTTCTCCGTTCTGACCCAGCCATGTACACGAGCCCTCGCCGTACGTATGCGCGAGTAGGCGTTCGTGACCCTGCCCGTATATGCGTCTGCGGCGTATTTTCTTTCTTGCACCTGGCGATGTGCGTATGTGTACATGCTATGTGCGGCGCCTCTACTACGACGCGTCGCGCCTCTACGACCAGTATGTGCATTACGTTCGCGACCAGAATGACAACGCTACGTACGCTTCGACCAGGTGGGTCCCGACTGTCAGGCACTTCCTTGCGTGCGAAAATGTAGCTGGTGGGTCCCTGTAGTCAGAGGGGCGAATCATAATTTTTTTTGCCCGGACGCACTTCCTTTGCGTGCGAAGATGTAGCTGGTAGGTCCCAGCAGTCAAGGGGGCGAATCGTTTATTTTTCTCGGACGCACTTCCTTGCGTGCGAAGATGTAGCTGGTGGGTCCCAGCAATTAGGGGGGAGAATCGTTTTTTTTTCGAACGCACTTCCTTGCGTGCGAAGAGCTGGTGGGTCCCAGAAGTCAGGGGAAAAAGTTTTTTTCATGAAATACGGTGGCCCGTCCGGTGGGTCCCCGCTGTCAGGTGGAGGAATCATTATTTTGCGCGTAATAAGGAGGCACTTCCTTGCTGTGGCCGTGGACCCAGTTGTCGGCCTCTCCACGTACAGCCCACATCCGATGGAAGTCGTTCCTTGACCACGTTGACCACGCCGCACCGAGAGCACCACGGTGGTGGACGACGGCGAGGCCTAGGAAGGGGATGACTCGGAGCCGGGGAAGACGCAGCAGTGGATGCCCATGCGAAGAGGAGTACGAGGGTTCACTGGTTCGGCTGCGGTGTGAGGCTCTTGTCCCCCAGAATAACAGGGGTGTGGGTGAGTAGAGGATGACCTGGCCAGCGGTGGGAGTAGTAGGGGCGGTGAGGCCTCAGCGGCATCCTGGCCGACCACGGGAGGCAGGAGCAGCGGCACGACCGACCGGCGCTGGTTTGGTAATTTGGAGCAAGAAGACCAGAGGTTGAAGAAGCACTACAACCGTTGGATGAACATCGTCGGTAACAAGAGCTAGAATCGTTCATATTGACTAAGTTGACAAAGCCCTCCATCCCGTCAACTTGGTAGGCCCACAAGTCAGCCTCCCACTATCTTTGGGTTCCGGTGGCGGGGAGTATTCATTTTTGTGCGTAATAAGGAGGCACTTCCTTGCGTGCGAAGATAGCTGGTGGGTCCGACATGTCAGCGAGGGCACGTTTTTTTGCGAAATCTGAGGCCCTTCGGTGGGTCCCGGATGTCGGTGGAGGAATCATTATTTTGCGCGTAATAAGGAGGCATTTCCTTGTGTGCGGCCGTGGACCCGGTATCGGCCTCTCCACGGACAGTCTACTTCGATGGTGTCGTTCGTTGACCACGTTGACCACGCTGCGCGGCGCATCAAGGTGGTGGACGGCGGCGAGGCCCCGAACAACAACGAGCCGGAGATGGGAAGGCGGGAGTAGAGTCGCGAGCGGAGAGGTGTCTGAGGTTAACTGGTTCTAGTGCGGTGCGGTTTGACAGTCGGTGGAGAAGAACAGGAGGTGTGTAGGGGTGGAAGGATGGCCTGGCCAACGGTGGAGTACCGCTTCATAGCAAAGCGTGCTAAGCAAAGCTGCTAGCAGCAGGAGGCGGGAGGTGGTCCCGACGGCGCTGGAGGAAGAAGACGAGAGATTGAAGATGGATGCCGTTCGTTGGATGTAAATCCAACGGCTAACATGTCAGAATCATTTGTTGAATAAATTGACAACGACTTGCGTTGGCTTCTACCTATTGGCCCACATTTCAGCTTCCAAAAATGTGGCACGTATTCAACCCGTTTTTTCAGAATTTACATTCTTTCTTTTTGCGCGGTAGAATTTACAGTCAGTTTGATCTTTTTTGGAATTACAGCCATTAGCTGGACTGGATGAACAAATAATGTAGCTTCCATGCGGCCCGTTTATTTTATTTCCTAAAAATTATAGGCCATATGCACTTTCTCGAAATACACGATTTTGCTGGGCTGATTCTAATTATAATGTTAGGTTGGGCCAGCAATGTTATCAAAAAATAAAAAGGGGCTGAGCATTTTGTTATAAATATATTTAAATAATAAGTGATATTATTACATTCATCCTTAAATCTTACCAAGCTTTTGTACACAATCACTAGGATTTTCGTGCCAAAACAATCCAGGATTTTATTTGTTAAGAAATTATTTTTATAAGTTAATAAGATGTGGGATATTGTTTTCTTACATATGTAAGTATCTGTTAAATATATGATGACAATAAAAATAATATATAATAACATATACAATATTTTTTTTAGAAAAGCAGGGAGCATCTCCCCGGTTCCATTGCTGAGAACGAAACCACAATATATTCTGATACAGCAGCTCAAAGAGCATTTCGAAAGCAAAGGTAGAAAAGCTACAAACTAGGGGGGTGGATGAACAAGTTCTCTGAATAACACAAATCACCCGGGCGGTGCCAAAGGCAGAGCGGATAGAGCACTCAAATGACACAAGGAGGGTCCAGCGAAGCCTTCATGGTCTTCAGCCAAGGGGCCATGTCAGCCTGCGATGACTAGTAAGCAAGCGGAGACACCGGGCTAGAAGGCGTAGCATGGTGGATGTCCCTCTTTTTTGGCGCCAGGTGCCCATCATCTTCATCAGAGATCTTGAGACGAGCCCACGGGTCCAGCCCGAGCAGGTCGAGCCTTGTTCAGCCACAAGTGATCGCCAGCGGTTTCGGAGGGATCTTGTTAGGGTTTCCATGAAGCTCATCAACTTGTCCTTATGCGATCCGGAGGAGAGAATCGCCGATTCCTCACCATGTTCTGATCAACCTCAAGACCTGCGGAATGGAAATCCAGGAGGTGTTACTAAAAATCATAGATTTCTATATTTCGGAGGCACCAAAGGACAGCTGAGCCAACAATGTTTAAAAGCGAGCACTTTTGGTTCCAATCCAGAATCTGGCGACAGATTGAAGGATGAAACCAATCGACTAGAGAAATATTCCTCAATGTGGGCCCGAGATGTTTAGCAACTATACATTCAAAAATAGGTGAGAACAAGACTCTTGTTCCAAGCGATAAACACAATCAAGGGGTTTGATGATGTGTCTCTTCCTAAGGTTATCCTAGTCATCAATTTGATTTGGAGAGAAGCCGAGAAATACATGAATTTTAGGGGAACTCTCAATTTCAGACAGCGAGGGATAAACAGGTTGAACCCCTCTAAAGTTGATAACATGATAGAGGAGCTGGAGGAATACTTCCCTTATTGTCCATTTGCCAAATCAGGGCATCCGGCTCGGCGATAAAGGTAATGCTTTTGGCAATTTCCTCCAACTGGAACCATTGTTCCATGAGACCATTACTAAAGTTCCTTCTAAAAGAGAGTTTTAGGCATTGACCGTCCCAAACTTCATTGACACTTTTGTTAAGCTCATTGCAGACAGAGTAAATAGGCCAGAATTGGACTGCTAGGGGGGATGTGCCAAACCAAGTATCTTCCCAGAACCTGGTTCTGGTCCCATCCCCTATGTTCCATTTGTAGCCAAATTTCACAGCATGCATAATAGATTTTAATCCTTTCCAGAAGCTAGAGGTCTTAGGGTTTGAGGAAGGGACAAAAATATTAGGTTTATTTCCTAGGTATTTATGGGCAATAAGAAGCTTCCAGGGTTTCAGGTCTTCCTCATAGAATCTTTTAATCCAAGACCCTAGAAGGCAGATGTGAATTTCTTGGAGGTTAGGTATGCCTAGGCCTCCAAAATCTTTTCATAGAGACTAGGGCCCAATTAGCAAGGTGTAGCTTCCTATTTCCCTCAAAATCATTCCACAAGCAATGAGACATCTGAGAATTGATGAGGTTCACTGCCCATTTAGGGAACTTGAAGAAGGAGAGGAGATACCTTTGGAATGCTAGCCAAACAAGCTTGTATGAGGATCAATCTACCTCTGTAAGAGAGAAGTTTGCCCTCCACCCAGCAATCCTTTTAATCATTTTATCCGAGAAGGGTTGGATATCCTCTCTCCTCGGTTTATCATAGTGGAGAGGGATACCTAGGTATAATGGGAAGTTACCTTTATTACAGACTAGAATAGAGAGGAAGTCAGCTAACTCCGATCATCCATGTTGATAGGGATGAGTTCAGTTTTAGAGTAGTTGATTCTCATGCACGAGACTTGTTCAAAACAGGTTAGAACAGTTTTGATTGCTAGCATGTGTGGAGTCATTGTCTAAGAAAAGGATGGTATCATCTGCATATTGAAGGCGAGATGATGCCACGAAGCGAACCTCGGGATGAGCCACGCAATCAGACTATGATCGACAACTTTGCTCAGCATTTTAGTAAACGTCCACTACTAAATTAAACAAAAGCGGGAGATGGGGTCACCTTGCCTAAGGCCTTTACCAGCAAGGAAAAAAATCACTTTCACAGTTATTTAACTTGACCCCAACAGACCCCCCATGAGTAAGTTGCTGGACCCAACTCTCCTCTATGAAAGGCTTGGAAAAGAACTAAGAGATCATTTTTCACCAAGTCCCAAAAATGCTGGTAAAACAAGAAGGGAATCCCATCAGGACCAGGAGCCCCATCAGGATAAGATCTAAAAATGGCTTCCTTCACCTCTATCTCTGAAAAAGGGGTTTCTAGCAGCTCATTTTAAGAAGGAGAGACTTTTTCAGAAGCATAGAAAAAATTGTTTTGTAGAGAGAACCCAGAAGGGTTTTGTTTCTTAAACAGGTCTTTGTAGAAGTCACTAGCCACTTTCAGCATCTCATCTACCTCAGTAACAGGGCCATTAGGGCCATCAAGGGACTGAATGAGGGTTTTCCTTCTCCTCTGGTTAGCTACTGCATGGAAGTAAGCAGTATTTCTATAACCCTCCTTAATGTTCCTATCTCTAGACCTTTGTTTGGCTTTGAGTTCTTCTTGAAGCCAAATTTTCTTGAGCTCTCCATGGACAAAGTTTAATCTATTAGTCACAGCCTCAGAGAGGTCAGTGGTTTCTGCCTTAATATCTAGAGAATCAAACTCAAGGAGGAGAAGCCTTTTGTATCTTCAGATTAGCTTCCTCATTGGAGTTCCACCCTTTGATAGTTCTTCTAAATCTCCTGATTTTGATCTACCAATTTTCTAGGGGGGCAGCTGCTCCCAGTAGGCTCATTCCAGATTTTCCTTACTAGCTTAGTAAAATCTTCTCTAAGCAACCATCACTTTTCAAATTTAAAACTATTGCTCTTTGGAGTTTGGTTAAAACGAGTCCCGAGCAAAGGAGTGTGGTCACTACCACATCAGGCGAGAGCTCTACAACTAGAAAGGGAAAGAAACTATCTAATTCTACATCACGAAAATTTTCTCAATGGTGGACATAATCACAGGCAGCACTTCCAACATATCTAGCAGAACTGTGGGTTTTCCTTACGACAGGGCAATTCTCAACTTTATGGGTAACCATTTTCGAGATAAAACAACTCTTGGGCTTGACACATTTATCCAAATGATGCCTGGTTCCCCACAGTTGTAGCAGATCACCTCGAGTATGCCATAAGGCCCGAAGCGAGGGCAGGAGCAGTTTTGGATGTCCTATCTCTTCTTTTGCTGATTCTTGCCTTGAGATTTCCCTTGATTTGAGAGTCGGAACCACCAGCAGATTGATCTAGGGCAATTACAGGAGCCTGCCCAGATTGTGCCCCCATTTGGGGCGGAGGTGGGCCGTACCACTGCCCAACCGGTGCTCCCCCCCATTGTGACAGGGTAAATTCATCAGAGTTACTGGTTCATTCTCATCCTCCAGCCAGATGTTGTCTCTCAGGAAGCAGAAATAACCACCAGACAACTCAATTCAAGCAGATTGCATCCTAATTTCAATCTTCTGCAGGTTTGGGGGAGAGGTAAGGTAGGGGATCCACCTGCTCCGGCTCCGGCGGCGTGCTGGTGGGTAGGAGTCCAGTCAAGCATTCCCATCTCGTAGCACAGCGTGGATCTCCTGAATTCACTTCTCCTTTCACCCATCGAACGAACGCAATCGGCGGCTCACTAAGGTGGGGCATCCTGTGCTTCTCTGAGAAATCTCCTTTGAAGTAGATCCGCAGGGCTAGATTCAGCAGCTCCCAATCCACATGATCCTTGCACATCCGAGCATACTGCTTGCGAGTGAGAGAACAGATTCGGTCCTCCTCTGCTTCCTCCCTCGCAGCTTCCTCCTCTGCTTCCTCCATTCGCGTGCCTTTGGGTCCGGAGAGGCGTCGTCCGCGGATCCGCATCGCCCGCTCCTCCATCTCCTCCCTCGAGTCTCCCTGCAGCACCGCTTGGCCTTGTGAGTCGGCGGCTGGAGCATCCGTGGGAAGGCTTTGTAGACATGTGGGAGATGCATCTTGTACATCTGCTGTCTTGAGCCATTCCCCTGTGGATATGGCCGGCGACTCCATGGGTGTGTGGCGGACTTCTTTGAGGGGCAGGCGCCGAGTCAGGAGGCGGGGGTGGCGAGATCTATGGCGGCGAGGTGGAGGTAGTGGCGGGGGCGGCGGCGAAGGTGGAGGTAGTGGCGGGGGCGGCGGCGAGGGTGGAGGTGGTGGCGGGGGCGAAGGGGATCGCGAGAGCTGTCATCTATTTGCCAATTATGTGAACTAAACAGTCAACATATAAAATAATTTAAATATATATAATATAGTTAGAAGGGAAACATAAGTTGGACCTGGCGTTCCTATTCTTATATAGAAAAATAGAACAGACCTCCGCGTTTTCTTCAAAAAAAAATACATAAATTGGGATGACAAAAATAAAACCTCGGACGGGAGGTCCATAGGCCGGTCGATACATGACGGCCCTAAGAAAATACAAACAGGCCTATGGACCTCCCATCCAAGCTCGTGGGCTGCGCATGTTAAAAATGAAAGCCTAGACGAGGCAGCCCAAAACCACGTCCAATACTTGCCAAAACTTCGTCCCTCGTTTTCTTTGTGTTTCGCACACTCGACATAGTGTGGGCATTTTGACTGTCCATCATATGAAGATGTGCTATGCATGACTGTTGATCAGCATGATGTTAAGCGGCTGGTAGTTCCATTTTGACCATGGATAAAACTTCCAACATGATGTTAACCCTGTTTGAAAAGGCCGTGTTAATATAAATGCTCGCCTCTGAAAGTTGCGATTTCTTATCTGAAACTGAACTTGCGTTTCTTATCTGGCCTGAAACTTGCAGTTTCTTCTCTGAGAATCACATTATGCACTTTTATACTCCTATGAAACTACATTTTTTAAGTGCTAAAATAGATCTCTAGAATTCATAAAATACTTCATATGCTCAATACTGCAAATCTAAAATTCAAAAGACATTCATATCTGAAAGTATTCTCAAAATACACAACACAAAACACAATTCACAACCTGCAAATACTGACAACCCTAAGCTCCTCCTGACAATTCACAACCTGCCCGACTATTGGGCTGGGGGGCAGCCCCCTCCTATTCCTCGGCGGCAGACAACCGCCCCGTGAGACGATGTGAACGGCGAGGGAGACGATGGCGGGGAAGCGTCATCGGGGCAACTGCTTTTCTCCACTTGTAGTTGGGTTCGGTCGACAAAAACTCGACCAGCTCGCTCTGGCAGGACACCCTCACAATCGGCACCCTGTAGATGCTCGATCCTTCAATCTCTGGTGGATGCTCCATCTGGGATCGATACTCCCACCACCGCTCCCTCACGATCGGATTCGGTGAATCTGTTTGCTCCATGGCCCAGAGGAGCAGCTCTATGTACTCCGGCGCGACTCCCTCCGGGAGTATCGCCGCCTTTTCGCTCTGTTGCGGATATTTAGCCATGGATGTCGCTGTCGCTGCTAGTTGGTCCTTGTTGTCAAACCAAGACTGTATCTCCAACATCCTAGCTAGCTTCACAGGGTCGTCGTCTGCGATCCTCACGTATCGGTTGTACTCCTCCATCGATCTACTTCTCCACAGCACCTTCACTCGCCGGCTGTGGTTTTTGAATGGTCGCTGGGATGTCGCTAGGTGGGCGACGGGATGCCGGATCTGCCCACACTACGGCAGCAAGGAAGAAGGGGTCGGAGGCCCTCCCTCACCAGCGGTGCTTGGGAGAGAACAGCAAGGCAGGCTGATCGGGACGCGCCCAGTAGTGGGTAAGAGCCGTCGCTGAGGACGACCGCGTGAACATTGCACCTTCTCACCTTCCACGGCGGAGAGGATCCGGCTGGATCTGTGACCAGCAGTGAGCAGAGAGAGAGAGTGTGGCCACCGCTGTCGTGTTTAGATCTGGAGAGGCCAAGACAGTGTGAAGAGAGCAACACTAGCAAGCAAGCGCGGAGGCTCCTTCCTATATAGTGGAGTAGTACTAGTTTTATTTTGTCTACCGGAGCCGGCTTGACCTCGTCAATGACTGTCGAGTAGTCTTCATGCACGTGGCCCGGAGGCACAGTTGTCGTCATTTTGATCTGAAGCGCCGGATTATAACATATAACACGAAAAAATGCCACATGACAAGAAATCATAACCTCACTGCCCAAAGGAGACAACATGAATCCCGACGGACAAACTAGACGAGGAACAAAGCTCAAATTAAAGATAAACTCGTAGAAAAGGGGTCCGTCGATAGATGTCCTACTTAACATAGCCGGCTTGACCTAGATGGCATCCAAGTAGCCACTGTTCGTGCATTTGCCCCCAATGACTAGCCCAACTCAGTTGTCGCTATTTAACCCTCGCAGTGATCCGAAGCACATGACACCTAATTTTGCGAGATGACAAGAAACCTTTTTTTAGATTTCTCACCACAACTACAGCCATGTACAACACAGCCTGCACGATATGTAGACGATAGCCAATCAGGTGTGTCTGCTGGAGACTGGTCACATGCATGGACGAACTGATCTTTCGTGTCTTGCAGGGATCGTCCAGGCACCAACGTAGTACTACAACACTTCTCTAGTACTATCGCTCGTCTCCCTCTTCTATTAAGTCACCCGACTTGCGGGGCCGGGGAGTGTGCCTATGGTTGGTTCTCAACTGCTGTCCCACATGTGTGTGCGAATGCAATATGACGCGCGTTCCATTCGGAGAGCAGCGTGCCAGACCGACCGACCATCTGGGGTGCGACGCGAACGCGACAAGCGTGTTGTATACTCCGTACATGTGTACCGCCGTTTTCTAGACGCTTTGCAGAAGGAAATATGCCCTAGAGGCAATAATAAAGTTATTATTTATTTCCTTATATCATGATAAATGTTTATTATTCATGCTAGAATTGTACTAACCGGAAACATAATACATGTGTGAATACATAGACAAAGAGAGTGTCACTAGTATGCCTCTACTTGACTAGCTCGTTAATCAAAGATGGTTATGTTTCCTAACCATGGACAAAGAGTTGTTATTTGATTAACGGGATCACATCATTAGGTGAATGATGTGATTGACTTGACCCATTCCGTTAGCTTAGCACTTGATCGTTTAGTATGTTGCTATTGCTTTCTTCATGACTTATACATGTTCCTATGACTATGAGATTATGCAACTCCGTTTGCGGAGGAACACTTTGTGTGCTACCAAAGCGTCTAGCGTAACTGGGTGATTATAAAGGTGCTCTGAGGTGTCTCCAAAGGTACATGTTGGGTTGGCGTATTTCGAGATTAGGATTTGTCACTCGATTGTCGGAGAGGTATCTCAGGCCCTCTCGGTAATACACATCACATAAGCCTTGCAAGCATTGCAACTAATGAGTTAGTTGTGAGATGATGTATTCTGAAGCGAGTAAAGAGACTTGGCGGTAGCGAGATTGAACTAGGTATTGAGATACCGACGATCGAATCTCGGGCAAGTAACATACCGATGACAAAGGGAACAACGTATGTTGTTATGCGGTCTGACCGATAAAGATCTTCGTAGAATATGTAGGAGCCAATATGAGCATCCAGGTTCCGCTATTGGTTATTGAACGGAGATGTGTCTCGGTCATGTCTACATTGTTCTCGAACCGTAGGGTCCGCACGCTTAACGTTTCGATGACAGTTATATTATGAGTTTATGAGTTTTGATGTACCGATGGAGTTGAGTCCCGGATGAGATCGGGGACATGACGAGTCTCGAAATGGTCGAGACGTAAAGATCGATATATTGGGCGACTATATTCGGACATCGCAAAGGTTCAGTGATTCGGTATTTTCGGAGTACGGGGAGTTACGGGAATTCGTATTGGACCTTAATGGGCCATACGGGAAAGGAGAAAGGCCTCAAGGTGGCGCACCTCCCCATTGGCTAGTCCGGTGGACTAGGGAGGCGCCCCTTCCTTCCTTCTCCTTTTCCTTCCCTTTCCTTCCTTCTACTCCTACTACTTGGAAGGGCTTCTAGTTCTACTAGGAAGGGAATCCTACTCGGTGGGAGTAGGACTCCCCTAAGGCGCCATAGAGAGGCGGCCCTCCCTCCTCCACTCCTTTATATACGGGGCAGGGGCACCCCATAGATACACAAGTTGATCTTCGTGATCGTTCCTTAGCCGTGTGCAGTGCCCCCCTACACCATATTCCACCTCGGTCATATTGTAGCGGTGCTTAGGCGAAACCCTGCGACGGTAGAACATCAAGATCGCCACCACGCCGTCGTCTTGTGGAACTCCTCCCGACGCTTTGCTGGA